>OY757946.1:45387923-45447923 GCA_963585895.1 Sepioteuthis lessoniana | reverse complement strand
TCTTTTATTAGGATTGTTTCTCCAGCAGTGTCCTAGGACACTGCTGGAGAAGCAGAGATGAACTCATAAGAGATGTACTCTTATGGATCCCCACACATGGCCGCGCAAAAGCAGGACGATCAGCACGAACGTACATTCAACAGCTATGTGAGGATACGGGATGTTGTCCTGAAGACCTACCTAGGGCGATGAACGATAGGGAGGAGTGGCGAGAGAGGGTCAGGGATATCCGTGCTACCAGCGCGATATGATGATGATGATAAGGATTGTCTTGGTATTAAATAACCCACGAAGGTTGATATGTCCATAAATAAATAAACCAAACTAAATCAACTCAAATGCTCTTATAAAAATATCCAACTATTTACCGGTCCACCAAGAAAAGCAATATATTCAAAACCTAAAATACTGAATATATAAAAAAAGATCCTTATTTAATAATTGATTACGTTTTAAAGAATTATCTTCGTGTTGAAAGAAATCTTGAAAATAAAAATGACATCATTTATTCATTCATCATCATCATCATCATATCGTGCCGGTTGCACGGATATCTCTGACCCTCTCTCGCCACTTCTCCCTATCGTTCATCGCCTCTGCAAGGTCTTCAGGGCTACATCCCGTAACCTCACATAGCTGCTATATGTATGTTCTAGCTGGTCGTCCTGTTTTTGCTCGGCCATATGTGGGGGTCCATAGGAGTACATCACTTAGGAAAATCACTTATTAGCACATATAGAATCGGCAGATAATCTTCAAGCTAAAGTTTAAGTGACATAAAGACACGTCACCAATGTCCAGGCATTGATAAGACTCTCAGTCGCAAAATAGATATGCTTTGGGTAGATTAGCAGATTATTAAATACTTTTTAGATCATTCGGGCAGAGGCAAATAGAGATAGTTCGGTTGATATAGCATTAAAAAAAGAAGCCAATCTAATCGCAAATCAAACATTGGTTCCTTTTTTTACATAAAATTTAAATATAATTTGTTAACACATTATGTAAATACACTCAGTTAAATGATCAAACAGTTCTATTACTAACAATTAATCCTATTTACCAACCCCTTCGCTCGGGCTTAATATGACACACGGTCAATTTTTAAGTGGAGTTTAACAGGTCTGAATTCAGAGTTTTCCTTCTCCTAAACTAGTTGCCTCACCAAGAGTGAAGAACGAGTCTTTCCTATTATTTACCCATAGCTGGGGGGAGACTAATTGGATTCATACCTTTCCCAAGGGTATTAGTGCTATGTGAAATGCAATCAGTCTCGTCCAGGATTTGAACTCGTGTTGCCGTGTCCATCTCCTACGACGATAACCATTACAGCACGGGCACCTCCACTTTACTAACAATTAATAGCAACCTTGAAACAATTTAACTGTGTGCAAATAAATAATAAGTATTAAGTAGAAATGTTATTGTTGGAGCTCAAGCTATATTAAAAATAATATTACCTCCAAAATATTTGCTTACAAATCAAATACACATACACACACACAAACATATATATATATATATATATATATATACAAAATGAAGTAAATTTAGCGACTGTAGTCAAGGGTGACCCGAAGGCTCCCTTTTCACTTGCTATAATACCGAGGTGTAGGTGTTTGCCACTCGATTGCACCATTTTCCATGATTTGTACCTTATAATTCTAAGTCTGAAGCATTGTGGCATAGAGTACCATTTTTTAGTTTTTCGTATGACTTGACCTGGGATTGAACCTCCAGTTTCATAAGCCATTAGCGATCACTCTACCCAGAAAGCCACTTTAATTTTTTACCGACTCTATAATGGCGACGTTTGAAAAAAGCCTAGATGAAAAAACTTGTTAATAAAAATATTACACACACTGATATCCGTATATATATATATATATATATAAACACGATTTGTTACTAAATAACTTAAAGCTAATTCCGTTTTCGACAAAGCAAACTCCAACGCAATGAACGTCATATAGTATGAAGTATTCCTATCCATCATCATCATCTTGTCGTGCATCTTGTCGTGCCACTATCACAGATATCCCTGACCCTCTCTTGCCACCTCTCCCTATCGTTCATCGCCTCTGGCATATCTTCAGGGCTACATCCCGTATAATCACATAACTGCTGAATGTATGTTCGTGCTGGCCGTCCTGCTTTTGCCCGGCCATATGTGGGGGTCCATAGGAGTATATCACTTATGAGCTCGTCCCTGCTTCTCCAGCAGTGTTCTGCATGTCTGGTTCGTCTAACTTGGATAGTTTTCGTGATGGGAGACAGGTGGCCTTATAGTTGGTGGGGTGTTGCAGCCAGGACTTGTTCAATATTGCTCGCAGCATTCTTGTGTAATTACCGTTGAGCTTCTTCTCCAGCCTTTTTGTCAGCGTCCAAGTAGTGCATCTATACAGCAGTATCGATACGACCGCTGCCTGGAAGAAACTGTGTTTCATTTTATCGGCTAGGTCTGATTTCCATATGATTGATAGCCTATTGATAGCTGTCCATGCCTTCGTTAGCCGCGTGTCGATGTCTCTTTTTGTTGATGAGACGCTGCTTCCTTGGTAAGTAAATTTGTCTACTAGTTTAAGAAGGGTTCCGTCTAGTGTGGAAATGTCTCCTGTTTGATTATAGCACATATATTCCGTTTCGTGTGCATTGACATGGAGGCATATGCCTGCGGCTGCTCAAGACAGATTAATTTGACCAATAGATGTGACCCTAACAGGTTTTTCTGCACTGATAAAGCGGAGCTATTCCAAACTCTCTTGTGTTACATGCATCTTAGTGGCATACCTGGGACAAGATTTTATATGTCTCTATTGGTTGGTCTTATTATTTTGCAGGAGATACAAAGTGTTCTTAGCAACACTGATAAACCGGTAGAAAAACTTTATGTGGTTTAACGTTGGCTCGAAGCTTTATTGCTCCTACAACGGTAATTCGTCATTTAGAAGTTTGACGGAGGAAATATAGAAACGAAAAATATGGTTTGAGTAAGAAATTGTTCTTATCTCTGGACAAAGACTGACTCCAGCAAGCAGAGGATTATATAAAAATAGTTTGCCTCAATTTGGTCTTGTGGTTTATATATAACAACAATGCGTAGATTTATGAGTGCGTAACACTTAATATGTAAGAGTGTTTATATGACTTTGAGGAATATTAGTGAATAAAGAAATGGAGTGCTTGAAAAAAGAAAGAAAGAAAGAAAGAAAGAAAGAAAGAAAGATTGATAGATGATAAAAGAAAGAAAGAAAGAAAGGATGAGAAAGAAAAACTGAATTTATTAGAAAGAAAGAATGAACAAAACAATTGAATAAGAAAGAAAGAAAGAAATAAAGAAAGATGATAAAAGAAAGAAAGAAAGAAAGAAAGAAAGAAAGAAGGAATGAGAAAGAAAAGACTGAATTTATAAGAAAGAAAGAAAGAAAGAAAGAACGAAAGAAAGAAAAAACAATTGAATAAGAAAGAAAGAAAGAAAGAAAGAAAGATGATGAAAGAAAGAAAGAAAGAAAGGAAGAAAGAGAAATGAATGAAAAAGAAAAACTGAATTTATAAAAAAGAAAGAAAGAAAGAAAGAAAGAAAAAATAACGATACAATTGAATAAAAAAGAAAGAAAGAAAGAAAGAAAGAGAAATGAATAAGAAAGAAAAACTGGATTTATGAAAAAGAAAGAAAGGAAGAAAGAAGGAAATAACGATACAATTGAATAAAAAAGAAAGAAACAAAGACAGAAAGAAAGAAAGAAAGAAAGAGAAATGAATGAGAAAGAAAAACTGAATTTATGAAAAAGAAAGAAAGAAAGAACGAAAGAAAGAAAGTGATTTATAAAAAGTCGATAGAAAATAGAAAGAAAATCATAAGTTGAAAGAAAGAAAAAAGGAAATAAAGAAAAAAGAAAAAAATCAACAAAAAATGAAGGAATGAATGAATATATATGAATAAAGAAATGAAAAGAAAGAGAGAATGAATGAACGTTAGAATATAAAAAAAAAAAAAGACTGAAAAAAGCTTGCGTGATAAAAATGACCCCCAGACCCTCCCAAAAAGAAGTGCTTAATATATGCAGCTCTTGCCTCGGTCGGCTTGGGCTGTAGAATACACCGACTTCATCTCTGCAGAGGCGTAAAACTCCCCAAATAAGGGCCCAGTCGAATGGTGCTATAGAATACACCGACTTCATCTCTACAAACGAGTAAGATTCGCCTAACAAAAGGCCAGTCGGCTGGGGCTGCAGAATACACCGACTTCATCTCTACCAAGGCCTAAATATCCCCTAATGAGTGTCCAGTCGACTGGGGCCGTTGAATACACCGACTGCATATCGGAAAAGGGGTTAGTCTCTCCTAAAAAGGGCCCAGACGGCTTGGGGTGTATAACACACTGTGCATCACTGCAAACGAGTAAGACTCTCCTAAAAAGGGCCCGGTTTCCTGGGGTTATAGAATGCACCGACTGAATATCTGCAGGGGTAAGACTTCCCCAACGAGTGTCCTGTATATGACATAAGACAATCTGATGGTGAGGCTCCAGTAATGCTGGAATTTTGAGAAATGTGGAGTATACTTTTACTTCCATCACCCCCAGGTCCAGAGAAAGTGAGAGAGCGATGGAGAGAGAGAGAGAAAGGGGGGAGATATAGAGAAGGAGAAGGAGAAAGATACAGGGAGAGACAGACTGACATACAGACAGAGAGTGAGTGAAAGTAAAAGAAACAGAGATAGAGACAGAGTGAGTAAGTGAGAGAAAGACAGACTGAGAGCGAGGGAGGAAGAATCAGAGAGAGTGAGAGAGAGAGAGAGAGAGAGAGAGAGTGGGTAAGAAGGAGACCTAAAGACAGAAAAGTGTGTGTGTGTGTGTATGTGTGTGTGTGTGTGTCAGAGTGAGAGAGAAAAAATTAGAGAGAGAGAGAGAAAGTGAGAGGTTTAGAATCTGAAAAAGACAGCAATAAAAAAGACGAGAAAGGAAAGAAAATAGGGTTAGGGTTAGGGTTAAAAATCTAAAACGAAAAGAGAGGCATTTAAATGAATGCTGTTTTATTTCTTTCAAGAAAGAGTGCGAATATATATATATATATATATATATATATATATATATATATATATATATATATATATATATATATATGTATGTATGTATAAAGAGAGATAGAAAGAGAAATTCAGAAAGAGAGGAGATATAAACATAGAGGAGTAATTTAACGAGAAAAAAAGCAACAAAAAGAAAGTCTTTAACTGTTTGGGAGAGAGAGAGAGAGAGAGAGAGAGAGAGAGAGAGAGAGAGAGAGAGAGAGAGAGAGAGATGAGGGGTGGGGCGATAGAAACCTAGAAAATTTATTGAACGGAAAAAAAAACAAAAAATAAAAAAATAAAAAGTGTTGAAATGTTTCGGAGATAGATAGATAGATAGAGAGAGAGAGATAGATAGATAGATAGATAGATAGATAGATAGATTGATTGATTGATAAAGAGAAGCTGGGTGTTACGAGTGATAATATCGACAAATAAAACATGTTCTCCCAACATCAAATCATGAATAATTATGCAAAAACGAACGAAAATGAAACAAAAAATAAAAGATAGAAAAAAAAAAAAAAAACTCTGACGGAAAGCCACAAAGAAAATAAAGACAAAATTAAAAATGAAAAAAAAAAATACTGAAGAACCATTACGAAAAGAGAATTTCCAAATAAGGCATTGATATTGATTACGTGAGTTTCGCTTTGCGGGAAAAAGAGAAAAGGAAAATTTTAAAATAGAGAAAGAATATATATATATATATATATATATGTGTGTGTGTGTGTGTGTGTGTGTGTGTGAGACAAGTCTGGTTAAAGACTATGGGACTTTACTTTTTTATGATCATTTTCAGTTTTTTTTCTTAAGCTTTCTTTCTTGTTTCTTTGTGTCAAGGTCCAGTTGATTGAGGAGTTACCCAAAGTTCTGCCCCGTGACGCATTCAATCTTATGCATTAATTAGCTTCCGAGAGGCGGGAGATAATTTATGGCTGTCATTGTTTATTTTCATTTGTTTTTGGCGCGAAATATATTTTGTAGTGGGGGGATCTATTATTGGAAGTATTCCTTCATTTGTCGCGTTTCTAGTTGAAGATTTTAATGTGGTTTTCTTTTGTTTCTTTGGTTAACGCCATATCAACTTTCGTGGGTTTTTGATGCGAAAGACATCCTTTGCAGAAGAGCCGCAGGAGTGATGTTTAACACAAAACTGAAGGAATACGATTTATTCCTTCCAAAAAGGGCATTAGTCCGACAGTGAATGCAATAGCGCGACTAGAGTTCGCACTCGCTAGCTTCGATGTCACAGTCCTGCTTGTTAGTCATGACGTCACGGGAACTTGTTCCTCATTTTCCTCAGAACAGGACTCTTCTTGTATCGTTGATGCGTTTCTCATTCGACGTTCTCCGTTCGTCTCCTCGCATATCAGTCAGCGAGAGAAAAAATTCAAACAAAAAATGATAAGCCGATCACGATATTTGCAATATATATATATATATATATATATATATATATATATATATATATATATATATATATATATATATATAATTCGCAGATGCAGAGACCTACTCAAAAACAAGAAGACTTCTATAACCAACTTTACACAAGAAAAATCACACCTACCTAAATGTCCAGCGTTTTTCTTTCATCTCAACATTTTCTTGGATTACATAAGTATGTGCCTTGAAGCTTATATTCATATTTTAGGATTATCCTAGGCATATACATTAATATTAAAAAAATAAAAAAAAACAAAAAAAAAACAGATTTATATGATTTGAATTTCGTCGAAAACGAGGAATGGTTCGGAATCTCTCGATGAACTAACGGAACGTGAATTCTACACAATGTTTCTAATTTCAGGTGACGTATTTTAAAGAAACGAACGCTGATTCATTGATCAAACGGCCAATTTGTCTTGTCATAAACAGCCAACTTTTCTTGAAGTACAACTTTTCCAAATTTTTATATATTTTTACACTTTTTACACTTTTTATACATCCATCTACTCTTAACATCACTAATAAAACCCCTCACATCCCTGATGATGGTTCAGCAGAACCGAAACGCTATAGTGTCGACTGATTTTGTTTCTCTATAAATCCCTACTTTCTATTTGGATTACTTGTTGTCAATTTTTCTTCACTAATTGTCGGATTACTATCCATTATTTTCTTCCATATATATATATATATATATATATTGGGATTCACAGAACACCTCTCACCCACCTCTGCCTCCGGTGATAGTTATTATTAGACTCCGACACTCCCTTAAACTGGTGACCTCGTCAAAACCAGATTTCGGAGCTGCTAGAACAGGCATAGATTTTCACAGCTCGACTTGTGACCGGGATGTTGGACGCTGTCCACTAGTATCCCTTTTGGCTGATAGCATTCTTAATAAACTATCTATCCACTGAATAACTATTTTTTCATATTCTATATTCTCTCTGTCTCTCTCTGTCTCTCTCTCTCTCTCACACACACACACACACACACACACACACACACACTTATCCGAGCGGTTTGATACTAAGTCTAACGTAAAGTTGGACGGGTTTCGATCCCGGCTTTAAACGTTCTACGTGTCTAGCCACACTGAAGACTTCTGATAGAACAGTTGTCTGTAGATGACAATATATATATATATACGAGACAAAATCCTGGTATGGGTTAAATAATATCACATCTGTTCTTCTGCAAGAATGGATTTGGCAAGAAATAACACATGAAGTTTGATAAGCCATTAAACAAAGAAACTTAACCCTGCATAGCCCAGCATTAAACAATAACGTACAACAAAAAATCATTATTTGAGATTCCTGTACGAATGAGTTATATTTTAGTTTCTTTCTTGAAAACCGTCCAAGCCCGGCAGTTGACAATTTTATGTACTTTCCTATCAATTTTAAGCTACTCCGATTTTTTTTAAAACACTCCTAAAGGAGAAGTGAATTCACATCCCAATTTTCCTCAATTGTTTGGACTGCAAGAGAAAGAACCATAGAAAGATCCAAGAAAGGAACAAATAGAGATCCGTGATTATCTCCCTGAACATTATATCCTTCTATCCTTTTGACGTATATCCTCAGCCCGAATAACTGAACAAAGAAAACAGACTACACATTCGAAACGAGTTATATTTTTCTGGCTTCTTTCATTAACCATTAGTTCATCAAGATTATTGATGTACAAGTCATCAGTAATGACGATGCATTACTTTATGGACGCTATTGATAGTGATTTGTATATACATATATATATATTTAATTAATTCTCGACACTAACGGGCCACTAGGTAAATTTTTTAAAGGAATTCTTTCAGGTTTTCTTTCTCCTAGACATGTTGCCACACCAAGGTTAAAAGTCAATCACCTACTATTTACACATAGCTGTAAAGAAAATAATTTGACGCATACTATTTCCAAGTGAATTAGCGCTCTCTATATGAAATGAAAACAACCTCGTCAAAGATTTGAACTCGAAACGCCGAGTCCATTTGATATATATACATATATATATATATATAATGTCAGATTATTACAGTTTTTTGAAAATAAGATTGGTTTAGTAAACCGTTTATTTTAGTTTTTATGCTGCTTTCCCGACAAAGTTAGAATGTAAATTAGCGTACGATATAAAATAAACAAAGAAGAATATATATATATATATATATATATATATATATATATATATATATATATATATATATATATTTAAAGCGTGTGCATCATGAAATAAAGTGAAAACGATTGAAATCCCCCCAATTTTTTTTATAATTTTGAAATATTTTGTTTTAAAAAATATCTTATTATGCACACGCTTTAAAAAACCATGTTCAAATTTTGTACCTACCTGAAGATTATATATATATATATATATATATATATATATATATATATATATATAGTATTCTTTGTCCATTTAAACCGGAGTTGGGAGTAATTCCATCAGGACAAGAAGTTATTCATGAGTGAATATTTAAATTTTCCTGGTAAAGGGCTCAATGTAACAATAATACAGACCAATAAATTCTTTAAGGAAAACAACAACACTACCAGATCTTTTAGATAAAAAAACATGTTTTTTTTAATCTAAAATATCTGAAGAAGTCCTGTTAATTTTTTTTTTCGTGTTTTTGAAAATTTCAAAAATGCGTAACAGGATGGAAATAAATTTATAGTCCTATGTAACTGGTTTTGTTGTTTTTCTTAAAGTATATATATATATATATATATATATATATATATATATATATATATATATATATATATATATATATATATATATATATATATATATATATATAAATAATATGTTTATCATAATGTTTAATCATTTTATAAACTACTATATTTATTCTTAATTCGTTATTTTATGCTTAAAAATGATTTTTAAATTTAAACAAAATTGAAAAGACAAAAACAATACAAACATAAAATTTCTGATATTTTTATCTTTATTTTTTCGATTACAAAAAATGTATCGTAAATAACTAAAATCATAAACACACACACACACACACACACACACACACACACACACACACACACACACATATATATATATATATATATATATATATATATATATATATATATATATATATATAAATATATATATATATATATATATATATATATATATATATATATATATATATATATATATAATTTAGACCTGCCGGTAGCGAAGAGAGTTAGGTACTAATTGCGTGAGAGAGAGATTGAGAGAGAGAGAGAGAGAGAGAGTCAGGGAAATCCGTGCATAAATGTGACTTAGTGATTATATATATATATATATATATATATATATATATATATAAAGTAAAGTTGTCGACTCGAAGGCTCCCTTTTTATTAGCTATTACACTGAAGTGAAGGACGCTATTCCTTTACCCTTGATACGCATATAATTATAATTTTGACTGTTAAACAAGGAGGTATCATAAACTATTTCTTGAATATTTTATATGTCTCGACCAGGGATTGAAACAAGGTCTCCCGAGCCATTGGTGAACACTACCGTTTATTATACTGTTTTTATTTTGTTTAATCATTTTAATCCTGTCCATTATCACATGTTTCTTTTGATTTTTTTCAAATACGTAGATAAAAAATAAAAAAAACAAAAAAAAAAACATATCACCACATTAAATGTTGTCATCAGTAGTTCCGTCCAGGAAAGAGAACTGCGCAGGTAACGGGAGGTCATCCATTAGCAACTGTGAGACAATAATAAAATATTTATCTCTAATCTCTAATGCCATCAACTTTGTCGTTTGAAAACAAATTCGGGCAAAAAAAAAAAAATGTCCGTCTTCAAGTAACAGAAAGGGAATCATCCTTCGTCACAATTATACCCATCCTCACACAGCTAAACTGACTAAGGATTTCTCAGAGGAGCACAATTGTAAAAAAAAAACAAAACGGGTTAATCCTCCATACCTTGTTCCTTCTGATAATCTCTTGTTTTAGGTGATTAGAGAATCATTTCAAGGGTATTAGTTTAACATTAAAAGGGGAAGTTGAACACGAGTTGGACACATCTGTTCAATCAAAATCTAAGGACTTTTACAAGTTTGGCGTATAAAATCTTGTAGAGCATGGGAGGGCAAACTTTTTGTTGGGAAGGCCGAATCATTGGTTTATCAATTATCAAAGGGCCGCATCTTTTAAAATCAAAAGAATATTACCTGCATTTCTGAAAAAAAATTCTCTCGATTCAAGTGCAAGTGTTTATATTTTATTTTCTTAAGAAGCTCCCACGGGTCGCACAGAACGGTGTAGCGGGCTGCATGTAGCCCCGAGGGTGTATGTGGCCCACGGGCCGCAGTTTGCCCATCTCTGTTGTAGACACTTAAAATTAGGTTCTTGAAAGTAAAGGAAGCTATGTTATTTTATATATTAGGGCAAAAAGACGGTGTGTCTGTATTTCTAGTAATAATTAAAAACTACGACACTTGACTGTCGAAACTATATATATATATATATATATGCCACTCGCGAAACGCGAAGCTCTTCTAACAAATTGAGCTCTCTGTTAGCCGTTAGCGTAAATGTTAACAAAAGGAAAAATTAAGACAGGTATGTTAAGATTCCTTCGCTTACGCTGAGAGTGTCTCTGTTAGTGAGGTATGTTATCAAAGTGACGTCACGTTAGCCGGATTTCGATCCCTGATTAAAGCATCTCGCGTGTCTATCCATACTGATGAATTGTGATACAACGAAGTAGTCCGTCTGTGGGTGACTATATATATATATATATATATATGCAGAGAGAGAGAGAGAGAGAGCGAGAGAGAGAGAGAGAGAGAGCGGCTCTGATACAATGTTATCGAGGTAGGTTTTAGAAAAATAATTTTGTTGGTAAATGTGGTACAAGCGAAGATATTTATCATTTAAAAATATGTAATAATAATATTGAAAAACGACGACATTTTTTAGCATTGCAAGTGTTTAATGGTGAGTCTTCCGTCTCGTATGTTTGAGAAATTTGGGGTAACACTTCATTGCCCTACCTCCCCGGTCTATTCTTAGCGAAGTGTTTGTATCTGTTCGAGTCGTATAGGACTATTTAATCATTTAATATACATCATCATCATCATCATCATCATCATGTCGTGCCGCTAGCACGGATATCCCTGACCCTCTCTTGCCACTTCTCCCAATCCTTGACTTGTTCAATATTGCTCGCAACATTCTTGTGTAATTGCCGTCTAGCTTCTTCTTCAGCCGTTTAGTTAGCGTCGAAGTAGTGCATCCATATAGCACTATCGACACGATCGCTGTTTGGAAGAAACTGCGTTTCATTTTATCGATCAGGTATGATTTCCATATGATCGAGAGCCTATCGATAGCTGTCCATGCCTTCGTTAGCCGTGTGTCAATGTCTTTTTGGTTGATGAGACGCTGCTTTGCGTGTAAACAAAATATTAATATTAAATTCAGTTTTTAGTATAAAATGGCAAAACTTAAAACCATTTAATCGGCGTGTAGACAAATGAATAATATTAAGAAAAATTATTATTATCAGATAGCAAAACATGAAACCATTAAGAATCCAGGACATGACATTTTACTACCTATGATGGGGAAATAAGTTTTGGAGTTTGGGCTATGTTGAGTACCCCATTATTACCATTACTCTCATCTCCCCTCTAATCCGGTGTAGTAGTAACCATCCTTGGGCCAAATAGAACTGTTCAATGTTTTACAAAGGATTATTATTAGTGTTAAACAGAAATATTAGTGTTTAATAAAAAAATTTGAAACCATTTATTGTCCATTCGGCTGGGGCTGTAGAATACACTGACTGCACCTCTGCAGAAGGGTAATACCGCCCCCCAACGAAGTTCCTGGATATGACACAAAACAGTCTGATGGGGAATGTGGAGCACCTCTTTATTGCCATTTCTCCCAGGCCCACTCTGGCCCGGCGTGGTAGCGCATGATAGGGTCTTATATATGGCTAAATAGAACTAACGGCATACTTATGCTAAACTGAATAGCTTGAAATAGAAATGTTTTTTGACAATTGAACCGTGCTTACATTTGAACTGCGTGCTTGTGCTAAACTGAACTATTTCAAATAGAACTGTTTTTTAACATTGAAACTGTATTTACACTAAATTGAATAGCTTAACATAGAACTGTTTTGACATGTAACTGTGTGTAAACAAAATCTGTACTTTTACTAAACTGAATTAGCTGAATTAGAATTGCTTGACTAAACTGAATAGCTCGAAATAGAAATGTTTTTTTTTATAATTAAACTGCGTGCTTTTGCTAAACTGAATTGTTTTAAATTGAACTATTTTTTACATTGAAACTGTACTTACACCTAACTGAATTGATATATATAACTACTTGAATAGTTTGAAATAGAAATGTTTTTGACAGTTAAACTGTGTACTTATTCTAAACTGAATTGTTTTAAATAGAACTGATTATTTACAAAAAATGGATTTGGCGTTAAATAACCTACAAATGTTGATATGCCATAAAACCCAACAAACCAAATCATTTAAACAGAACAGATTATTTACATAAAAATGGATTTGGCGTTAAATAACCTACAAAGGTTGATATGCCATAAAACCCAACAAACCAAATCATTTAAGCAGAACAGATTTTTTACATAAAAATGGATTTGGCGTTAAATAACCTACAAAGGTTGATTTGCCATAAAACCCAACAAACCAAACCAAACCTGAAACCATTTAACTGTGTGCTAACAAACGATTTCTAACTCTTTTACAAAAGATTCACTTATAAATCGTAAATAATTTGTACATATAAACATAATTGTGCTTTAAATAACCCTGAAGAGTTGATGAGTAATTAAATCTTATAACCTTACCAAATTTCAAATGTGTTATCAACATTAGGAAAAAAATACGCTTTCGATATAAAACAAACAGAACAAACCAGTTATCGTATACAAATACATTTATATAATAATGTTAACTTATATATATATATATATATATATAATTTATCCATTGGATCTGAAGAAGTTCTGTTTTTTTTTTTGGTGTTATTGATATTTACCAATAACCATAGGAGGATGGAAATAAATTTACAATCCTAATATGACCGATTTTTGTTTTTCTTAAAGAAATTATTGCTCTGTGATGTTAGTTACATTGAGTTCTTTACCAGGAACATTTTAAATGTTCATAATGGAAAATTTGTCCTAGAGGAATGATTCCCGACTCCGGTTTATCTGGACTGAATAATAATCATCATCATCATCATGTCATGCCTAGCAAGGATATCCTTGACCCTCTCTCGCCACTTCTCCCTATCATTCATCGCTTTTAGCAGGGCTTCAGGGCTACATCCCGTATCCTCACATAGCTGCTTTATGTATGTTCGGGCAGGTCGTCCTGCTTTTGCTCTGCCATATGCGGGGGTCCATATATATATATATATATATATATATATATATATATATATATATATATATATATATAATACAGAGATAGATAGATAGATAGATATATAGAAAGAGAGGGTGAAAGAGGATGTATATTAAAATACTTAATTTTATTTTCTAAGTATATATATATACGAGGATCATTAAATAAGTTTCCAGACTTTTTTCGTATGGGAACTTTTATTGATAGTACACACATGAAACTCTAGTAACCTTCGAAGTAATCTACTTCGGCGGCAATTCACTTCTTGTACATTCCAACAACTTCTGGAAGGCCCCATGGAATTCTTGTGTGAGCGTGTCCTTGACCTTCGTCGCAGCCTCTTTCATTTCCTCAATTGTCTCATAACGACAGTCTCGGAGCTTAGGGAATAACCAGAGCAAGGTTTGGACTATAGGGAGGGTGAGGAACTGTCTCGATGCCCATCTTGGTCAAATAGTTTGTGACAAGGATGGATTTGTAGATTGGTGAATTGTCCTGGTGGAAATGCCACTGACCCGATTTGAAGAGTTCTGGCCTCTTCCGATTGAATCTCTTCCTAAACTCCCTTAAAACCTCAACATAGTAACCCTAACCCTAACCGTTTGGCCAATCAACTCTGGTGTATTGCCTTCCTTACTCCTCCCACACCTCTCATCATCCGCCACAGACTTCCTGCCTTCCTTGGATCTCTCATAATACTCAAAAACTGATGATCCATTCTTGCAAGATGGTCTAAAAGCAGTCTGAAGCATTCCATACATCCAGACGGCATTTTTGAAATTCACCAGCTGTGACAATCAGGCTTTAGTAGAGTGTATTCCAATTGCTGCTGTAGCTGTTCTTTTGAACCTGAAATCGTAAAAATAAATCAGTCATCTCAAAAGATGTATAGCAATAACATACTGAATTTACAAGAGTCTACGACAATTTTAAATGCCTGTACAAAAAAAAGTCTGGAAACGTATTTAATGCACTCCTTATATATTAATGCTTAGTACTTTTATTATATATATATATATATATATATATATATATACATATATATATATATATATATATATATATGTGTAATGGTTAAGCCTTTTGTTCTTTATATATATTTATATATATATATATATATATGGATTAATAGATAGATAGATAGATTAAATATTATAATATTTAGTCATTTTTTTATGCACACACACACATACATACATACATACATACACACACACACACACACACACACACACACACACACATATATATATATATATATTATAATGTTTAATCTTTTATTCTTCAATTGATTACTTTAATATATATACATATATATTTTACCATATATATATATATATATATATACATATATATATATATATATATATATATATATATTCAATAATATATATATATCGATTACTTTCTATATATATATATATATATATATATATATATATATATATATATATATATATATATATATTATAATGTTTAATCCTTTATTTTTCAATTAATTACTTTACACTATTTTTTAAATGCCTGTTACCTCGCGGTCTAATGTTGTTCATCATTCAATTATTTTTTTAATAAAAAATTATTTGTACATTATCGTGGTTATTTTATTACAATACTCGAGCAACGCTTTGTATCATTGGGAGAGATTAAAGATTTTCATTGGCACGTTTTTTTGCGGGGGGTTGTTAACATTTCTGATTGTTACTTTCGACCAATCTTTGGTTCATGCCAATAACCTGAAAGAGACATGGGGGTCGATGTTTGCGCACAAACTGGAATATCAATATTGACTCCAGCAATTCCCTTCACGGACGCAAAGAACTGAATTACCTCGTTATGCTTAACTTGACAGCATCTTGTGTTAGTTACTTTGAGATACTGAAATAGTTCTAAAAGATATCTGCTTAGGTCCAGCGTATTCAATAATTATTTAACTATCTATAACACCAGTTCCCTACCTCAAATATATCATTTTTTTATTGCTTTCTTATTTTAATGATTAAGGACTCAGTAATACCTCAAAAGTTCTTTTTTTATTCAAAACTATTTTGTATTTCAAGAATTTCAGCGTCATTTTAGACAGTCGAACTTACGGAGAAGTCGATTGATGGTCATTTTTGAAGAATTATGTTCAACCTACAATATACTTGTGTTTGGCTATCGTTTAACCATTTCAAGTAAGGCGTCCTCTTCCACAACAGAAAGTCTCCCTGACTTTAATTTGCCTTCAAGACTGGTGTAACCTTCCTTGAAAAGTCTGAACCAGTTTTTTTTTGCCACAGGTTCAATGAGAGATTTTGGGTCTACGACATCATTTGATTATTTTTTGCGGCTGCCCTTGAGATCAGTCTTTTTTTTTTCCCACGGGTAGCGTAAAAATGCTGCAACTGCAATTTATTCACCACTCATAATCAAAGGTATAAAATAAACAATAAATAATTAATGTGTATATATTATGTAAGCATTGGCATACGAAAGTGAAAAAAGGATTAGGAACTGACAGACTTGAACACAGGAAAACCAAACACGTGCATTACATAGAGAAGTGAAAACTTTATTAAGGGTTTAGGAGATACGTAGAAAATGGGTAAACAAAAGGGAGATAACTGTCGGAGTTATTGGACTTATACTTGTTAGCAAGGTTTGGACATGCTATAGTATCCAATTCATTACGTAATGTGTTGATACAACTTTCCAAAATCATTAAGGAGAAATGAAAAAAAAAACAACATTTGAATGAAACTAATGCATCACCAAACTTTTTCATCTGATATTGCGTATGATACATATGGCTATTCTGGATCTAATATTGGTAGTAATATTTTGACGTTTTTTTACATGTTGTTTGATATTGTTCTGGGTTATTTTATTTCATTGAGAATGTCTTTATCTTCATAAGAGAAAATTTAGTCTTAATAGCGTAGACACAAAGTCAACATCGTTTGATGACTGTCAGTTTCACGGCTATGCAATCATCAAACCATGTTGGGAAAGGCGGCGTAATTCATTAAATTGTTATATTATATCAATATTGACATTTGTTTATTTATGGTAAATTTATAATCTTCTTATTTTTTTAATCTATTATTATTTTTTTAAAAACTTTAGTTCGAGTCTAATTTTACAGGAACTTCTCTATTTGTATATTGTGAATGTCTCAAAATTGTCGATTACTTTGTTTATCTTTGGAGTAACCTTGCCGGAATCAGCAGTGTTGCGTTCTTCATGATCTGGATTCTTACTTTGGTTTCAAGTCTCCAGCTTCCACAGACTCTCTTTCTGGCATTCGTGGACAATTCCAAGAGCATCGACAACACTTAGTTTTACTGTCTCTTTCATGTTCTATAGTTTATTCAGCTCACTGGAAAGGTCCAATGTTTGACAACCTTTACTTTTTTTTTCATTTTTCTTTATGCACCGCCGGAATGGTAAAATCTACGAGATAACCAGTTCTTTTCTTCTGGTTAGTCAGGAATTGGTCTTGTCTTCTTTTCACAAATGTCGAGACTATCTTATAAGGGGTCTATGCAGGGGTTTACCTTTTTTGATGAGATTTCTGCTGTGTAGTTTTATTTTAAGAAGTTTACTTGTTCTTCCGATATAATGTTTTCCCCTCTTTTTTACGCCTTCTCGTTTTTTTTTGTCTTGTATTGTCTTTTAATATTGTCTGGTTTTCTTTTGGTTGTCATTTCTATAACGTCATTTGTATCTCTTTACACTATAAGTTATTTTCATTTTTGGTAAATATCTTAATATCATCTAGATACACACACACACACACACACACACACACACACACACACACACACACACACACATATATATATATATATATATATATATATATATATATATATATATATATATATATATATTTGCCTAGGTGGGTAGAGTGTTCGGTAGTGGCTCGGGAAACCAGGGTTCAATCCCAGGTTAGGTCATACCAAAAACTCAAAAAAGTAAGATACCACCTTACTTAACACTCAACATTATGAAGTATCTAGGGTAAGGTGGAGTAATTCAAGGAAAAGTGCAGCGCTGTCCCCTACGCCTCGGTGTAGTAGCTATTAAAAAGGTCGCCCTCGACTACGGTCGTCAACTTTACTAACTCCTATATATATATATATATATATAGAGAGAGAGAGAGAGAAAATAGTTTATAATTTCCTACGACTTTATATACATATATATATATATATATATATATATATATATATATATATATATATATATATTATGAGAGTGTTGGTCGTCAGTAAATCACTATGTGGTTATGTGTCGAACCAAGTGCAATATAATATGGAGAGCGGTCAATATCTATGATAGAGGTATTATTTCATTCCATCTTCTTAACTGCCTGATGAATGTTGTTATAAACTTCAAGAAACCTTAGGTTGCAAAACAATATTTTCCATGGATTAAATATATATATAATATATATTTATTTATTATCATTATATATATATATATATATATATATATATATATATATATATATATATATATAGATGTGTACTTCTTCCAGAATTAGTTCAAAACAGCACGTGGCATTCTTATTTTGTTTCCATCTACCTTTTTGTCTATGCTTTTTATTAAAATCAGTGTTGTTCATCCATACAGTTGTTACAACATAGCCACAACTAGGAAGAAATCTCCTTTTATTTAGCCCCCCACCCCAAGAAAACAAACGCAGCTATATAACCACTTACCTCCTATCGCACAAACCATCCCGTTAATACAGACTAGACATGCTGGTCATTGTTGGAAGAAGTAAAGACGAATTCATTTGTGATGTTCTCTGGAATCCTATATATAGACTTGGCCGATTAACAAGGACGTACATTCATCGGGGGGGGGTATCCTCGTAGAAAGCGAGTTCGAACTCCAGTCGCGCTATTACGTTCACTTTCGGGCAAATACCCTTGGGAAAGATATAAACCCCCTTATACACTTTTTACCAACCCCTCCGCTCGGGCAGGATATGACACACGGTCAATTTTTAAGCAGAGTTTAACAGGTTTGAATTCAGAGTTTTCCTTCTCCTAAACTAGTTGCCCCACCAAGACTGAAGAACCTAGTCTGCCCTACTATTTACCCATACCTGGAAGGAGAATAATTGGTTTCATACCTTTCCCAAGGGTATTAGTGCTATGTGAAATGCAATCAGTCTTGTCCAGGATTTGAACTCGTGTCGCCGTGTCCATTTCCTACGACGATAACCATTACACCACAGGCACCTCCTTTTGTTTTGTTTTGTTTTGTTTTTTGTACCCCCTTATACCGCCAGCTATGGCTTAAATAATACCACAACTTTTCTTCTCTGAAAATGGCTTTGGCATTAAATAACCTACAAAGGTTGATATGCTATTAAACAAAGAACATTAACCCACATTTACCAGCTCAATGCGGACACTGGATCTTATCTAGACGACTTACCTGGTGTTATGGACGATATAGAAAAATGTCTAAATATGTGTGTTTGTGCGTTTGTGACTATGTGTGTAATTCATTCGTGTGCTGGTTTGGTTATGACTGGATCGAAGTTATTATACAGGCTTTCCAACTATTACCACATTGAGTGACGGCTCAATCATCTGGGGGTACAGAACAGACTTACTGCTTCTCTGCAAAAGGATAAGACTACCCAAACAAGTGTCCTGGATTTGATATTAAACAATCTGAAGGTGAAGTTTCTGTAAAGCTGGAGCTTTGGGGAATACAGAGCACCCCTTCATTGCCATCGTTCTCAGGTCAACTCTGACTCGGAGTGGTAGCACCAGATAGGGTCCTATCTAGGGTTTAAATAGAAGTGTTTCACATTTAAACTGTTATTAAATTAAACGGAATTGTTTATAATGAAACTCTTTTACATTTAACTGTGTGTAAACTAAAAAAGCGTAGTTATGCTAAACTGAATTGTTTAAAATAGATATGTTTTAATAACGACGTCAGTGTGGCCGAGAAGCAAGAGTAAAGTGGCCTCCCGATTTTTAAAGGAAAGATTTAGAAGTCATCAGAAGAGCTTAGCTCTGATTGGCTGTTGCAAAATTATATATCGAGCCATTTCTGTCGTCATTTTTTTTCTCGTGTAGATGCGCAAGTTAGCTGCCAGGATGGGAGTTGGAATAATTTCAATGCCAACTGGGTCATTTGGGTGAGGGGATCTGATATTGCAAGACCCGAAACCACTCCATAAACCCACAGGAAACATCACTGATGACCCATCCCGATACACCAATGAAGATGTATGATATAAATATATAAGAATGGATTTGGCATAAATAACCAACAACGGTTGATATGTCATAAAACTAAACCAAGCCAAACCAAACCAAACGTATTGAGTGTTAGTCCTTAGGTATTTACTAACCTTTACTTAAACTGTATACCGAACATTGGCCTAATGGTTAGTGTTCGCCAATTGCCTGGGAGACCTAAGTTCAATCCCACGTCGAGTCATAACAAAGACTCAAAAATGGTACTTGATGTCTCCTTGCTTAACACTCAGCATTATAAGGTAAGTATCAAGGGTAAAGTGGTTCTATCCTGAGAAAGGAGTAGTGCCCTTCCCTACACCTTGATGTAGTAGCTATCGAAAACGGAGCCTTCGGGTTACCCTCGACTACTTTCACCTACTATACCACTACTTACATAGACTGTCACATAACCATCATTTTTTTAGTCATTATAGCCAGTTCGAATATCCCACTAAACATGCCAACCCGCTTTGCAAGGTACTTATTTAATTAACATCGTCTGACCCGGTTTCAATCAACTATTTGAACATAATGTATTTTTTTCTTGCAATTATCGTATTGTCATTGTAAAGGAAAACGTATCTATAAAAATTTCATTTTCGACTGAGATTGCTATAAATTCAATTAAGAAAACTGAATGTTGATAAAAGGAAACTGATTTAGACGGACGAAGGAAATTCCAAAGTAAGAAGAAAAATATCACATAAGAAGTATATATATATATATATATATATACATATATAAAATTAAAAGAAGAATTAAATCATTATTTTCAATGTGCTGTCTAGTTGATGTTCTACGAATGTCAGTATATCAAATGAAAGAAAATAGTTTCACATTAAAGAAGAGGATAATATTTAGCAGAAACTTTAACTGATATAACTACGTAGATGATTGAGTGCTTCTTAAAAATACACGTGTTCAAGCCAATTCGCTGCGGCATAACAAGGAACAAACATCAAGAATGGAGAGTCTCTTCAAAAACTCAGAAAAAAACAGATTTCATATTTTTAATGAAGATGGTGCTATCTTTTCATTAAATGGTAAGCTGGGGCTGCAGAATACACTAACAGCATCTCAGCAGATGGTTAAGACTCCCCCAACGAGTGTCCCAGATATGACACTAAACAATTTGGTGGTGAGGCTTTATTGCCATCGCTCTCACGTCCACTCTCTGGAAGCACCTGATAGGGTCCTACATATAGGTCAAATAAAACTAAAATGGGTAATTACGCTAAACTGAATTGTTTGAAATAGAAGCGTTTTTACATTTAACTGTGTTAAACAAAAACATATTCTTATAATAATCTGAATTATTTGAAACTTTTATCAAAATAACGTAATTCGGCTTTAAATGACCCGAAAAGTGTTGATACGCCGTAAAGCAAAACAACCAACCTATCAATAAATAATTAGTCTCTAAAATTCGTTGACCTGATGATATACTTCGGTAGCAGTATATCATTAACTGAAAAGTGATCTTAACCTTATCTTAAGGGATCCGATTAACAGGTTAACGACCACATGTACCATGATGATTGTCTTGAATATTAAATGTTTAAAAAAAACTAAAACAGGCGAATCTGTTAATCAGAGAGAAAAAAAAGTCTTTTTATTTCAGACTGTCTTCAATCCTAGCAGTCTTCCACAAATACGAAGGAGAGAGGAAGAACTTGTGAAGGTCTATGAAGTAATCTCACTTGCCGCTACGAAGAGACACATACCCCACCCCGACCTGACCAACGTCTAACACAAGTTATCGCTTTCGGTTTCAAATCCCCAATGCCTTCTCTTGAATTTAAAATTATCCTTTCTTATATTATCTCTTAGGAATCTCATTCAGCTAACGTTATAAAGACACGTCATCTTCTTAATTATTGCATCATCCAATCATGAATCATTACAGGTGTCTTAAATCGTATTTCTTACGCCAGCTGACAAGTATTTTATTTGCTTATATTTCCATTCCCTGTCTCTAAATCAGAGTTCACATACAATCTGTCAACTCAACAATCTGACAACCCCAATTCCTTGGACACAAGCAAGCATATGACCTTTGCGAGCAACTTTATTCACTCAGAAAATTTTAACTAACTTATAATTTTACCAAATCAATAAAATAACTGATATATTTAATTAATAACCCTTAATTAATCATATGAAAATCTGATCTCTTTGATGAATTAAGCGGGAAGTCTTCAAAGCTGTCGCTGCATCAACACACCTGTAGGGCTTCATCACTTGGACTACGGAGTCTTTGGAAAAATCGTACAAGCACTTATTTATAGCCAATTCATGGCTTAAATAACACACCTATCGGCTTTAAAAGAAGGCTCAAGCATTAAATAACCCAGGAGGTTTGATATGACATTAAACAAAGTAACCTAACTGAACCGAAATATGGGAATCAGTATTGTTCAAATCAGCAGTTGTAAGGTCACTTACCTTCCATCTTACAAAATCAGTCAAGTAAGATGAGCCAGATATGTTGGGCACTGCTGGGGAAGTAAGAAAGTTTTCTAATGAACTCCTACACATGGACACACCAGCTTTCAGAGAACAGCAAAACGTTACATTAGCGGTTCTGTATGGACACTGAATGCTTTCTTGAAGACATGTAATAAACTATAACAATTAGGGACGCCTGGCTAGAGAAAATCAAAAAAATGTGTGCAGTCATGAGGATTAAAATAATTCTGTTTTGAGTAAATGTTTAACCCCTCCACTATGGATAGGATGCGATATAAAGTTAGTTTTTTTTTTATGCAGGGTACAAATACTTTGAAATTCGAGACTGGTTGCCCTACTAAATAACCCACTCTACAATACTAATCATGAATCAGTCGCTTAGCGTGATACTTATTTTTGTTTGCCCAATGGGTTGTGGGGAGATTGTAGAATACATCAGTTGCTCCTCTGCAGACAGGTAAGACTTCCCCAACGAGTTTCTTGTGGCACAGTCGGTTAGGGCTATAGAATACACCGACTGCTTCTCTTCAAAGGTAAGTCTCCTCCAACGAGTGTCCCGTGGCCCTGTCGGCTGGGCCTGTAGAATACAACAACTGGTTCTTTGCAGAGGTTTAAGAACACATGACTGCTTCCGCTGATTTTCACAGGTGCGTCCTGTGCAAAGAAAATCTGATTGACGGCTCGGTCAAGGGTCAATATGCAGCAAACGTTCGTGAGTCATGTAATGCCAAATTGGTCCTTGTTGATGAAACTGGTGGTGCTATTGACCCATAGTAGGCGGGGACTCGAGGGTTCATACCTTTCTCAGGGCCAAGCCTAATAGAGAAGCAAGACTATGAATTAAAACCAGCTTTGCACCATCAAACCTTGACTTTGTGTCACTTCTTACACGTGGTGGGATCCTGTCAATACATATTAGATATCCATAACTTGTTAGGGGCAGGGATGGTTTCATGCCTTTCTAAGATTTTAGAAAATAGATTTAAATTTGACTCATTTGTGAATTTCGTATGATAATAATTATTACGTCATGTGAAGTATAACACACGTACATGGCGCTCTGTGTGAATTGAATTCACTGTTCATCAAGGAAATATTTTTAGTGGCCAGTCAGTTATTACACAATGAATTTTTTTAAAATGCCACCCACACAATGCTCGTCGTCATGCTTTCTTTTAGCATGCCACCCATGCAACTTATGCAGCATTTCTACCGGAGGGCATCTGCATTCAGTTTACTTTTTGGAACCATGTGCATTTCTTGTTAATTTGTTCCCAGTCCGACTTCTTTCTCGCATTCCACCCTGGTATTTTTGCCGAAAAACACCATTGTCCTTTAAGCAACAGGTGCATTTCCGGTTATTTTTGTTACCAGTGTCCAACTTCCGCAGTTCCATCGATAATGTCAAAGGGGATCTTCGAGTCAATATCCAACACTATCAAGTATAAATAATTTCTAAAGAATTTCAGGTATAAAATATTTGTCAAATACAAATAATTTCTTGCGAGTTTTCTTGGAGAAAGTATTCCTGTCAAAGAGAAATAATTTGTAGGTAGTTTTATGGTATAGAGTATTCCTATCTAATACTAATGAACAATTTTATGATGTGAAATAACAATTTTTATTTCATAGACGTTTGTTCGCAGTTTACCTAACCGATAAAATGAAACACAGTTTCTTCCAGGCAGCTGTCGTATCGATACTGCTGTATGGATGCACTACATGGACGCTAACAAAACGGCTGGAGAAGAAGCTAGACGGCAATTACACAAGAATGTTGCGAGCAATATTGAACAAGTCCTGGCAGCAACACCCCACAAGATACGCCTATACGGCCACCTGCCTCCCATCACGAAAACTATCCAAATTAGACGAACCAGACATGCAGGACACTGCTGGAGAAGCAGGGACGAGCTCATAAGTGATGTACTCCAATGGACCCCCCCATATATGGCCGGGCAAAAGCAGGACGACCAGCACGAACACACATACAGCAGCTCTGTGAGGACATGGGATGTAGCCCTGAAGACCTAGCAGAGGCGATGAATGATAGGGAGAAGTGGCGAGAGAGGGTCAGGGATATCCGTGCTAGTGGCACGACAAGATGATGGTGATAAAGAATTATATAGTTTTAAGTAACTATTTCTAATAATAGTAAGCATCTGTTCGGAAGCAGTTATATAATGTTAAATATTCCTATATAACTCGAGTAATTTGTTGGTTGGTTGTTTTGTTGGGTTTTATGGCATATCAACCTTTGTCGGTTATTTAACGCCAAATCCATTTTTATGTAAATAATCTGTTCTATTTAAAACAATTCAGTTTAGCATAAGTAAAGTTTGTCAAAAACATTTATTTCAAACTATTCAAGAAGTTATATGTAACAATTCAGTTAAGTGTAAATACATTTTTATTGTCAAAAAACAGTTCTATTTCAAATAATTCATTCAAGCATAGGCACGCAGTTTAAATGTAAGTACGGTTTACTTGTCAAAAACATTTCTATTTGAAGCTATTCAGTTTACTCAAACAATTCAGTTTAGCATAAGTATGCTGTTAGTTCTATTTAAGCCATAGAGAGGGCCCTATCAGGTACTTCCACTCCGGGTCAGAGTGGACCTGGGAGCGGTGGCAATGAAGGTGTACTCCGCATTCCCCAAAGCTCCAGCACTGCTGGAACCTCACCATCAGATTGTTTAGTGTCATATCTAGGAAACTCGTTAGGGGGGGGGGTCTTATTCCTCTGCAGAGGTGCAGTCAGTGTATTCTACAGCCCCAGCTGACTGGGCAAGTGAGTAATTTGTGAGTCCTTACTTAGTTTGAAGTAATTAATAATAATCAGGATAATCATTTGTAAACAATTGTAGATTTAAGTAGCTATTCTCAATGCAATTGATTTAAACACTGTGATATGATTTTAAGGAACAAATCCTAATTATACTTAGTAAATAATTATAGCTTCAAGTCTATTCTTAATACAAATAATTTGCAAACAGTTATGTGGATTCCAGTCTTTCAAGCAATTATATGGTTTCAAGTAATGATAATAATAATCATATTTACCCAACCCCTCCGCTCGGGCAGGATATGACACAAGGTCGATTTTTAAGCGGAGTTTTAACAGGTCTGAATTCAAAGTTTTCCTTCTCCTAGACTAATTGCCTTACCAAGGCTGTAGAACCTAGTCTGCCCTACTAGTTACCAATAGCTAGAGGGAGAATAATTGGATACATACCTTTCCAAATGGTATTTGTGCTATGTGAAATGCAATTAGCCTGGTCCAGGATTTGAACTCGTGTCGTCGTGTCCATATCCTACGACGATAACCATTACACTACGGGCACCTCCTAAACACCACGGGCACCTCCTAAAAATAATGATAATAATAATCCCTAGTAAACAAATATACGTTCAAGGAACTATCCTTAATATAATCAATTTGCGCACGGTTATCTGGTATTAAGAATTCCTTATAGTTATGTAAAAGAATGTGTTGATACCGACCCCTGTGGTTTGAACACGGATCTCCAGCTACCCCCCCCCACAAAACAAAAACATGGCTGTTGAAATAGATTGTGCCACTGGGGTCATGTGACGAGAAGTAGTGGATATATGAATCGGTCATGCAGTTGTAATATAATGGCCGAAGGATTTCGTTTTATGCCTTTGGGTTAAGTTAGGCTGAGAACCTTTCGGCTCAGTGCATGGGTTACTTAGGTGCAACATTAACACAGGTGTTTATGCGCGCGCCCGCGGAGCGAACGTGTCACTCAGAGATATCACAATAGCCCAGATGGGAAACGGGGCTAGCAAGTGCGAATGACGTCACGCACCGGAAGCGCGCGGAGGATTCTGAGATTTTTGAAAAAGTCAGTGAGTAGAGTTGAGACTAGACACCGCACGAGAAGGGTTGACTTTCACTTGCTCACGGAGGCTTTGGACAGGTGTTGCACGAGATGGGGGGGGGGGCAGATAAAAAAGCCAGAATAGAAAGAATGTGTATCTCTCCTTATGTCGAAGAACCTTTAAACTCAAAGGTAATGAAAAGTTTCGTACCTGAACTGAGAAATCGTAAGTGTTTTTCGTGTTTCGAGATTCCTATGTTCTATCTTTATGGACATTCGATGTACGTTTCACACATAGCCATATAATGGCTATGGTACACAGTCATACAGTCTGAGGTGTGCTATATATTCGGTCATACAGTCATACAGTCTGAGGTGTGCTATATATTTGTAATGTAACCTTGCGAGTCAGTATACGCTAGTATTCCATACTTAGCATTCGATATTGCACAATAGTGAAGAAATTATAAAGTGTCGGCCAAAATTACCCACCCCACTTACGGAACATTTTAAAAGTGATGACGAGGAATAGTTTCTAGCTTTTACAAAACTGCATAATACAAATGATTTTCAAAGAGATCTTATAACATTCTTTAACGAGCCTGGTTAAATGGTTCCAAGTATTGCTACTTAACAGTCACAGTTTAACATCAGTCATTTGTTTGAACATACCAGGTGCTCCCACCTCGGGTCCATGAACCTGGGAGTAATAGCAATGGAGGGGTACTCCACATTCTCCAAAACTTCAAGGCCTCATCATCAGATGGTTTCATATCATATCCAGGGCGTTCGTTAAAGGAATCTTACCCCCCTGCAGAGAGTTAGTCGGTGTACTCTACAGTCCCAACCGACTGAGCTAATTAACATATTTGAAATTTTTCAATGATCTGATAACGAATTGGGGGATAAATTGATTGATTTTAATAGCATGTCATCCAAACTAGTGTTATTTTATGCCTAGAGGAAAGAGAATAATGTTTATCAGTTGATTGACTGATTAATTGATTTTAAAGGCACGTCATCCTCAATCGAGTATCTTTAAGCCGAGAACTTTGGGAATTCCATTCATTGTCAGTTCCCATTTACGTTTTTGTGTTTTAGAGGGGTTTTTTGCACATGTTACTCGAAGCCGCTCCATCAGATGCTGTTGAGTGACATACCCACAATCTTCCACTTTGGGGGGGTGCATATGAGGGGGTCGGTCTTACCCTTCTGCAAGGGACACAATCAGTGAATTCTAAGCCCGTAAGACAAGACCTTTGTTAATAGGAAGGATTAAGATAGTTTTTCGAATAAATTGTATAAAACAAACCAGATGACTCATTTAAGTCATACAGCTTTTTTAAAAAATATTTCGTTTTGTTTATTTATTTTTGACAAACAATAGAAATCTAATTTGGCTGAGAAAAAAAAGATGTTTAATTTTCTATAGACAGAAATTTGACAAATTTAAATCGATTTGAAAAGCAAAAATACAATTTAAAAACAAGAATTACGTGTTCAATATACTCACTTCCAGAACCCCACCCACCCAAAGATTGTATAAAGTGTATCCATAACGACGGCAATATTAATCATTGGGAAGTGGTTGTCTCTCCTCTATAGATGAAGAAACAGTTTGATGAAGAGGTACCAAATCAATATTAATCTTTTGGAAGAGTTCGTCAGTCTGTTCTTAACAGATGAGAAAAAAGTTCGATGTAGAGCACTCAAATCTACATTGAGAAGAGCTTGTTGTGATACGGTTATCGTCATTGGAAATGGACACGGTGACCCGAGTTCAAACTCAGACGAGTCTGTTTCCATTTCACACAGCGCCAATACCCTTGTCGAAGGCATGAATCCAACTTTTCTTCCTTCAGCTATAAGAAAATAGTTGGGCGGACTGTGCTCGTTAACCTTGATATGGAAACCGGTCGAGGAGAAGGAAAACTTTAAATTCAAACCCGTTAAACTACGTTAGCAAATTGACCTAGTGTCGCATAATGTTTATACGAAAGCTATATCAAATATTGGGAAGAATTTATTTGTCTGTCCTCTATAGATGACCAAATGGTTTAATGTATAGTTATAAAATATATATCAATAATTTGGAAAAGTTTTTTGTCTGTTCTTTGTAGACATGATTTGGTTTGGTTGGGTTTTATGGCATATCAACAATTGTAGATTATTGGATGCTAAATCCTTTTTTTGCATATATATCAGACATATCAACCATTGTAGGTTATTTAATGCCAAATTATCTTTATACATTTATATTTGATATATATTTGATTTGTAAACTTTTTGGTACTTATGCATTTATGTTACCGCAAAAAAGCCGAACTTACCCGAGCGTTTCCGGAAAGAATCGGAATATGCTGAAACGTCAATCTAATCAAATTTCAGATAAAATAATTCAATCAATTTGTTTACTAAGTTACAAACAAGTGTAAACATGAATTTATCGCATCTAAGCGAAAATCTACAATGTGCTGAAATGGTGATCCAATTCTGCCTAGAAAAAAACCTTATTGGCAAAATTAAAAGCATCCTTGCCACAAAAAAAAAAAAAAAAAGGAGAAAAAGTTATGCCTGGAGATGCCGTAACACCAAATGCAGGACCCTGGATTATTATTAAATTGTTAGGTTAAAGTACAGAATAGTTACTAACCCCCCTCCCCTCCCCATGGTAAGAATGGATTTCTAAATTAACACGTTATTACTTCTGCACAGTACAATAAGTGCATAAATACGAAAAAGATAATTTAAAAAGACAAAAAAAAAAAAAAAAAATGATACACAACCCCCACCCCCCAAAAATAGATAAAATAAAAATTCAAATTTTTTTTTTCATATTGAAAATTACCACACATTGACTGTTGATTTATTCTTTTTCTCCTGAAAAGGTTGGTAACATTATCCATTAAAAATTATCTTTTTCTCTTTCAATGTTTCGGTTTTCATGCATTTTGTCAACAAATTGATTGACTTATTTTATCGTCTGCTTGCTCGGGAAAGTTCGGCTTTTTTGCGGTAACATAGATGCATAAGTACCAACTTTTTTTGTTGATAACATTTTTAGACGAGCCAGAGCTCATTTTGCTCCCAGTTAAATGGTTTCGAGTATTGCTATATATATTGCACACATTGTTTCTTCTATTTGACCCATAGATAGTAACCTATCAGCTGCTACCACTCCCAGTCAGAGTGGACCTGGCAGCAATGGCAATGAAGGGTTAGTGTTATATAATGACTGTTGACATGGATTTTGGTTCGTTCCTGGTGACCCCGTGTGCTTTGACAAGCTGTCACGTTGTGATTAGTAAACAGGTGGCGGCGGGGCGGCGGAGTAGGCTGGTCGAGTAGGTATGTAACCGGAAGGAGACCACGTGATATGAGAACCACGCAGTCAGATGTAGACAGTCAGTCCAGTCAGAATCGAGAGTCGAGCCAGGGATACGCTGCTGATCAGAAGCGTTAATGTCATCTCTGACGATAAGGTTTGCAAGGGGGTGCAAGTGTTGGTACCCCTGGTTCCAGGAAGAAGATATGGGGCAAGAAGAAGTCTCCCCTCCATCTACCTCTCAAAGTTACAACAAACTGTGTGGCCCTTTCGAGAATAAAATGTGAGAGATATACTTTTATAAAGAAGTGTGTTTCGTTTTTTCATTGATGTTCGTTCATTATCGTTGATAATGTTCTTGGTTGGGTCTATGAGAAGTATACAACATAACTTCACATTACTCGAATTTCCAAGGCTGGAGCTTTACCATAAGATTGTTTAATGTGATTATCCGGACGCTCGTTGGGGGAAGGTAGCTTATGACTCTGCAGAGATGCAGTCGGTGTATGCTACAGCCCCTTCGTAGACAGCCAAACGTGTTTATTTCATACAACTAAGTATATATTGATAATTGAGAAGACCTTCTCTATCCTCTATAGTTGGCCAAAAAATTTTGCTATTGAGCAGTTTTGTGGCATACCTAAAAGGGACCTGAGAGTGATGAAAATTGAAGAGAACGCAACACATTATGGAGCAAAAGAACAGAAGCCTGACAGCCAGATGCAGCGTCGTGTCAAAACGAAAATGAACCTGGGAGTAATTGTAATTAAAAGGACTTCATATAATGGCTTCAGATCTGTAGCCTTAAACCCAGATGCAGTTAAGTGTGGTATCCAAAATAGACCTATGATTAATGACAATAAATCTTACGTCACAATGCCTTGAGTTTTACGTCACAATGCCTTGAGTTTTACATCACAATGCCTTGTTTTACCAGTTGTTTGCTGTTTTGTTTCCTGGCGTCTAAGGCTCCTTCCTGGGTAGCGTTCTTTTGTGTCCTGTGGTGGGGCGCTCTCGACCGGCTGTGGTTGCGTGCTGCACGGTTCGGTCAGGTGTGTTCCACCACTGGATACATCACCTCTGGCCTCAGGGGGCCGTCCCCCCAGGCTTTAACCCTCTTCGGAGGGGTTGGGTTTATTACCCGGCGCCTGAGGTGCCCCGAAAAGGGGAATGCCGACGGGGTCCGAGGCATTTTTGGAACTGCCTATCGCGTTGGGCTACGGCCCTGCGACAGGACCCACCTTAAACACGGCCTTGTGCCATATTTGTACGTTGGTGGGACGTAGGATAAATACAGCGCCTGCATTAGCGGAATGCCGACAGGGCCGTAGGTATTTTGTGATTTTGCCAGACGCGTGTTGACTACCGCCATGCGTCTGGACTCACTTTTAAAAAGGCCTTGTGCCGTACTTGTTCTGTGGTGGGACGGAGAATAAATAAATAACAGGCGCCTCATCATTACATCTCGTTTAGAGTAATACTCAGGAGATAGATATAATTGAAATGATTGCGAAAATTCCCTCTTACGTGACATGCGCTTTCTCCTCCGTTTAAACGTCACATCCGTTGTTTCTTTTAATCAACTCGAGATAAACGATATTTATCTGTTTACAGTGAAGGCAGCGTATTTACCGATTTAAAGTAAAATAAATTTTCCTGATTATTCGCGTCGATTTTATCTTCTTATGCAGCACGTATTTTTCAAAATTAAATAAGAATAAAAAATAAATGTGAGGACATTTGGAAATTACTTTGTCGATTGCGATAGAAACAAGTTTTGAATGTTATCAACATTCAATTCATCAGGGAGAAAAGAAATGAGGCTAGCGTTGAATTATAATTTTTTATTCATTCATTTTTCTTTTCATCGTTAAATTTACAACGGCAGATCTAGTCACATATGAAATCAATATGACTATTCGATTATTTTTCAATAAAGAAAACATTTTGTAGTGTTTATTAAATAAAAGGGAAAACAAACCAATTCATTTAATGATTCCCTAATTAACTTTATTGACTTACGTATTGGTTTGGTTAAAAATGTTTGATCAATTTATCAAGTAGAAAGGATATATTTTTTCAACGACATTAACATAATGGGTTGGCTATATAATTTGTTCGGTTTAATTAGTAAAAAATTTAAAAAATTGTTTTTGTTTTCCAAATTCCCTTTATTAAAAAGAAAATGGAGTTGGCGATACATTTCGTTTGAATTATAAAGTAATACTCTTCATTTCTACAGTAATTCTATTGGAAAAACATTAAGTTGACCACAAAATTCGTTCGGTTTAATTAGAAAAACAAGAGACATTTTCTTAAATTCTGTTTTCCTCATCAATTTTGAAATAACATATTGGGTTGGCCAAAAAGTTCGTTCAGTTCATTGACTAAAAATAAATGACTTTTCTTTTTCGTCAACATTAATGTATTTGATTAGCTACTAAACTGATTCGGTTTCGTTTGATTAAAAAATAGGTATTTGAAAAAAAATTATCTTCCTTATTAACCTTCTTGAACGGCGTATTAAGTTGGCCATAATGTTCGTTTGGTATATGAAGTAAGACTATAATTTTCCATATTTTACCTCAATTTCATTAAATAATATTCGGTTGGCCACAACTTTCATTTATTTTAATAGGTAAAAACAAAACCAAAAATTAATTCTTTTTTCCTCAAATTTTAATAAAGAAGATATTGGATTTGGTCAAAAAATTGTTCAGTTTATAAACTAAGAATAAAGCCAAAAAGAAAACTTTTTGTATTTGTCTCGACATTAACTCATTTGGGGGTGGGCGCAAAATTCGTTTGGTTTAATTAGTAAAAACAAAATATTTATATTTTGAAAATTCTGTTTCCTGCATTAACTTTTTAAATAACCAGTTTGGTTGGCAAAAGAGTTCCTTCATTTTTTAGCCTTTTCTCAAATTCTCTTTCACACACACACACACACACACACACACACACACACACACACACACACACACACACACACACACACACACATGTATATATACAGGGTGTCCCAAAAAATGTATTCATATTAAAAATAATTGTAAACGTAGTGTTTAATTAAAATTTTATCATTTCAAAAGTGTAAAAACAGCGACTGTTGCAGATTTTGTTGCGTAGACTTTGTCTCTCAGGTATCTCAATAAGAAAAAAATCTAGTGGTGAGCGGGGAGGTTATCCCACAAAATCTCTTCGTCCAATCTACTTGTTTGGCAAGACCTTATCAAGGAAGGACCTAACATCGCTATGGTAATGTGGGGGTGCGCCATATTGCTGAAAATGAGACTCTTCATCTCTCAAAGTCTTCTCTACGCTACAGAACCTGCAACAGTCGCTGAATTAAGAGAGGCCATTGAGCATGAATGCTCCCAAATATCACGGGAATTGTTTCATGATGTGTGCGATTCAATTGCTTGGCGTTGTCTGCAGTGTCTGAATCAAAATGGGCATCAGTCTGAGAACAGGCAGTGAAAAAACAATAAAATGATACTTGAAAAATATTTCTACACATTTAAAATAATAAAATTCTAATTAAACATTACGTTTACAATTATTTTTAATGTGTATATATATATTTTGGGACACCCTATATATATATATATATATATATATATATGTGTGTGTGTAATTTGGTTTAATGAATTTATAAAAAAGCATATCTCAAAAACAGTGATTGTGCATATGTATTAACTGTGAGTTTCTTATATATGAGATCATCAGTTCCATCACCGATACTGATCAATCTATGCTAATAAACATATCAAACTATATATATATATATATATATCCTGATTACTCGAGATCGTGGAGCAGTCAAATTTGTTTGTGCCGATAGGAGAGTGTATGTGCCGATTGATTCTAAGTCCTAATCTTTGTGTAGTGCGACCAATGTAGCAAACGTCATATTTGCACAGAAACTGATAAATAAGGAAACCTTTTCGATAAATAGTCACATTATATTTAAGATTAGGTGAGAAAAGCGCGTTAGATTTGAGGATGACTCCTAACTTGACAGAAAAAAACATCGACGGTCAGTTCGTTTAATTTGTTTCACTCTCTTAATAGATGGTTTGGTTTCTTTGTTTAATGGCATATCAACTTTTTGTAGGTTATTTAATGCCGAAACCATTCTCCTAGAAGAACAGTAGTGGTACTATTTAACCCATAGCTGGGTCTCTAAATAGAGGCATTGCCAATCCTGGGTAATTTAAGATAATCAGGGCTCTTCTCTTGTCCAAAATTTGGAATGGTAGGGAAATTCATATCTAATCGTGGTAGTAATTATATCATCTGGATATCCATTCTTCAACAGTGAGGCTTTAATATATTTGATCTCGCCCATAAGTTTGGCTTTTTAGCAGATGATTTAGGCACGATGGTCAAGTGCTTTCATTTGGTTGATTTTGCTTCTGAGGGGGTAAAAAAACGCTCAGCGTGTGTAGGAACCAGAAAATGTCAGTTATATATATATGTATATATATATATATATATATATATATGAAGAAAATAGAAAAACAAGTAATCCAAAAGTGATGAATTTAACCTAAATCATAATTAGCGTTAAAACATTTTGGTTCTAGTAAAACTTCATCGGAACAATTTTTTAGGGAACAACGATGGATGTTTCAAAAATATTCATCGTTGTTTTATCAGCACTTGTTTCACCAATTTAAAGTCCTGACGAAGGTTTACCATAACCGAAACGTTACAACGTTGACTTTCCTTTATAATAAATTTATTACTTTTGGATGACTTCGTTTTTCTATTTTCTACATACTATCGGATTCATTTCGATTATCCACACACACACACATATATATATATATATATAGCTTAATCCAGCAAACTTACACGAGTGAGTTCGATTCTCATTGGGTGCCCGATTCATTCGGCCTTGTTCCACATCGAAGCAAAGAGCTTTGTAAATTACTATAGCCTAATCCATATATATATACATATACGTATATATATATATATATATATATATATATATATATATATATATATATATATATATATATAAAAACAAGGGTATTGTGCGTATGTTTAAGCATAAGATCTAACGAATTGGATAATATATAATCGCAAAGAATAGTCTTAATTCCATTGATTAATGCTAACATTGATTTCACAGAAGCAAAGAGAATAATGTCCAAAGCGGATAATCTCCAATACAAAAAGTTGCCCAATTTTCTATTGATTCAATCTGATGAAAAAAATAGGAAAAAAGAAAAGGTTAAATTCTTAAAAAAATGATGTCTGCACAACTTTTGGAATGAAACATGATATCTTCTAATGTAATAAGGAATGATCTTTGTGATGGCATTACTCTAAAATCCTATTGATATACCCCAACCTTAATACTTACTCTAACCTGAACTTATGCAACTCGAATATTTTAGGGCGGTCTATAAGTAATGAGACTGAAAAATATCGATCCAATAATGAATCAGTTTGATCTCTGTCAAAATAGTTCCATTAAAAAGGCAACACAAAAATGAACAACTCTGTCGGTTGAAGCAGTAGAATTCGATGACTGACTCTGCCTAGGTGTAAGATTCCCTCCCAACGAGTGTCCTGATATGACATTAAACAATCTGATGGTTTGACTCCATTAATGGTGGAGCTTTGGGCAATGTGGAGTGTCCCTTCATTGTCATTGTCTCTGGTCCGAAGTGATAGCACCCGATAGGGTCGTATCTATGTGTCAAATAGAACTAAACTGCCCGGCGTGGTAGGGCCCTATCTATGGGTTAAATAGAACTAACGGCATACTTATGCTAAACTGAATAGCTTGAAATAGAAATGTTTTTGACAATTGAACCGTGCTTACATTTTGAACTGTGTGCTTGTGCTAAACTGAATTATTTCAAATAGAACTGTTTTTTGACATTGAAACTGTATTTACACTAGACTGAATCGCTTAACTTAGAACTGTTCTGACATGTAACTGTGTGTAAACAAAATCTGTACTTTTACTAAACTGAATTAGCTGAATTAGAATTGCTTGACTAAACTGAATAGCTCGAAATAGAAATGTTTTTTTTATAATTAAACTGTACTTACATTAAACTGTGTGCTTTTGCTAAACTGGATTGTTTTAAATTGAACTATTTTTGACATTGAAACTGTACTTATACTAAATTGTTATATATAACTGCTTGAATAGTTTGAAACAGAAATGTTTTTGACAATTTTTTTTTTTTTGTAATTCTGTATTCCGGATGGTCTCGGCTTACCTTCTGATTTCTAAATCTTCGATTCCCTTTACCAATCCTTTGAATATATTCCAATTCCACCAACTATGATTTGTATCAACGTCGCCTTTACATTCCATCACTTTTTTAGCTCTCTAGCAAGGACTAGATATTCATCCCTCGGATGGTCTCAGCTTACCTTCTGATTTCTAAGTCTTCGATTCCCTTTACCAATCCTTTGAATATATTCCAATTCCACCAACTATGATTTGTATCAACGTCGCCTTTACATTCCATCACTTTTTTAGCTCTCTAGCAAGGACTAGATATTCATCCCTCGGATGGTCTCAGCTTACCTTCTGATTTCTAAGTCTTCGATTCCCTTTACCAATCCTTTGAATATATTCCAATTCCACCAACTATGATTTGTATCAACGTCGCCTTTACATTCCATCACTTTTTTAGCTCTCTAGCAAGGACTAGATATTCATCCCTCGGATGGTCTCAGCTTACCTTCTGATTTCTAAGTCTTCGATTCCCTTTACCAATCCTTTGAATATATTCCAATTCCACCAACTATGATTTGTATCAACGTCGCCTTTACATTCCATCACTTTTTTAGCTCTCTGGCAAGGACTAGATATTCATCCCTCTTTTTACTTTCTTTTGATTTTACTCTGTTGTCTGCTGGTACGGCAAGGTATTCTTTTTGACAGGTTCTCTTTTTTCGACGATCACTAGGTCTGGATATCTGGCCGAAATTAAATGATCCATTTGTATCTGAAAGTCTCAGAGAACTTTGTGCTTTTCATTCTGAAGGATTGTTTCCGGGTTGTACTTATACCATTTGTTCATATGGCTAAACTGAAACTTTTTGTTCAATTCCTAATGGATCACCTTCCTCGTCATGTTCTCTCTAGACTTGGACTCTTTATGTACGAATTTACAGCATTCACTAATTATATGATCGATTGTTTCGTCTCTCTCATCATAAAATCTATATTTATTATTATGTTGTATCTTGGCAAACTTTGCTTTTAATTGTTGGTCCTTATGGCGTTATGTTGCTATTAAATGAGATTTAGTTTGTTTCTTGAGGTTACTTTTTTTTTTTTGCCAGGTCCAAGTCTTTTCGTGTGAAATTTCGCGTGTTTGTCGCTTGAAATATCCATACAGTTATTTTTCTTCCCATTTTTGTTTTCCTGTTTTTATTGTTCTGTTGATAATTGAGTTGTCTGTATATTTATTATTATTATTATTATTATTATTATTATTATTATTGTTTGTAAATTTTTGCAGGTTTGGGTCGACAAATGCCAAAGCGCACGCCACACAACGGTCTGCAACAACTATACCATTTCTTACGGTTCCAGAGACAAAACCATCCGGATATGGAAGATGAGGAATTTTTTAGTAGAATGTTCGTATTCTTCGACATGAACGGTAAGACGTGAACTATTAATGGCTTACAGTTGCAACGTCAAAAACAGTTCCATTTCAAACAATTCACTTCAGCATTAGAATGTAGTTTCAATGTAAAAATAATTGTATTTCGAGCAATTTAGTTTAGCATAAGTATGCAGTTTAGTTCTATTTGACCCATGGATAAGAGCCTAGCAGGTACTACTATTCTTGGCCGGAGTGGACTTGCGACCATTGGCAATAAAGGGGTACTCCGCACTCCCCCAAGCATTACTGTAACCTCACCATTAGATTATTTAGTGACATATGAAGGACACTCGTTGCGGAGGTTCTTACCCCTCTGCAGAGATGCAGTCGGTGTATTCTACAACCCCAGCTAAAAGTGTTTATTTGATTTCTTTGTTTAATGGCATATCATACTTCTCGATGTATTTAATACCAAAGCCATCCTTGGCGAAGTTAACTCATAGCTGGAGAAATAAGGATATTCCTATCTTTCCCTTTGGGGATTAATCATAAACTATAATGTAAAAGCGTGACTGGAGTTCGAACTCGCTTATTTAGAGGACGCAGTCCAGCTCTATGAGCCATTATGTCAAGAGGACTACCTCTCTTAAATAATTTATCTCCAAGTATACATGGTACAAAAATATTTATTCCCAATCATTTACAAAAGGTAAACGCCGCTCTATCACAAACATAAGTTGGCCTGTCAGGATGACGAGCGGTCTAACTCGCCACACTCAAACGTAAGTCCCTTGTTCCAAAAGTTATAAGCCCTATCCAGAATGAAAAGCCATAGCGAAACATATTGTACCATACCCATGATACGGCTATGTGAAACGTACATAGAATATTCATAACATATATACATAGAACATAGGAATCCCGAAACACGAAAAACACGTAAAGACTTCTTACGAAACCTTTTATTACCTTCGAGTTAAAGGTTTCAACATAAGGAAGAGAGATGCACAATCTTTCTATGTTGACTTTTCCATCTGCCCCCACTCCCCATCACATGCAGCACCCGTAGCGCACAAATTCATCTGGCCTTAGCGAGCCCCGAAAGTCGACCCTTCCCGATCGGAGTCTAGTTCTCAACTACTGACTTTTTCAAATCTCCCAAAATCCTTCGCGGACGCTTCCGGTGCATGACGTCATTCACATCCCTGGTCACATCACCTTTCTGGGATTTTTATTTTAACATCTGTGAACGACACAGCTTCCCCGCGCGGGCGTCAACACCTGTGCTCAAGTTTGCACCTAATTAACCCATGTGCTGAGCCGAAAGGTTCTCAGCCTAACTAAACCCAAAGGCAAGATATATAAAACGATATCCCTCGGCCATTATATTACACCATTGCAATATATTTATTTCCTTTTTTGGAAGTTCCAGTGGAAGATATAAAATAATTACATTGCTTAGAATAGAGACAAAAAATAAAAATGTTTAAGTCGATAATTATTCTAAAAGTAATGTTGACTAATATCAAGGTATAGTTTGCTTAAAAAAGATGTGATTCGGTACAATTCATTTCAAACTGTGCCCAACCGCAAACCAACCCCCTAACATGCACAATATACGGGTTGTAATAAAAGACATTTGATATCTAGAAGGTGTATGTAATATAATAGCCGAGGGATTTTGTTTTATATATTTTGCCTTTCGGTTTAGTTAGGCTGAGAACCTTTCGCATAGCGCATGGGTTAGTTAGGTGCAACATGAGCGCAGGTGTTCACGCGCACGAGGGGGTAGGATGTGTCATTCACATATGTCAAAATAAAAATCCCGGATAGAAAATATGACCAGGGAATGTGAATGACGTCATCCACCGGAAGCGTGCGCAGAGGATTTTTGGGATTTGAGAAAAGTCAGTAAGTTGAGTTCCTGCCTCGGAAGAAGACGGTTGACTTTCGCTGCTCGCCGAGGCCTTGCAGCGGTTGCCGCACGTGGTTGGGCAGATGAAAAAGTCGTCATAGAAAGATTGTGCCTCTGTCTTCCTTATGTAGAAAAACCTTTTAACTCAAAGGTAATAATAAGTTTCATACCTGAACTAAGAAGTCGTCAAGTGTTTTTCGTGTTTCGGGATTCCTATGTTATCTATATATATGAGTTATGAACATTCTATGTACATTTCACATATCCGTATCATGGGTATGTTACATGTATAAAAAACTGATATCATTTGAGAAATGAAGTGAGCGGAGTGAAATTTAGTATCGTTTGAGATATAAAGGGTATAATTTTTTTCATATCATATGGGATATAACTGGTGCGTTTAGAAATTTGATATCGTTTAAGATGTAAAGGGTACATGGAAGAATTTTAGATCATTTCAGATATGAATAGTGTGTAAAAAAATTGATATCATTTGAAATGTACAGAGTGTTTAAAAAGGATTTAATTTCGCTATCTAATAACTTGACAAATTCTCGCTAAAATGATTTCAAATTTTAACAGCGTGTACAGAAATAATCCCAAAACCAATAGATAAGTTAACGTTATTTGGTTTGATGACATATCAAACTTTAATGGTTATTTAAAGCTAACTCTTGTTTATATATATATATAAGGTATGAATTCAATTATTCTCCCTCCAGCTATGGTAAATAGTAGGGCAGACTAGGTTCTTCAGGCTTCGTGAGGCAACTAATCGGATTACTGACGCAGGAATGGTGCAGGGGAGAAGAAATTGACATATGTTTACACCCTCCCTGGGCATGAATGCAACGTGAAACATAACAGTCTCGTCTTCACTGTTTCAGGAATACTGATGTCTGCTTTCTTCTTTTTATGTTGAGTTTTTTAAGTTGAACTTTATGGGTTTTTTCGAACCTTTTATAACGTTTTTTTTTTAAATTTCCTACTCAGTCTCGTTCTTTCCCCAGTCGACTGGGGCTGGAGAATACACCGACTACATCTCCGCAGAGGGGTAAGGCTCCCTCAAAACGAGTGTCCTGGATATATAACACTAAACAAGCTGAAGGTGACGTTCCAGTAAGGCTGGAGCTTTGGGGAATACAGAGTATCCCTTCATTGCCGTCGCTCGATCTGGGATTGAACTCTAGTCTCCTGCACCATTGGCGAAAACACTACGTATAAGTCCAAGGGCCGTTGGGTAGAGTGTTCGCCAGTCGTCCTGGAGACTTGGGTTCAATCCCTGGTCGCGTCATACCAAAGACTTTAAAAATGGTACTTGATACCTCCTTGCTTAACAGTCAGCAATATAAGGTACGTATCAAGGGTAAAGTGGAGCAATCCAGGGAAAGGAGTAGCGCCCTCCCCTACACCTCAATGTAGTAGCTATCGAAAAGGGAGCCTTCTGGTCGCCCTCGACTAAGGTCGCCAACTTTGCTTTACTTGAACGAAAATATTCAGATTAGTTGGGTTTGGTTTGGTTTTATGGCATATCAACCATTGTAGGTTATTTAATGCCAAATATTGTTAATACATGTATTTGAAATATATATGATTTGTTGTTGGTTGTTTGGGTTTTATGGCGTATCAACCTTTATAAGTTATTTAACGCCAAAATAGTACTATTTCAAACAATTCACTTTACCATAAGTGCGCAGTTTAACTCTAAGTACAGTTTAATTGTGAAAAACACTTCTATTTCAACCTATTCAATTTAATCAAGCAGTTCTAATTCAGCTACTTCAGTTTAGTATGAGTACAGAATTTGTTTACACACAGTTTCATGTCAAAGCAGTCCTATATTAAACAAATCTGTTTAGTGTAAATACAGTTTCAATGTAAAAAAAAAACAGTTCCATTTAAAATAATTCAGTTTAGCATAAGCACGCAGTTTAAATGTAAGTCCGGTCTAATTGTCAACATCATTTCTATTTCAAGCTATTCAGTTTAGTCAAACATTTCTATTTCAAACAATTAAGTTAAGCATAAGTATGCAGTTAGTTCTATTTAACTCATAGATAGGGCCCTATCAGGTGCTACCACACCGGGCCTGAGTGGACCTGGGAGCGATGGCAATAAAGGGGTACTCCGCATTTCCCAAAGCAATAGCATTACTGGTACCTCCCCATCAGTCTGTTTAGTGTCATATGCAGGACACTCGTTTAGACGGGGGGGTGTTACTCCTCAGCAGAGGTGCAGTCGGTGTATTCTACGGCCACAGCCAACTGGGCAATATGATTTGTGAACACGTTTTGATGATAACATTTTTAAACAGGCTTCTGCTCATTTGAATGTACACCATCAGATGTCTAAGGTATTGCTATCCAATACGAATCGTTCTATTTTCTATTAATTATCTGTTTGCACACAGTCAAATTGCGTCAAGTATTACTACATGAGAGTAACTATTTAATAGTCACTTGTTTGCACACATTTAAATAGATATACATGATATGTTCGTGGTGCCCGTGGTGTAATGGTTATCGTCGTAGGAAATGGACACGGCGATACGAGTTCAAATCCTGGACGAGACTGATTGCATTTCACATAGCACTAATACCCTTGGGAAAGGTATGAATCCAATTATTCTCCCTCGAGGTATGAGCAAATAGTAGGGGAGACTAGGTTCTTCAGCCTTGGTGAGGCAACTAGTCTAGGAGATGGAAAACCCTGAATTCAAACCTGTCAAACTCCGCTTAAAAACTGGCGGAGGGGTTGGGTAAATAGGATAATTGGGCAGATGAACTTCTTTAGCTTTGGTACGACAAAAGAGAATGAAAAACTCTGAATCCAAAGCTTGATGTGTGTTCTTAGGAGAATCTCTGACACAATTATATATCCTTCTTTTGTTAGCAACCAATCTGGGAGAAGGAAAACTTTAGATTCAAACCTGCTCCAACCCCTTTAAAATTGACCTAGTGTCATATCTAGCTCGTAGAGGAGGGATGGAGTTAGCTGAACACCGAAAATGAATGACAGAAAGACAGATTGATAGATTGATGACAAAACAATGAATAAGATAAGATAAATAATCGGAGGTGATTGCAAACTATCTCACTAGATGCATAAATATCTAGACATTCAACCACACACACACACACACACACACGCATATGGGGGGGTATCCTCGTGGTGTAATGGTTAAAGCGATGGACTGCGGAATTGTAGTATGTGAGTTCGTACTCCAGTCGTTCTATTACGTTCACTTTCGGGCAAATACCCTTGGGAAAGGTATGAACCCCCTTATCCTCCCAGTTATGGGTTAAATAGTACAAGTAAAGGGGCGTCTTCGTGGTGTAATGGTTAAAGCGATGGACTGCGGAATCGTAGTACGCGAGTTCGTACTCCAGTCGTGCTATTACGTTCACTTTCGGGCAAAATACCCTTGAGAAAGGTATGAACCCCCTCTTCCTCCCAGCTATGGGTTAAATAGTACCACTACTTTTCTTCTTGGAGAATGGCTTTGGCATTAAATAACCTACAAAGGTTGATATGCCATTAACAAATAAACCAAACTAACACACACACACACACATATATATATATATGTATATATATGTGTGTGTGTGTGTGTGTGTTTGTGTATATATGGTGGTAATATGTGGAAAATTAGATAAATCAAACACTTGTCAGTAGAGTGAGACAGGAAGAAAGAGAAGTAGGTAGAACAGAAAACGTTATGAACCTGAAAATCATTTTGACGGTTTCACAGATTATTAGGAATATATATATATATATATATATATATATATATATATATATATATATATGGGGGTTGATTCAATGAATATGTTGGATTTTGCCTAAGGAATTAGTAACAGGAATCACTTTTTATAGTTGTACCTTTTTTAAGGAAATCAAGTGATTCTGTTCTTTCATGTCCCGGGATACTGTGAGCATGATTTTCTTTACTGACTGCAGTGCCCGGAACATTTTTTTATACACAGAATCAGAGTGTTTCCACTCCATCGGCCGTCCTTTTGTCACAGGCTGGAAGTGGTGAAGCTATGTTAAGACTATTTGTAAACATTTTCCACTAAAACATGCTTCTCCGTACAAATCAAACATTCTTCCGTAAATTTCAAATTTTTGCAACCATTTTGAATAGCCTCCAAACTAATATTTTGACGCGACTAAAATAATTTCAAACAATGCATACTTTTCATTTCTCAAAAAAATTCTGAAAAAAATGATTTTGCTAATTTGAAAAACATTACTTTTTACCGAATAACCTTTACATATATATATATATATATATAGGGTGTCCCAAAACTATATACACATTTACTTTAAATAATTTTAATGTGCATACATTTTTTGGGAAACCCTATATATATATATATATATGTGTGTGTGTGTGTGTGTGTGTGTGTGTGCACCTAACAGTATTCCGTGCTTGTGTCTCTTTGAAGGTAGTACATGTCCTTATAAAATTAACATTTCTCGATACAAAGCCAGGCGCACGCGCAAACACTAGTGTTGAATCAACCCGCATATGTCTCTTCTTTTTACGCTGACAACGAAGTCGGTCTCTTGAGCAGATAGAAGGAAATCCACCTCCGCACTTGTTGCATTTCAAACATCTGCAACTGCTAGTACAGCTACTTCTTGTCATACCACTACAACCGCCGTGGTTGCTACTCTTGTATCTATCATTTTTTTTTTTTTTGTCTGACACTGAGGTTGTCTCTCAGAGCAAGAATATCCGAAACATTGTAGACAATTTTTCAAAGGCTCATTCAACCACAGGTTTCCTTGAATTTCTTTACTTGATCTGATACTGGCTGGGCTTGGTTGTGACCCTTAGGAACTTCATACCTTATTTTTAGTCTTTTTCTTTTCTCTCAGCTGTTATGCAAAAAGAAAATCGTCAAAGAAAAGAAAGAATTATTTCTTTCTTTTCTCTTGCGATTTTCTTTTAGGAACACGGATAAAAAAACAACAACAAAAAACAAACTGTACTCGCATTTGCTCTCATCCTTTTTGTCCAAATATATACGGGATCAATAATTTTCTTTATCGAAAATTTTGGTGGGGTCATTGCTTCGGGAACTGGGGTAGTTTTTTGTCCCTTTATTGAAGCACAATTCTTTACTGATTTTCAATATTCATGTTCTGATTTTCTTTCTCCCAATAAATTCATTTTACTTGGCTTTCTTCCTCTCTTAAATCTCTCTTCTCTCCTTCTCTTTCTACAGAAAGAGGAGATGAAAAGTTCTCATCTCAAGAAAGAAGACCATGACCTCTTTCTCTTTTTCGAAATTTTATTTAAAAAAACAAACAAACTTGAGACATGAGACATATGTCAAGTGGCTTAAGTTGCTGGTCGGTTGTTTGGTAGGTTGTATTATTGGCTTTCCAAACCTTGCAGGAAATGTAATGCCAAATCCTGTTTACACACACAGACACACATATTTATATATATATATATATATATATATATATATATATATATATATATGAATATATATATATATATATATATAATATATATATATGCGGGACACTGCTGGAGAAAGTAAGGAGGAACTCAGCAGCGATTCGCTCCTGTGCAGCCTTTCACACGGACGACAAGAGTTGGGCAACCAGCTTAACCCTATCAACAACAGCTGTGTACAGATACTGGATAAAGGGATTATAGAGAGGAGTGGCGAGAGAGGGTCAGGGAAATCCGAGCTGAAGTACGACATGATGATGATGATGATATATATATATATATATAATATATATAATTTGCAAGCAAATAATCGTAGATAAAATTTTTACTCGGAGCCGAGATCTTTTGCTTGCACATAGTTAAGTGGCTTCTTGTTTTACTATATTATAGTAACAGAATAATTTAATAGTAATTTATTTTCACTCGATTAAATAGTTTAACGTATGTGATCTTACGTGAAGGTTAGGTAAATAAAGTTACCGACAATAATCGAGGGCGATCCGAAGGCTCCTTTTTTCAATAGCTACTACACCGAGGTGTAGGGGAGGGCGCTACTCCTTTCCCTGGATTGTGCCACTTTACCCTTGCTAGGTACCTTATAATGCTGAGTGTTAAGCAAGGAGTATCAAGTACCATTTTAAAGTCTTTGGCATGACTGGTTTTGTTTCTTTGTTTAATGGCATATCAACCTTTGCAGGTTATTTAATGCCAAAGCCATTCTCTTAGAAGAACAGTAGTGGTACTATCTAACCCATAGCTGGGAGGATAAGGGGGTTCGTACCTTTCTTAAGGGTATTTGCCCGAAAGTGAACGTAAAGCACGACTGGAGTACGAACTCGCGTACTACGATTCCGCAATCCATCGCTTTAACCATTACACCACGAGGACAACCCCCTTCGGTATGACGTGACCTGGATTGATCCCAGGTCTCCAGTAACCACTGGCGAAGATTCGTAGGTAAACTTGCTTTTAAATTAATTAGACCGTTTTTTTGCACGTAAATATGCTATTGTTTGCACACAGTTAAATCATTTCAAGTATTTATTTGCACATAGTTAACATGTATTGCTATACAACATTAATAATTGTATTTAATACAATTCATTTATTTGCACATAGTCAATAGTTTCTAGCATTCATATGTAACATGCATAATTCTATTTAGAATTAATCATTTGTTTGCACAAATGTATATGGCTAGCCTAGTCAGCTGGAGCTGTAAAATAAAATGATTGCGCCTCTAACAAATGTTCCGGATATGAAATTAAACAATCTGATGGTGAGGCTTCTATCCTGGCGTTCTTGGAATGTGTAGTACTCCTTCATTGTCATTGCTCCCAAGTCCACTCTGGCCCGGAGTGGTAGCATCTGATAATGTCTGACCAATGGGTCGTATAGAACTGTGTGACATTTAAACTGTATGCAAACAAATGTCTAATGCTAAATTGAATCGGTAGAAATAGAACTGTTTTTGATGGTTAAATTATTAGTAGGTACATAGTAATACCTGGAACCATTAAACTGTGAGCCAACGAATGAGTGATGTAGAATATTATTATTTGTAATGATCCTATTTACCAACCCCTCCGCTCGGGCAGGATATGACACAAGGTCATTTTTTAAACGGAGTTTAACAGGCTGGAATTCGAAGTTTCCCTTCTCCTAGACTAGTTGCCTCACCAAGGGTGAAGAACCTTGTCTATCCTACTATTTACCCAGAGCTGGAGGGAGAATAATTTCCCAAGGGTATTAGTGCTATGCGAAATGCAATCAGTCTCGTCCAGGATTTGTACTCGTGTCGCCGTGTCCATTGCCTACGACGATAACCATTACACCACGGGCACCTCCATATTATTATTTGTAATGATCTGCGATACTTATAACCATGTCACTGTCTGCAAAAAAATGATTAATATGAATTGAATTTTTGTGTTAGATACCAATAATTGAAACTCTCCGAATGTTAAAATTGTGTGCTGACACATTTGTTATAACACATGAAAAATGAAATTACCTACAAATTATTCACTTAAATTTTTGCCCTGTTGGCTGGGGCTGTAGAATACCCAACTGCTTATTTGCTAAGAGGTAAGAACACCCCCACCAACGAGTGTACTAGTTATGACACTAAACAATCCGAAGGTGAGGTTCCAGCAATGTTGGAGCTTTTGAAATGCAGAGTATCCCTTTATTGCCATCACTTCCATCTCCTTTCTGGCCCTGAGTAGTAGCACCTGATAGGGTCCTTTCTATGGGTCAAATAGAACTAAACTGTGTTCTTTTGCTAAGCTGAATTGTTTTAAATATAACCGTTCTTTTTACATTTAACTGTGTGTAAACAAAAAAAAACCCTGTTATTTTGCTAAACTGAATTATTTGAAACAGAACTATTTATTGACATTGAAACTGTGTACTTATGCTAAACTGAATTGTTTGAAATAGAGCTTTTTTTTTACTTTGAAGCTGTGTACTTATTGATAAACAGAATAGTTTGAAACAGAACTGTTAATATGCATAAAATAGATTTAGCATTGAAAACCTACAATGATTGATGTACCATAAAACCTAACTAAACGAAACAAATCATATGTATATCCAATTAAATGGGAGCAAACATTAAAAAAAAATGTTAGATTATTACTGTTACATAGCAATACTTGAAACCATTTAACTGTGTGCAAACAAATGACTGATGTTGTTACTGTTACATAGCAATACTTGAAACCACATATGGACGAGCAAAAGCAGGACGACCTGCTGCAAACCTACATACAGCAGCCTGTGAGGATGCAGCATGTAGCCCTGAGGACCTGCCAGAAGTGATGAGCGATAGGGAGGAGTGGCGAGAGAGGGTCAGGGATATCCGTGCTGGTGGTAGGCCATGATGATGCTGATGATGACATCTTTCCTAAGGGTTTTTGAAATGCATATAGCCGTTTACCTAATTCGAACCCGGCTCACTGTGTCTATTCGTTCGACGCTAAAATTCAATCTACAGGCGCCTCCATATATATATATATATATATATATATATATATATATATATATATAACTATATATATATATATATATATATATATATATATATATATATTTCTACCATCTTTATCAACCCCTCCGCTCGGGCAAGATAAGACACAAGGTCATTTTTTAAGTGGAGTTTAACAGGTTTGAATTCAGAGTATTCCTTCTCCTACACTAGTTGCCTCATCAAGACTGAAGAACCCAGGCTGCCCTACTATTTACCCATGGCTGGAGGGAAAATAATTGGATTCATACCTTTCCCAAGGGTATTAGTGCTATGTGAAATGCAATCAGTCATGTCCAGGATTTGAACTCGTGTCACCGTGTCCATTTCCTACGAGGATAACCATTAAACCACGGGCACCTCCACATATATATATATATATATATATATATATATACGTTCTTACAAGCATATTATACTTGTGTGGTGCAGCCATATACCTATCATTTTCTAATGTTCAACGAATATCGTTCCAAGTTTTCTTTTAGTCTTTATTGTTTTTTTCTTTTGATATTCTTTTCGTTTGCTTTCTATTCTTTCGTCTTCCTTATTCAGCGCATTTCATTTTTTTTTACTTCTTCTTCATCGTCCCTTATTCTCCTCCCTTCATCTTTCTGGTCTTGTTGTGACAGTTGTTCGTAGATAACGCAATAATAAAAGCCGAACTCGAATTGCCTTTAGAAAAAAATTCTATCCGCTTTCCGAAATATTTGATTAAATATCCAAATTATTGAGAATTTGGTTTCCATGTCCTTTGTGTACTAAGCCAGTAGAAGGCTTCAAGTTGGGTCATCCAGTAACGATAGAAATCGTTAAAGATTATATATATATATATATATATATATATATAAATGCCTGTGTGTGTGTGTGTGTGTGTGTGTGTGTGTGTGTTTATACAACCCCTCTGATGGAGTAGGATTCATCACAAGCTCAATTTTTAAGAGGTGGTTATCAGGTTTGAATTCAGAATGTTCTTTCTCCAAGATCGGTTATCATACCATAGTTAAAAATCTTAACCTGCCCTAATACTTACCTATAACTGGTGGGAGAATGGTAGAATTCAAACCTTTTCTATGTGCCTCGGTGATACAAGAAATGAAAACAGTCTCGTTAAGGGTTTGAAGTTGAGTCGCCGAGTCTATTTTCCACATTTCAAACTCATTGTTGAGCTGCGAGTGAACTTAGGAAACCGGTAATTGTTTCTCCATCTAGCTAATATCAAATTATTCATTAATTTGACTGATCAATTATGATTACTTTTTGGACCGGTGCACACAGTCTGTTTGCTGTTGCAAACGTGTTTTTTTTTTCTTTTTAAGACTTTTGAGTCTGAAATTGCAACAATGAGAGTGTTTTTTTTTCCTTCAGTTATATTTTATGTTAGAATGATCCTATGTGTGTTTATTAACGCAGCCAGAGAGATAAAAGTTTATATCAGTCCGACATAAGACGAAATGAGCCTGAAAAGCTTTCTGTGTAGAAATTAAAGATTCAGAAGTATGGAATAATACATTTCAACAGCAAACGGACGCAGGCAAGGTTCAAGTCTTGATCTTAATTGGAACCAAGTCTTGCTCCAAGGTTACCCAGCCTCAGCTGGGGCACCTGGCATTCGTGCCGGGTAGAATATCTGTGACAAACATAAATTCACATTACACTGGACCTTCGGGTCTGGTGAATCAATAACCAGCAAGGTCATCTGGCATATATGCCGAGAGACTTAGCAAAGGCTAGTTTAGTTCACATTGCACCAAGGGATTCTATGACCAGCATTGTCAATCAGGGCACGAGTTTCAGGTTGAACACGACCCCACTCATTAAATTCCTACAATATAAAGACCTTGAGTCAAATCTTACCTGGTGGGAGGCACGGATAGATATCCCTAACTGATCATATCGAAAAACAATGACAAGATATTAGCTAGACAGAGTAACCATGTTCACTTGAATAAATTCACTTGCTGTCTACTGCTGATAGTTTAAATGTGAGAGAAATTTCTGTTGCACCTTGTATATGTTAAAATTTTTCATCTCTCTCTCTCTCTTTCGATATATATATATATATATATATATATAATTCATTTTTAGCAAGATCTATAGATGCATTTTTCCTCGTGTATCTTTCTCCTCGTCTTATCTTCGTGTGTCTTGGTTCTATTTCCCTTCATTTCGGCTATTTTCATGTTATGCAAATGTCAAAGAATTTCCCAGCTACACGTCTTTCTTTATAAAGGTTTCATTGTTTTATTCGTTAACCCTCTCCACACCAGTGGCACACAATAAGTTTAAATGTTGCTCTTCTCTCATTCGACCTCCCTTCTCTCTCTCTCTCTCTCTCTCTCTCTCTCTCTCTCTTTCTCTCTCTCGCTCGCTTCCTCTTCTCAGTGTTAGTCGTCCACTAACTCTTTTTTACGTTCTCTCTGTCTCGCTTCAATTTTATAACAGTCTCGCGTCTTTTTCTTTTACTCAAGCTTATTTTACAATTATTGACATCCTCCTTGCTTCATATAACCTTGCGCTGCTTTCACTACTTCTACTTCAGTCAGCCATAGACTCGTAAATGCAGCTTGGTGGTTAGAACAAGGTATTTCATATAGAGCGTCAATCATAACATTTCAACCGGTATATTCTGCGGCCTTTTCTGGTGTTATATGCACCTCAATGCTCCCTCCAGCTATAGGTAAATAGTAGGACAGACTGATTCTTCAGCCTTAGTGAGGCCACTAGTCTAGGAGAAGGAATACTCTGAATTCAAACCTGTTAAACTCCGCTTAAAAATTGACCTGGTGTCATATCCTGCCCGAGTAGAGGGTTTGGTAAATATGATATGCACCTTAGTGAGAAATTTTTTTTTCTTTCTTTGGTAGCAAAATGCGAAATTTGAAACAAAGTGTGTTTTTTATTGTTCTCTGAATATTTTTCAAGAACTTAGATTTAATCAGGGAATCCCCACCTTCAGGGATTCGTATGGACTATTTTCATTGATACCGATTGGTAACATATATTGATGATTGACAAAAGGCATTTTGAGTTAATTTAAGATGGGAAAATTCAGAAATCAACTTAGTTTGAAAAAAGTTTGGCTATTTTCACAGATTTTAATATTTTCGTGACAAAGAATAGTTATCGGTATTAGAAAAATTCCTGGAGATCCATAAACCTATCAGTACCTCCTCTGTACGCCCTGGCACATAGATAAGCTAAACTTTTTGTCTTGCTGAAAAGTTTACATTTCCAAACAACCGAATTCATTTGTTACTTTGCCCGGTCGGTGGTGTTGGAGAATACACCGACTGCACTTCTGCACAGGGGTGTCCTGGTATGGCACCAAACAATCTGATGGTAAGTTTCCAGTGGTACTGGAGCTTTGGGGAATGCAGAGTACCCTTTCATTGCCATTTCTCCCAGGTCCACTCTGGTCCGAAATGGTAGCACCTGATAAGGGTCTTATGGGTTAAATAGAACTAACTGCATGCTTATGCTAAACTGAATTGTTTGAATTAGAAATGTATGACTAAACTGAATCGCTTGAAATAGAAATGTTTTTTGACAAATGAACTAAACTTACATTTACACTGCGTGCTTATGCTAAACTGAATTGTTTGAAATGGAATTGTTTTTTTACATTGAAACTGTACTTACAATAAACTGAATTGTTTAATATAGAACTGTTTTGACATTTAACTGTGTGTAAACAAAATCTGTACTTATACTAAACAGAATTAGCTGAATTAGAATTGTTTGACAAAACTGAATAGCTTGGAATAAAAATGTTTTTGACAATTAAACTGTATACTCATGCTAAAATGAATTGTTTAAAATAGAACTATTTGCATAAAAATGTATTTGGCGTTAAATACCGCACAAAGGTTGGTACGCCATAAAACCCAAACAACCAACTATCATTTGTTACTTTCTTTGCAGAAGGGTAAGACCTCCTACAAAGGGATATTCTTTCCCTTCGCAGGGGTAAGACATCCCACAAAAGGGTATTATTTCCCTGCACAGGGGTAAGACCTCCCACAAAAGGATATTCTTTCCCTGCACAGGGTAAGACCTCCCACAAAAGGGAATTCTTTCCATGCACAGGAGTAAGACCTCCCACAAAAGGATATTAATTCCCTGCACAGGGGTAAGACCTCCCACAAAAGGGTATTCTTTCCCTGCACGGAGATAAGACCTCCCACAAAGAGGTATACGTAGTAAAAAACTAAACTGCATCTGCTTGCAAGAATTCAGATTTGGAGATCTAATGAGAATGATATACCCGTCCATAGCCATAATCATGGGTCAGCTCTGATTTGGACTAAAAGTAACTTAGGGCCCTATCTAAAGGTGAAATAGATGTATTTAAACATTATTTGTATTCAATAGTATAGTATATAAAAAAAGGTTCCTAAAATAAAATTGGAGGTGTCCTCGTGGTGTAATGGTTAAAGCGATGGACGGCGGAATCGTAGTACGCGAGTTCGAACTCCAGTCGAACTATTACGTTCACTTTCGGACAAATACTCTTGGGAAAGGTATGAACCCCCTTATCCTCCCAGATATGGGTTAAATAGTACCACTACTATTCTTCTAGGAGAATGGCTTTGGCATAAAATAACCTACAAAGGTTGAAATACCATTAAACAAAGAAACCAACCAACTAAAATAAAATTAAATACTTTTAAACAATAATATAAAAAATGCAAATATGAAGTTACAATGAGCGTGTTTTCCAAATCTTTGGGCTTGAAAATAACCCTAGGCAGGTTGACATATCATAAACACCAATGAATGAATTAATCAAATGTGTCTATTTTTTTGTTACTCTTCCTCGCAAACACCTTTGCGAAAGGTATGAATTCCTCTCTTCATTCTTCTGCTAATATAAGAAAATCCTGTTTTTTTTATTTATTTAATTATCAATTTCTCACAAAGATAGCAGCTACGTGATCTTTTTATCCAGTTATTGAGTCATGTGATATTTATCTAATGTCATCTGAAGAGATACCGAAAATCTACGTCACGCTGTCATATCGTTTTTGTAACTCAACTCATTTTTTTTTGGTTTGTGGGTTGGTTGGGTATTATGACATCAAACATTGTTGGTTATTTAATGCAAAATCCTCTTTATACATATATTGAATATATACGAGGTGCATTCAATAAGTTTCCAGACTTTTTTTAACAGGCATTTAAAATTGTCATAGACAATTGAAAATTCAGTATGTTATTGCTATACATCTTATGAGATGACCGACCAATTTTTATGATTTCACGTTCAAATGAACAGCTACATCAGGAATTGGAATACACCCTACTAAATTATCAAGACAGTTCTTCACTCTCCCTATAGTCCAGACCTTGCTCCCTGTGACTTTTAGACATTCCCTAAGTTCAAGGAAAAACTTAGAGGCTGTCGTTATAAGAAGAAAACTTCCATGGGGCCTTCCAGAAGTTGTTGGAACGGTACAACAAGAGCGTTGCAGCTGGAGGAGATTACTTCGAAAGAGACTAGAGTTTCATGTGTGTACTATCAATAAAAGTATCCATACGAAAAAAGTCGTACATTTTGTTGCAAACATTTTTAAATGAGCCTGAGTTCTTTTTACACGAAGTTAAAGGGATTCAACAATTTCCATCAAACATAAATAGGTTTGGTTTGGTTTCTTTGTTTAATGTCATATCAACCTTTGTTGGTTATTTAATGCCAAAGCTATTCTCCTAGAAGAACAGTAGTGGTACTATTTAGCCCATAGCTGGGAGGATAAGGGGTTTCATACCTATCCTAAGGGTATTTGCCTGAAAGTGAACGTAATAGCGCGACTGGAGTACGAACTCGCTCCCTCCGATTTCACAGTCCATCGCTTTAACCATTACACCACGAGGACACCTCCAGTTTTATTTCAGGAACCTTTTTTTTTTTATATATACTATACTATTGAATACAAATAATGTTTGAATAGATCTATGGCTATGAACAGGTAATCCATATTCTTTAGATCTCTAAATCTGATTTCTTGCCACCAGATGCAATACAAACTCGCTTCCTCCGATTTCACAGTCCATCGCTTTAACCATTATACCATGAGGACACCCGGCAAGCATAAATAATTCTATTAACTATTAATCATTTGTTTGCATACATTTAAATGTATATGAATATGATTTGTAAGTGAATGATTTGTAGGTAATTTCATTTTTATATGAGTTATAACTAAATTTCTTGTGCACCAGTATTGCTGACAGTAAAGTGGAAATCAGACCTAACCGATAAAATGAAACGCAGTTTCTTCCAGGCAGCGGTCACATCGATACTGCTATATGGCTGCACCACATGGACGCTAACAAAACGGCTGGAGAAGAAGCTAGACGGCAATTACACAAGAATGCTGCGAGCAATCTTGAACAAGTCCTGGCGGCAACACCCCACAAGACACAAACTGTACGGCCACTTGCCTCCTATCACGAAAACTACTCAAGTTAGACGAACCAGACATGCAGGACACTGCTGGAGAAGCAGGGACGAACTCATAAGAGATGTACTCTTATGGACCCCCACACATAGCCGTGCAAAAACAGGACGACCAGCACGAACATACATTCAGCAGCTATGTGAGGATACAGGATGTTGTCCTGAAGACCTACCTAGGGCGATGAAAGATAGGGAGGAGTGGCGAGAGAGGGTCAGGGATATCCGTGCTACCAGCGCGATATGATGATGATGAAAGTGGTTATACGTATCGCTATTTAACACAAATCATTCTATTCAACACTGTTCATTCATTTGTACACATCTAAATGGCTCCATGTATTGCTGTTAAATCAATATTTCAGTTTAGTTACATAAAGAGTTTCAAGTATAGCTATTTAACACTGACAATTTTAGACAGCATTACTCATTCTTTTGCACACAGTTAAATGGTTCCAAGTGTTTGTTTCACTAACAATTCAAAGAAACATTGCCTAGTTGGCTGGGGCTGTAGAATACACCGACTGCTTCTCTGCAGAGGAGTAAGACCCCCCCTCCGTCACCAACGAGTGTCCTGGATATGACACTAAACAATCTGATGGTGAGGTTCCAGCAATGCTGGAGCTTTGGGGAATACGGAGTACCCCCTCATTGCCATCACTCCCAGGTCCACTCTGTCTCGGCGTGGTAGCAACTGATAGGGCCCTATCTATGGGTTAAATAGAACTAACAGCATACTTATGCTAAAATGAATTGTTTGAGTAGACTGAATAGTTTGAAATAGAAATGTTTTTGACAATTAAACCGTACTTACAATTAAACTGCGTGCTTATGCTTAACTGAATTATTTGAAATAGAACTGTTTTTCGACATTGAAACTGTATATTCACTTGACTGAATAGTTACATATAACTGCTTGAATAGTTTCAAATGGAAATGTTTTTGACAATTAAACTGTGTACTTATGATAAACTGAATTGTTTTGAATAGAGCAGAATATTTACATAAAAATGGATTTGGCGTTAAATAACCTACAAAGGTTGATATGCCATAAAAACCAACAACAACAACATCAAAGAAACATCAGTTATTTCTACACACAATTAAATAATCAAACACTTCAATTTCTAAAAATCAATTTTAACAAAAACCATTAGTTTGCATACTGGTTAAATGTCAAACAGTTCTACTTGACCCATAGATAAAACCCTATTAGGTGTTACACCTACGGGTCAGAGTGGACCTGGGAGCACTGGCAAAGAGGGAGTACTTCATATTTATAATTGCTCAAAAACTGGAGCCTCACCATCTGATGGTTTAGTGTAATATCAGTGTCTTACCCCTCTGCAGAGATGCAGTCGGTGTATTCTACAGCCCCAGTCGACTGGGCTTCCATTTTTTTATCCTATGTATAGAATGTTAGAAAATATTACCCCCTCTACAATTGAACACAACCTTATATTTAATATTTTAAGCTATATCAGAGGTATATTAGCGTGACTACATATCCAGCTTAACTGAATAACTTGATTCATATAGGAACAATGTTTACGAGCTTTTTTTTAATAATAAGCTGCTAACTATAATAATAATTTGCTAACTATATCGCCTTTTATTGCATATGTAATAACCCAGTCCCTCTACTCAGAAGTGATGTCACTTTTAAGCGGAGTTTTCCTTCTCATAGACTGGTTGCCCTATCACAACCGAAGAACCCAGTCTGCCCTACCATTTACCCATTGCTGAAAGGAGAATAATTAGATTCATATCTTTCCCAAGGTTATGAGTATTATGTGAAATTCCATCAGCTTCGTTCAGGGTTTGAACTCGTGTCACCATGTCGATTGCCTACGACGATAACCATTACACCACAGCGTCCTCCGTTGTTGTATATACGATATAAAATCTGGTCAAATGAAATGGATAATGATATCCGATTGTACAACTGAACGGACTCCCATATTTCTTCCTCTGTGTTACAAATGGACTTATGCAACAAGTAATTGTAGTTCCATGTACATTAAAATCATACCATTACTGATATAATCGCTGTTGAAACGTGTTTTTTTTAAGACTGGCGAATCGGTAATTACTTCACACACAGCTTTGTGTGCTTCTTACATGTTACTTCGGAATGAAACTGTTTCGGATTGAATTTTCGACCCGTAGGTGTATAAATTTTCAACTAAAAGGTGTGCACCCGTCAAAGCCCTAATTGTAATTGATCATAAAAAGAGCGAATAATATTGGCTTGATAGATCTACAATTATCACATGCAGCACATAAGTGAAATTTATTTGTTTCAGTCTGTAGAAAGCAAATCACGGAAATTAATACACACACACACACACACACACACACACACACACACACACACACACACACACACACACACAGACATATATACATATATATATATATATATATATATATATATATAAAATTAACTTAAATCGCGAGTCGGAAATCTTCTACTAAAGTTTCACTTCATCGGATCATCAGGAAGCCTAACTCCAACAAATGCTAAAGGAGAAAACGCCGTCTTATATTCACCAAAACCCACCTAGCTTAAAATTTACATAACAAAAATAAATAAATAAAAAAACAATTAAAAAAAAAAATAAAAAAAAAAAAACTTATTTTTATTTTTAAAAAGAGTCTCCGAAACCTATCCCTAATTATAGAGCAACCACGCCCTTTTGTGTCTACAACTATTTAACACCTCCGATCTTTGGTTTAAGATATTCCTACTTTTACAAGATGCTATGGCTAATTTTTCCTCCATGCAAAGCAAACAATTCCTATACCCAGCCCTATATTTACGGCATTTCATATTTCAGTTAATTTTATAATTGGCTCCACTTGTGTTGAGCACTCTGGTAATTGTAGCATTGCAGGATTTGCGGAAGGTTTTACTTTTCTTTTGACCAACTGACTGCGTATCCCTTGATTTTTTTCAAGGGGTCGGACGAGGTTGGCCTTTTCTTTCTTTTTGACCTATAATTTTTTCTTTTTCTCCCGGGCGGTGATTCGAGATACTTTTATCTCTTGTTCCTGGCGTTTTTTTTTTCTTTTTTTTCTGGTACCGTGAATGCTGGTAGATATTAGATTAGTAAATATATATGTATATATATATATATAGTTATTCCCAGAGACACTGTTGTATTACAACTCTTCAGTGTGGCTAGACATGAGATTTTCAAAGCTGGGATCGAAACACGGCTGATTCCTATTCCAACCGAAAATTCTACTTCACAGCCACGAGGAAACTAGAGTTAGCGAAGGAATCTTAAAAGGTTATCTATCAGTTTTTGTTTTGTTTACATATATCCGCTAAACGGCTACCGATAGTTCAATTCATTCGAAGAGCCTTGATTTACGCAAGTGGCAACCGTTACTTCCATCGCTAGAGAACTCAATCCAACGAGGGTTGGGTAGCATAAAATCAGGTTCCGGACACACTTGTATTTAAATGAAAAACAGAGGCAAAATGTGTTATATAAATCGATCATTTACTTTAAGAAGTTGAATTTCAATTTTTAGTCTCATTTCTCAACCTCAGTCTTGACATACCTAGTCAGATAATCATATATAACCACTTAGTTACTTGAGCAGTATAGTTTATATATATATATATATATATATATATATATTCTTCAGTACAGTTAAATTGGAGTCGGGAATAATTCCGTCAGGACAAAAAAATCATTCAACTATGAACATTTAAATTTTCCTGGTAAAGAGCTCAATGTAACTGACATCACAGAGCAATAATTTCTTTAAGAAAACAAAAAAAAAAAAAACGGTCATATTAGGATTATAAATTTATTTTCATCCTGTTATGGACATTGATATTAATCAATAAAGATATATATATATATGTATATATATATATATATATATATATATATATATATATATATATATAAGCGATCTCCAAGTCCAGACGCGCTCTCATGTTTATTTTCGGACAAATACCTCCAGGAAAGGCATGAACTACCGCATCCCTCCTCAGATAGGGTTAAAAAGTACCACTTCCACATGGACGAGCAAAGGTAGGACGACCAGCTAAAACCTATATACAACAGTTCTGTGCCGATACAGGATGTAGACTGGAAGTCCTCCCGAGTGCGATGGACGATTGGGACGGGTGGCGAGAGAGGGTTCGGAAGATCAACGTTAGCAGCGTGACATGATGACTGATCTTCTAAAAAGATATTTTCAGCATTAAATAAACTACGAAGGTTGATGTGGCATTAAGCAAACAAATTGATGAATGATACTTTGTAATTCATGCCTAAGAGGTATATTTCAAATATACTTTTTGAAACTGAACGTAATTCTTCTAGCTTATTCAATAATAACAGAGATTATACGTCTTTTTGTGTGTGTGTCTATGACCGAAACTACAACGTCTCAATTCCCTTAGTTATTTATGTAATATTGTCCATGAATTTTTTAAATATAAAACCGTTATTGTTTTGGTTTAGTTTTATGACATATCAACCATTTTGAGTTATTCAATCCCAATTCCGGTTTATTCAACAAAGTTAAATAGTTCCAAATATTTCTGTATATCACTAACATCTCTTATTTGTTAACACACAATTAAATATCAAACACTTCCATTTCAAACAGTTCAATTTAGCATAAGTAAACAAAGATTTGCTATGTGTCACTAACAAGTACTGTTATGCACCACTAACAATTCAAATGAATATCAGTCATTGTTTACAAGCAGTTAACTAAGCAAACACTTCTATTTCAAACAATTCAATTTAGCATTAGTCAACACAGTTAAATGGTTCCAAGTATTGCTATATATCACTATTAGAAGTCATTTGTTTACACACAGTTAAACGATCAAACTAACTAATTTTAGCAAAAGTCAACAAAGTATTTCTATGTATCAACAGCAATATTGCTATGAAACACTAACAATTCAACTGAACATCAATCATTTGTTCACATTCAGTTAAATGATCAAACACTTCTATTTCTAACAATTCAATTTAGCATAAGTAATTTGTTTGCATTCAGTTCTATTTAACCCATAGATAGAACTCTATCAGGTGCTATCATTCCAAGCTAGAGTGGACCTGGGAGAAATGGCAACGAAGGAGTACTCCGTATTCCCCCAAAGCCCAAGCATTACTGGAGCCTCACAATCAGATTGTTTAGAGTCATATCTAGGACACACGTTTAGGTGGGTGTCTTACCCTTATGCAGAGATGCAGTCGATGCATTCTACAGCCACAGCCGACTGGACCACTGAGACACGCGTTCGGTGATTCTTACCCCTCTGCAGAGATGCACGCTATTACAGACTAGCCACCTAGGCTGAAATTCTTTTATATCATTGATACAATTGGCCTTATCAAGATAGTAACGAAATGTAATCATATTTATATATAGAACGAAATAGCTGTTTCGGGGCTATTTTGCTTATTGATCTTTAAAATTTGATTTAACAAATATTTTCTTGGTTTTATGGGTTTTTAAAATAATTTTGTTTAATTCAAATAGAAATCAACGAAAACCCTCTTGATAAATCTTTGAAGAAATACATTAAGAAAAGATATAACTATAACTGTTTAATTTATCAAAATTTGGAAGATTTAGCAATGAAAGCCGAGATTGATGGGAATAGCAAGCGTTCAAGCATTTCTATTCTTTGATTATACCATCTCTC
>OY757946.1:45335423-45382923 GCA_963585895.1 Sepioteuthis lessoniana | reverse complement strand
CACATTGGCATGCTGTTAAAATCAATCATTTAGTCAGTCTGAGAGTCAATCAATCTATCAATCGATAAATCAATGTATTTATACATACATACATATATATATATATATATATATATATATATATATATATATATATAAGTATATATATATATATATATGTGTGTGTGTGTGTGTGTGTGTGTGTGTGTGTGTGTGTGTGTGTGACTGCGTTTGCGTCTATGCGAAGCGATCAGACGTATGCAGAACTTTCGAGGCTGATATTGACACTTCTATTTAGAAAGCAGAGAGGAATACTAGTTGGCGTTTTTTTTTTAGTTATATCCATTATATCGAAAATTTAGGTGACTGGATACGATGTTCACTGCGTTCTCTGACCCGACAAAATCATCACTTATTTTCATATTGCCTTATATTTTCATATTGCCTTATTCTCAAATAATATCTTATAGGCATTGCTCTTAGAAAATACGGTTTTAATTTGCAATGCTGCCTTCTGCTTTATGCAAAGGAAGATATTTGAAAACCGAATTATATATATATATATATATATATATATATATATATATATATATATATATATATATATATATATATATTTGTGGATATTTACTAAGAGTTGGTAAGGTTCAACGAAACAATGGTGAAGCTAATATGCATTGCTCTCAGGAAATATCCCCCTTATGTGTTATGTTGGGTTATTATTTAATACAAGTAAAGATATTTGAGAATTGAATTATATATATATATATATATATATATATATATATATATATATATATATATATATTTATATATATATATATATATATATATATATATATATATATATATATATTTATATATATATATATATATATATATATATATATATTTATATATATATATATATATATATATATATTTATATATATATATATATATATATATATATATATATATATTTGTAGATATTAACTATATTTACTTATAGTGGGAATGCTATATTGAAAATATTGGGTAACAACTTGTGTGGCTCAAACTCACAACTCATATATAGGACTGTCTTGCTAATCATTACAATATCAGTGATTACACACACACACACACACACACACACACACACACACACACACACACACACACACACAGATAGATAGATAGAACAAAGAATATTTATCATTATTTTAAACGCTTTTCTCAAATCAACGAAGAGCTCAAATACTGGATATTGGGGGGAAATATAACGTGAATAATTAAAATGATCATCATAAAAATAATCATTATGAAAATAATGAAAATGATTTTTTAAAAAGTTATTTTAAAATGATCAAAATATCAAAATAGAAAATAATAATTATTAAAATAATTGAAATATTTGTAAACATAATTAGAATAGTTAGTTAAAATTAAAATAAAATCTAAAATGATTTGAAAACTTTCTTGCATTAATAAAAAACTGATATATATATATATATATATATATATATAATATTATATATATATATATATATATATATATATATATATGTTGGTTAAATTATATATATATATATATAGATAGATAGATACGTAGATATGACAGTTGTAATAAACACACACTCACAGGCACACACACACACGCACATACACATATATATATATATATATATATGTATACAAATGACAGTTTTTTATATATATATATATATATATATATATATATATATATATATATATATATATATTGTCACCCTCAGACAGACTGTTTCGTTGTATCACAACTCTTCAGCGTGGCTAGACACGTAGGACGCTTCAAGCTGGGATCGAAACAAACAACAGTTGTATCCTAAATATATAATGTGTTTGTTTGTGACAATTGTATTATATATATATATATATTAAATTTGCCATATATATATATATATATATATATATATATATATATATATATATATATATATCAGTATATTCGTGGATTGCAGAATTTCTGATTTTATTGATTTAGCCTTGAATGTATTCTCTATTTTTTATGGAACAGCCTATTCGGCGCGGGCAGTAGAATAAACGGACTGCATTTCTAGAGAGATTTAAGATCTCATCCTTTACAAGAGTACTGCGTATGGCGTTAAACTGCTGCTGATGATAAGGCTCCAGTTTTTGAGTTTGGAGGAATGTGGAGTTCCTTTTCATTGCCATTTTCCCAAACAGACTCTGGCTCGGAGTGGTAGTGACTATAAGTGTCCCATCTATTAGTAAAAAGGAAATGTGCCTGTAATATATATATACTTATACATATATGTATAATCATCATGTCGTGTCGCTTGCACGGATATCCCTGACCCTCTCTCGTCACTTCTCCCTATCGTTCATCACATCAGGCAGGTCTGCAGGGTTTTATCCCGTCTCCTCACATCCTATTTATCAACACCTCCGCCCGGGCAGGATATGACACAAGGTCAATTTTTAAGCGGAGTTTAACAGGTTTGAATTCAGAGTTTTCCTTCTCCCAGACTAGTTGTCTAACTAAGGCTGAAGAACCTAGTCTGTCCTACTATTTACCCATAGCTTGAGGGAGAATAATTGGATTCATACCTTTCCCAAGGGTATTAGTGCTATGTGAAATGCAATCAGTCTCGTCCAGGATTTGAACTCGTGTCGCCGTGTCCTCACATAGCTGCTGAATGTGTGTTCGAGCTGGTCGTCCTGCTTTTGCCCAGCCATATGTGGAAGTCCATAGGAGTACATCACTTATGAGCTCGTCCCTGCTTCTCCAGCAGTGTCCTGCATGTCTGGTTCGTCTAACTTGAATAGTTTTCGTGATGGGGCGTTGGTGGTCGTATAGTTGGTGCCTTGTGGGGTGTTGCCGCCGGGACATGTTTAATATTGCTCGCAGCATTCTTGTGAAATTGCCGTCCAGCTTCTTCTCCAGCCGTTTTGTAAGCTTCCAAGTAGTGCATCCATACAGCAGTATCGATACGACCGCTGCCTGGAAGAAACTGCGATTCATAAATATATATATATATATATATATATATATATATATATATATATACGTTGTCCCCTAAAAGATTGAAACGTTTTCAAAAATGACAAGTTTCTCGTTTTAATTTAATTTAATTATGTAATTTTCCAGAAGTTATGAGAAATTTTCAGAAAGAGTGAGAAAGGATAAAACGAAGTTAATATTATTTTTTACTTAACTAACAGATCTACTATTACAAAAGAAAATAAAAACCTCGAAGTCACCAATTCTTGTGTGAAGAATTCTCCAACCTCAAACAGATTTTAAACTCGTGCCACAGACTCAGACCTTCCCAAAGCTTTACTGCAAAAGAGTTTGCACAAAGGCAAAGCTGTTTTTTCATGAACCATTTTTTTATGGGCCATAATATATATATAAATATATATATATATATACATGCTCCCATTAAACGTAATTTTTTCCAAGTTGATGCTCTGCTCGTATTATTATATGGACTCTAACGAAACGGATTGAGATAGGGCGTTAGTGGCCGTACAGTTGCTTTTTTGCTGAGTGTTGCTCGAGAATTTGTTGAAAACAGCACATAGCATTCTTGTGTTGTTCCTATCTACGTTTTTCTTTATACATTTCATTAGTATCCAAGTAGTGCATCCATAGAGTAGCACGGACACTGTCATACCTTGGAAGAAAGCCCGTTTAATTTTTTCAGAGTGATTAGATTTCCATATGCTCAATAACCTGTGGAAGCAGTTAACCCTGACTCTATGCTTATATTCCCATTGATTTCAGTTGATGATATATTGCTGTCGGGTGTGGGAACTGTTTTATATATATATATATATATATATATATATATACAGAGGATAAAAAAAATTGTAATCATTTTATCAGCAATAATCTTGAGTCTAGCTCAATGAATTTGAACAGTTTTGGTGTTGAAGCTCATTAATTTTTTTGGGGACCAATTTCGATCGTGGTGAATATTTGCCCCGTTGTGACACGGCACTCATGAAGTCGGTTAAGCTTATGCCAAACATGCTGTAGCATGTCTCCGGTAACATTTTCATCTGCAGAAGTGATTATCTGCTTGAGTTCATCAAGGCGGGAAAAGCTGGACGTAGACCAGTGTCTTCGCATATACCCATAAAAAATAAATCACACGAGGACAGGTCTGGTGACTGCAGTGGCTGTTCATTAGAAAACTGTCTTCATCTCCACCACACCCGATCTATCTCTCTGGCAGATTCTCATTAAGATAAGAACTTTCATTGAATATAAAATCTCTAGATTCTGTGAAAATTTGAGGTTATTTCAACAAGAATTGCAAAAATTATTAGCCTTCGAAATTATGTCAAAGTTTATGGATACTCTTTATATAGTCATCCACGGACAGATCTGTTTCGTTCTATCAGCTAGACAGTATCTCCACGTGGCTGGGATCGAAACCCGGTTGACTCAAACGCCAAGCCAAACCTTCTAACCATTTAGCTACGATGAGATATTAGCTACGATGTACATTTTAAACGGTTATGAATCACAATAACTATTGTTTACATTCATCCGTTCAACGGCCGCCGAGATCTCAATTCAAATACGAAGAGACTTGCAAAGGCGCTAATGGCAACACAATTACTTCTTCGCAAGAGAACTCAACCCAACGGAGGTAGGGGAGTATATATATATATATATATATATATATATATATATATATATATATATATATATACACTGTCCGGCAAAGATATCATCTATTCTTTCTATAGTAAAAATAAATTTTGAATTGGATTTCTGTTGCTTTTCTTTTTATTTACGTTTTAAACCAAATATGTCATCCAGTCAGCTCAAGCCCCACTTATGTTCAAAAACCTCACCTAACTGCAATTATGATGAGAAAGATGAACTTGAGGGGATTTTTAACGATTTGATTAGGATAAATTTCCCCCTTTTGTGTCAATGTGCCCAATCTATGGAATGTACCACATAGATAAGCTATTTTGGCACCAGACCAGAAGTTGAAACATCCAATGAGAATTGAACAGTCGCGTAATTATCTGATAGCCTAGATCGTTATCCATTACAACACAGGGGTCTCCCAAACCAGCAAGGACCGGTAGAATCTCGATGCAAACTAAAATTGTGACGATTAAAAGTTATGCTTATTTTATAAGCTTGGCTCGCAGGCAATTACTCGTGAACATGCAAAAGTAAATAAAGTTAATTCATTGGGTGGTTGGTTATTTTTTATAGCATACCAACTCAGGTAGGTTATTCAATGCCAAATCCTGTTTATCATATTTACCGACCCCTCCGCTCGGGCAGAATATGACACAAGGTCAATTTTTTAAGCGGAGTTTAACAGGTTTGAAATCAGTTTTCCTTCTCCTAGACAAGTTGCTTTACCAAGGCTGAAGAAATCAGGCTGCCCTACTATTTACCCATAGCTGGAGGGAGAATAATTGGATACATACCTTTCCCAAGGGTATTAGTGCTATGTGAATTGCAATCAGTTTACACACACACACACACACACAAGCCCTGTCGGCTGGGACTGTAGAATACACTGAATGCATCTCTGCAGAGGGATAAGACCCCCACCCATTGTGTCCTGGATATGACATTAAACAATCAGATGGTGAAGCTCCAGCCTTGGAGATTTGGGGGATGTGGTGTACCCCTTCAATACCATTGCTCTCATATCCACTCTGACCTGGAGTGGTAGTATCAAATAGTGTACTATCTATGGGTTCAATAGAACAAATAAATGACAGACGTTAATTTGTGACTGTTATATTGCAATACATGAAACCATTTAACAATGTTTATTTTTATGTTATTTGATGGCATATCAACCCTCCCATGTTATTTAATCAGAAATACATCCTTTTACAAGGACAGTAGTAGTACTATTTAACCTATAGTAGGAGTTTATAGTAGGAGTAGTACTATTTAACCTATAGTAGTACTATTTAACCTATAGATAGGAGGATTAGGGGGATCATACCTTTCCCAAGACTATTTGTCCGAAAGTGAACGTAATAGCGCGACTGGAGTTCGATCTCACGTACTACGTTTCCGTAGACCAGCGTTTTAACCATTACACCACGGGGACACCCCAATTTAACGGTGTGTAAAACCCCTCCACAAAAAAAAAAATCAGGCTTATTTAAGAATGCTATATATTTCGAGGGTGTGTCCTCCGATCGTCGAATAGTTACGGCCAAAGTACGACTAAGCCTACGAAGAAACGCCACACGAACAGCGACAACTAAAGACGATGACTGGACCCTACTTAACAATAGAGATATTAGAGACAAATATGCATTAGAATTAAGAAACAGATTCGAAACACTACAAGAGAAGACAGGAAAAGTTACCCCAAATGACGAATATGAAAATTTTGTTGAAGCACACCTTGAGGCGGCATCAAAGTGTATCCCAACAAAACCTAGAACTAAATATAGAGTCCCTATGGAAACGTCAGCGGTTAGAGAAAAACGTGCACTCGTGAAAACTGCCTCCAAAAGCTATCGGAAGAACCCAACAAACACAAATGCCAGGAAACTAGAAAAGGCGCAATAATCAATTTGCAGGAATATATCTAAAAGAACAGGCAGAATACACACAAAATCAGATAGATAAGATTAGAGACTCGGTGGAAGATATACAATCCAGGATAGCCTGGCAAACAATAAGCGAAGTCAGTAGAAGGAAGAGCACAGCCAAAGCAAAACTGAAAGCTATAAGCCAACGAGAAAGAGTAAAACTATGGGAACAGCATTTCAAAAATCTGCAAGAAAACCCACCGAAAATACCGGATGAACCGATCACCAGAATTAACAGTAAGCAATTAGACATTAAACTAGGTCCTTTCACTAAAGAAGAATTCGACTCGGTTCTTAAAAAAATTAAATATAGGAAAGCTACAGGGCTGGACGAGATCCCCCAGAAGTGTGGAAGACTATACAATACGACGATATACTGCTCCGGCAATGCAACGCAGTCTATAGTCAAAATAGGATAGAAAGATGGATGAAGGGATGCATCCTTCCTTTCCCTAAAAACGGCAAGCTCGGACTAGCCAAGAACTACTGAGGGATAACACTTACATTCATAGCAGCTAAAATTTACAATGCCCTACTACGAAACCGCATAGAACCCAAAATAGACAACATCCTAAGGAAAAACCAAAATGGCTTCAGGAGAAATAGATCCACAACCTCACAAATATTGACCATCCGTAGAATCCTTGAAGGCGTTCGAGCAAAAAATCTTCGGGCGACATTACTATTTGTCGACTTTACCAAGGCCTTCGATTCCATCCACAGAGGGAAAATGGAACAAATCCTATTAGCATACGGCCTACCAAAAGAAACTGAAGCAGCAATAATGATTCACTACAGAAACACAAAATTGAAAGTACGTTCACCAGATGGAGACACGGAATACTTCGACATTGTTGCAGGAGTACTACAAGGAGACACGCTAGCCCCATACCTCTTTATCATCTGTCTAGACTACGTGCTTAGAACTTCGATCGACAAAATCAGAGAAAATGGCTTCGAGCTGACTTAGAAAAGTCCGCAAAAACAATCACAGACGCCGCAAAAACAATCACAGACGCCGACTACGCTGATGACTTGGCGTTACTGGCGAATACGCCTAATCAAGCAGAGACACTACTGCATAGTTTGGAACGAGCCGCAGCAGGCATTTGCCTCCATGTCAATGCACACAAAACTGAATATATGTGTTACAACCAAACGGGCAACATTACCACACTAGACGGAGCCTCTCTGAGGCTGGTGGACAAATTCACCTAACTAGGAAGTAGCGTCTCATCAACCGAAAACGACATCGACACACGACTGACAAAAGCATGGGCGGCTATAGATAGGCTCTCGGTCATATGGAAATCAGACCTGACCGATAAAATGAAACGCAGTTTCTTCCAGGCAGCGGTTGTATCGATACTGCTATATGGATGCACTACATGGACGCTAACTAAACGGCCGGAGAAGAAACTTGACGGCAACTGCACAAGAATGTTGAGAACAATATTGAACAAGTCCTGGCGACAACACCCCACAAGACACCAACTATACGGCCACTTGCCTCCCATCACGAAAACTATACAAGTTAGACGAACCAGACACGCAGGACACTGCTGGGGAAGCATGGACGAGCTCGTAAGTGATGTACTCCAATGGATCCCCACATATGGCTGGGCAAAAGCAGGACGACCAGGCCGAACTTACATACAGCAGGTATGTGAGGACACAGGATGTAACGCTGAAGACCTGCCGGAGGCGATGAATGATAGGGAGAAGTGGCGAGAGAGGGTCAGGGATATCCGTGCTGGCGGCACGACATGATGATGATGATATACACAATGACTTTTAAGATAATATATATATATATATATATATATATGTGTGTGTGTACAAAGATGATGTGGCATTAAATGACCTCTAATGATTGATATGCCATAACCCCAAACCAAACCAAACCAAATCATATATATTCAATATATATGTATAAAGTGGATTTGGCATTAAATAACCTACAATGGTTGATATGCCATAAAACCCAACCAAACCAAATCATATATATTAAATATATATGTATAAAGAAGATTTGTCATTAAATAACCTACAATGGTTGATATGCCATAAAACCCAACCAAACCAAATCATATATATTTAATATATATGTATAAAGAGGATTTGGCATTAAATAACCTACAGTGGTTGATATGCCATAAAACCCAACCAAACCAAATCATATATATTTAATATATATGTATAAAGAGGATTTGGCATTAAATAACCTACAATGGTTGATATGCCATAAAACCCAACCAAACCAAATCATATATATTGAAAATATATGTATAAAGAGGATTTGGCATTAAATAACCTACAGTGGTTGATATGCCATAAAACCCAACCAAACCAAATCATATATATTTAATATATATGTATAAAGAGGATTTGGCATTAAATAACCTACAATGGTTGATATGCCATAAAACCCAACCAAACCAAATCATATATATTGAAAATATATGTATAAAGAGGATTTGGCATTAAATAACCTACAGTGGTTGATATGCCATAAAACCCAACCAAACCAAATCATATATATTTAATATATATGTATAAAGAGGATTTGGCATTAAATAACCTACAATGGTTGATACGCCATAAAACCTAACCCAACCAAACCCTATATATTTGATATATATGTATAAAGAACATTTGGCATTAAATGACCCATTATGGTTGATATGCCATAAAACCCAAACAAACCAATCAAACGATTTTATTTTTACTTAAAATATTGTTTAAACATTAGCTGTAATTAGGAAACTTGTAGTGATATAATGTTTTACCAATTGAATTCCTCAGAAAAATTATTACTGACTCGCGTGTTAAATCATTATTACGGGCTCCATACTTCTCCCTTGCCTAATCTGTCCAAAACTTTATTTTTGGAACGTGTCGTGAGATTTATTGGTTAGCCAGCTAGCTTATGGAGCCTCACCATGTTGTAAATCTGACAAGATTAGAAAAATAAGTGGAAAAATGGATAAATCAAAACAGTGACAACGGATTTAGCCATGATATTTCGTCTTTATTTTAGAAAGATTTCATCGATTAGGTCTTTCTAAAATAAAAACGAAATGTCATTGTTAAATTCGTTGTCAGTGTTTTGATTTATCAACTTTTCCATTTATTTTTCTCATATATATATATATATATATATATATATATAGGAGGATGTGTGTGTGTGCAGTAACTCTCTTTTGAAGCTAGTTTGACCAAAGAGAAAAGACAAAGAAAAAAAATGACTTTTTAAAAAGATTTTTCATGTTTACAATCAATAGGACAAAAGTATAAATCGAAAGGAAAGTTTCGAACACTTGGCTATTTCTCGAGCCATTTTCAAGAACTGTATAGGATTTGAAAAAGGTTAATTTTTATTGTATTGCAAGACAATTTAAAGAAAGAGGTTGATTTACTTTTTTCCGATTTGTTTTTGTACAATTAAAATGAATTCGCAGAGTCCATTCTTGACTCCTAGGTAAGTGAATTTGTCTACTAGTTTAAGAGGGGTTCCTTCTAGAGTGGAGATGTCCCCCGTTTGGTTATAGCACACAGGAAGCAGTGTCGAATCAACCGAAAAGGACATCGAAACGAGGTTAACGAAAGCATGGACAGCTATCAATAGGCTATCTATTGTATGGAAATCAGACCTGACCGATAAAATGAAACGCAGTTTCTTCCAGGCAGCGGTCACATCGATACTGCTATATGGATGCACTACATGGACGCTAACAAAACGGCTGGAAAAGAAGCTAGATGGCAATTACACATGAATGCTGCGAGCAATCCTGAACAAGTCTTGGCAGCAACACCCCACATGACACCAACTGTATGGCCACCTGCCCCCTATCACGAAAACTATTCAAGTTAGAAGAACCAGACATGCAAGACACTGCTGGAGAAGTAGGGACGAACTCATAAGAGATGTACTCTTATGGATCCCCACACATGGCCGCGCAAAAGCAGGACGACCAGCACGAACAGACATTCAGCAGCTATGTGAGGATACAGGATGCTGTCCTGAAGACCTACCTCGGGCAATGAACGATAGGGAGGAGTGGCGAGAGAGGGTCAGGGATATCTGTGCTACCAGCGCGATATGATGATGATGATGATTCTTGACTCAAATTGGAATACAGCAAAAAGTAGAATTGATAGCCTATTGATAGATGTCCATGCCTTCGTTAACCTCGTGTCGATGTCCTTTTCGGCTGATTCGACGCTGTTTACAAACAAAAAATATAGAATATATCTGTTTCACCGAGGTCCAGCCTCTGCTGGTATATCACCAGCCTCCCTTTTTGAATGGACTTTCCAAACCGGACCAGCAAATTCGTTTTCCTTCTTGGTAAAAATGCAAAGTTTATGATATTGATACTATTTACCCAACCCCTCCGCCTGGGCAGGATATGACACAAGGTCCATTTTTAAACGGAGTTTAACAGGTTTCAATTCAGAGTTTTCCTTCTCCTAGACTAGTTGCCTAACCAAGGCTGATGAACCTAGTCTGTCCTACTATTTACCCATAACTGGAGGGAGAATAATTGGATTCATACCTTCCCCAAGGGTATTAGTGCTATGTGAAATGCAATCAGTCTCGTCCAGGATTTGTCCATTTCCTACGACGATAACGACTACACCACGGGCATGATATTGATGAACTGATAAACTCGTTAAAAGATGTCACGTTAATTTATGTGATATTCTTGTGCTTCAAGGAAATCCTGTTTTTATACGGAAACAGATATGAGGCCCGAGACGTTTTACTTTTGGATTACTCTCAAAGGCACTCATTTGGTAACTGTTAACAGTGTAGCAAGTTGACTCTGCAATCCGAGTTCGTGTCCTTGTCACCAACCTTAGAAGCAGCGTCTCATCCACGGAAAATGAAACCACTTCGTGACAAGCAAAGGTATCGACAGGCATCGATAGGTTATCGGTCATATTGAAGTCAGCCCTATCTGATAAGATAAAACGTAATATTTTCCAAGCAGCAGTCGTATCCATACTACTATAGGATTCACCACATGGACGCTGACAAAGCGTTCAGAAAAAAAAGCTTGACGTCAATTGCACAAGAATGCTACGAGCTATATCTAAAAAATCCTGTATGCAACATCCCACTAAACAGAATCTGTACGGTCACCTACCTCCTATCACAAATATTATCCAAATTAGACGAACAGGACACTGCTGGAGATCTAAGTACAAACGCACACGGTCGAGAAAATGTTGATCGATGGGCTAGAACTTATCTACAATTACTATGTACGGACACATGATGTCGTCTAGAAGAATAACCGGAAGCGATGTATGATAAGGACGAGTGGAGAGGGAGAATTATTAAAAACACTTTAAGCGTAGAATTTGCGTTAATCACGATTATATATATATAATATATATATATATATTGTACTTAGGCTGCAAGTCAATGAGTATGATTCGTTGAAGACCGCAGAGAATTCTATTTTTAGGATTGTATTTCATATGCGTTAATAATGTTAGAAGAGAATCGGTCCAATTATTCTAACTTTATAAAGATTAATGTTAATATCAATATTGCGCACTGTTAATTAAGTAAATAGTTAAAGAGATTTTGCTCTTTAGTTTTGTTGGGGAAAGTAATCAAGAAGAAATCATCATCATCATGATGTTGTGCCACAGTCACGGATATCCCTGACACTCTATCGCCACTTCTTCCTATCGTTCATCGCCTCTGGCAGGTCTTCAGGGCTACATCCCGTATCCTCCAACAGCTGCTGGATGTATGTTCGAGCTGGTCGTCCTGCTTTTGCCCGGCCATATGTGGGGGTCCATAGGAATACATTACTTATGGAGTTCGTCCCTGCTTCTCCGGCAGTGACCTACATGTGTAGTTCGCCTAACTTGGATAGTTTTCTTGATGGTAGGCAGCTGGCCGTATAGTTGGTGCCTTGTGGGGTGTTGCTGCCAGGACTTGTTCAATATTGCTCGCAACATTCTTAATCAGACCTGACCGATAAAATGAAACGTATTTTCTTCCAAGCAGCGATCGTATCGATACTGCTGTATGGATGCACTACTTGGACGCTAACTAAAAGAATAAAGTATTGTTGTACAATTTTACCGTTAAATACAAATTTTCAAAATTGTCTTACACTTATTTCCACCCTCAAAACGAAGTTCTGTTAATAACATTTTTTGGTGGACAGTTGTTATTAAATAGAATATGTATACTATTACCCATTGGATCTAGGTACCACACACAAATTTTCAAAGGAATTTGTGCAGATATTAGAAAATTATTACAATTTATTAGGGTATCTTATATTTATATCCACCACTATATATAGTTCGCCGACCGTAGGTGAGGGGGACCCAAATGTTTTCTTTTCAATAGCTTCTATATCAAGGTGAACGAGAGGGCCTTCATCTTTTCCATTTATAGGTCAATTTATCCTTGATATATACCTTATAATACTGAGTATTAGCATGGAGGCATCAAGTACCATTTTTTAATCTTTCGTATGACTTGACCTGGATTATTAGCGAACACTCTACTCCCTAGACCAACGGGCCGATTATATATATATATATATATATATATATATGGTACATGTTTTTTAACTAGATTGTATGTGAGAACGTATGGTTTTAGTTTGTGGCGCGCGTAGGGCAAAGATAATCGGCATAAGATATAAAATCGGCAAGCCAATTTCAATTTCAGGGTGGGGCAGATTAGCATTCATTTTGTGTTAATGCCTAATTGGGCAGTTTCTTTTCTTTTCTCCCTCCCTTTTTTCTTCTTCGTCTTATTCTTCTTCTTTAAGTTATATCTTCTTTGGCAAATTTCTTCTTTTTCTTTAACAGTTTTGATCCTTTTCCTCCTCTTCTTCTTTACCTTCTTTTTGTTTTATTTAACAACTTTCTTCTTCTTCTTCTTCTTCTTCTTCTTTAACAAATATCGTTCTTTTCCTCCTCTTCTTCTGGACCTTCTTTTTTGTTTTATTTAACAACATTCTTCTTCTTTTTCTTCTTCTTCTTCTTTGGAAATTTTCATCTAATGGTAAACAACACTGATTTAAATCCACTGTGTTGCGAAAAGCATCTTCTGCCTTTGGCAAAAACTTTCACTTTTCGGTCCTTTATGTCTTTGACTACCTCATCCGCTTACATTTAAAAATAAGCAACACCCCAGGGTCGAAAGGTTGAATATAACTTTGCTTCAAAATACGTACAAGAGGAAAAAACGACAAAGAAAATAGATTGTAAACAATCATCATCATCATCATCATCATGTCGTGACGCCAGCACAGATATTCCTGACCATCTCTCGCCACTTCTCCCTATCATTCATCGCCTCCGGCAGGTCTTCAGGGTTACATCCTGTGTCTTCACATAGCTGCTGTATGTAAGTTCGAGCTGGTCGTCCTGCTTTTGCTTCGCCCATATGTGGTGGTCCATAGGAGTACATCACTTACGAGCTCGTCCTTGCTTCTCCAGCAGTGTCCTGCGTGTCTGGTACGTCTAACTTGTATAGTTTTCGTGATGGGAGGCAAGTGGCCGTATAGTTGGTGTCTCGTGGGGTGTTGTCGCCAGCTCAGTGGTAGATCATTCGACTGCAGATCCAGAGGTCCCCGGTTCAATCCCGGGTGTCCCCTTCTCTAGCATTACTTGTAAAGAATACTACTAATAAATTGTCAATAATATAATCATATTCTTGAGTAACTACCAATAAAAACAAATTATTATAATTTCTACCACGTATACCACTAATACCTTTAGTAGAAATAACCGTACTACTACTAATACTACTAATTATAATAATAGTCGTATTATTATTACTTGTAGCTACTGTTGCAGGTGTTCCTGTAGTTAGATCGAGTACCTGTAAGAGGTACACTTCGTGTGAAGGTTAGTGGTGTAGCAATTGGATTTGCTGGGCCGAGTACAATTCTTGAACAAGGCTCTCTGAGTTTGCTTGGTTGGAAATTGCTTAATACAGTACACTTTAAATGCTCGAACTTTGAGTATATAAATTGGTTTGCTCCTTTAAAAATCTTTCCAGGATGTGTGCTTTTTGTCGGGTTGCGATGACATAAGTACGCGAGGGTGGGCTGAAAAATTCATTGGCTGAAAAGCGCATTTGGTGATGCCTGCAACACTGAAAGCCTAAGTATGCTGATTGAAAAGGAGACTATGTTGATAAATCAACCTCATTCTATGGGAGCGTCTTGGTTAGTTCAAGAAATTTTCAGCTAAGCCTCGTACGAAGTTAAAAGTCAAGTGATCTATCTATCTATCTATCTATCTATCTATATAGAAAGAGACTATTTTTGTCCAATAATAGATGTTTTTTACATGAATTTAATCAACTTAATGTAGAGAGAGTTATGAAACAATGGTAGTAATGAAGTACAACTTCTAGAGTGTTCACCAATGGCCCGGGAGATCTGGGTTCAATCCCAAGTCAAGTCATACCAAAGACTTGAAAAATTGTACTTGATACCTCCTTGCTTAAAACTCAGCACACAGGTACGTATCAAGGGTAAAGTGGAGCAATCCAGGGAAAGGAGTAGTGCCCTCCCCTACACCACGGTGTAGTAGCTATTGAAAAGGGAGCCTTCGGGTCGCCCATCAACTACAGTCGCCAACTTTACTTCCTTCTATTCAAAAATATTTGTTACAGTTTCATGTAAATTTTCTTCTCTGACTGTATAAGCTATTATGGGACAAATGTAGCCAAGAATTATTACCTTTGTCCAGTTCTAAGTATTAGATTATCATATTAATTTAATTCATTTAATGTACAAAGAATTATGGAAACAATGATGAAGAACTACGTCTGTCCCAAAATAGTTGTTCCATTGTTATAACTATACGTAGATTAATTAGGTCTAGTTTTAACTTGTTTATTGCCTTTTTTAGCACTTCGTTCGCTATAACATCCAGACTTGTTTTGTTTTTTTTAATTTCTCAGGTTTTTTAGGGGTGATAGGCCTACTTCTATGAGTCTAAATGGCGTTTGGAATTTCTATGTATTCAGATTTTTGCGTTTTTACATCTATTTTTATTTCCTCAAACTTGTGAATTTTGGTAATCCGCAAAAATTGCAAAAAGTCCTTTTTTTTTTTAGTTAATCTTTCATTGGCCTAACGAGTAGAGTGTTCGCCAATGGTCCGGGTTCAATCCCAGGTCGAGTCATACAAAGACTCAAAAAATGGTACTTGATGCCGCCTTGCTTAGCACTCAGCACTATAAGGTGAGGATCAAGGGTAAAGTGGAGCAATCCTGGGAATGGAGTTGCGGCCTCACCCTGCACGTCAGTGTAGTAGCTATTGAAAAGGGAGCCTTCGGGTCGCCCTCGACTAAGATCACCACTTACTTGAATTATGCATATTTTGTAAATTTTAATCGGATATCGTTGTCTAAGCTTGTATTAATTAATTTATTGTTGGTTTCATGCCTATGTATTTTCTGGATTTTTTCTGCTGTAATATGATTTATTTAGGATGACTAGGGCGCATTACATGGCTATTTTTTGTATGTTGTTTTTGTGTATATTTTAAAGGCTCATTTTCTTTCCAACGTAAGGTTGTTCTGTGTAGTTTTTTTCCCTTTAAATTAATCTTTTCGAGCTTTGTGTTATGATCTGAATTCAGGAAGAATTTTGATTCACTTTTATTGTTGGTAGTCGTCGATATTTCCTTTCTTATGGATTTTCTCTATCAATCAAAATTTTCGTTCAAATTCTTTGCGGTGTCTTTTTAATTCTCCTAGATTGCTTTTTGGAGTGAAGCAACATTTTAGACCTAGTTTTAATTGATCAATCTGATTTTTGTCCAATTTATATATTGATAGATAGATTATATCGAACAAACCGAAAAAAGGTAAACCCCAGAATAATAGTAATATACCAGACTGATGACTACCCAAATCTTCAAATACAAGAAAAAAATAATAGATAGATTTAAAACAACATTAAACAGAGCCTAACGACACCCCCACGCATACACACACATATTTACCCAACCCCTCCACTCGATAGGATATGACACAAGGTCAATTTTTAACGGAGTTTAAGAGGTTTAAATTCAGAGTTTTCCTTCTCCTAGACTAGTTGCCTAACCAAAAGCTGAAGAACCTAGTCTGCCCAACTATTTACCCAAAGCTGGAGGGAGAATAATTGGTATTGTTGCTATGTGAAATGCAATCAGTCTCGTCCAGGATTTGAACTCGTGTCGCCGTGTCCATTTCCTACGACGATAACCATTACACCACGGTCACCTCCACACATAAACATATATACACACATATATACATATATGCACACATACACAAACATATACACACAAGCATATAACACAAACACACACATACATACATACATACATACACAGAATCATATACACACACAAACAAACGCACTCATGCACACTCGCAATCATATGCAAACACAAAAATATACAAGCACACACACACACACACACACATACAAACACACACACACATACATATGCAAACACAAAAATATACAAGCACACACACACACACACACACACACACACACACACACACACACACACACACACAGACATATGCAAAACACAAAAATATACAAGCACACACACACATACACACACACACACAGATATATGCAAACACAAAAATATACAAGCACACACACACACACACACATACACACACACACACATACAAACACACACACACACACATATGCAAACACAAAAATATACAAGCACACACACACATACACACACACACACAGACATATGCAAACACAAAAATATACAAGCACACACACACATACACACACACACACACACACACAGAGACATACAAACACAACACACACACACATGCAAACACCAAAAATATACAAGCACACACACACACACACATACACACACACACACACACACTATGCAAACACAAAAATATACAAACACACACACACATACACACACACACATACAAACACACACACATATGCAAACACAAAAAATATACAAGCACACACACACATACACTCATACACACACACAAACATATGCACTTACAGACTAGCTTTAAATACAATTTATATATGGCATCATATATATTCTCACACATACAAAAAGTATCTAATATTCATCAAAAATTATATATATAAGTGTATACATAATTTACGTACATGATTAGGCGTGTATACTGAGAGACAGAGACAGAGACAGAGCAGAGACAGAGAGAAAGAGAGAGAGAGTGGGGGTGGAAATAAAGAAAAGGACAAAGGGGGACAACATTAATATAAGATCGCTGAAATATGTGTATATGGGTATATGTATACATGGGTGTTTATAGATGAATACTTATGCACACAAATATACGCACACACGGGATACATACATATATATATATATATATATATATATATATATATATATATATATATATATAAGAAAAACAAGTACAGAGACGAGAGGTCTTCACGGGTAATTAACTCCAATCGGACATTGTCAGACTCAAACCTGGAATTAAAATGAAATCACAACTTATCAACAACCAATCTAGTGTAGATATATATGAGTATATATTTAGGTATACATGTGTGCGCATATTCACACATATGTAGATAATTCATACATTTATAGAAAGCAAAAACCAAAAACAAAAAACAATGTTTCTGTAGCACCAGAGGTCTTCATGGACAATTAACGCCAATGAGACATTCACAGACACAAATCTGAGTATTAAACAAGATCACAAACAACCAATCAAAACAATCTTTGTTATAAAAAGATCAACTTGATCTAAATTTAGACATTTAGAATCTTCTGAAGAATTCGTAAACTCCAAAACACGTGTAGAGCATAAGTAAGTGAAATAATGATACCTTAAAACGCAATTCATAATCAATCGTGGACCTGTTTATCATATTTACCCAACCCCTCCGCTCGGGCAGGATATGACACAGGTCAGTTTTTAAGAGGAGTTTAACAGGTTTGAATTCAGAGTTTTCCTTGTGTTAGACTAGTTGCTTCACCAAGGCTGAAGAACTAGTCTGTCCTACTATTTACCCATAGCTGGAGGGAGAATAATTGGATTCATACTCTTGCCAAGGGTAATAGTGCAATATGGAATGCAATCATTTGAACTCGTGTCGCCGTGTCCATTTTCTACGACGATAACCATTACACTACGGGCACCTCCTCCTGGACATGTTTATTGTTTATTTAAAAGCATTTACTTTTCTCTAGTTAGATCAACGACAATATCTATCTATCTATCTATCTTACATGGTTGTGTCTATTAGCATTCGACAGACAGAGTGAAAGTTTTCACAAAAAACAGTCAATATAATTAGTTTTTTGTTCGAAAACGGGGGTTGTTTGACTGTATGTGTGCCTAAGATTTTGTGCATTCCGTGCATGTGCTGTTGCACGCGCCTACATATATACGTATATATATATATATATATATATATATATATGATCGTTCCTTCTTCTTTTTCTTTAATTTATTTTTTCTTTCTATTTATATATACAAACAGATACTACATTTGCTGATTACACTCCCACAAAAAGTGTGTTAACTCTCTGAAGTGGCGGGAAATAAAAGAAAAATCACGTCGAAATAAATTTACAATCGTACTATCACTGTAGTAGATTTTATTTCCATTTACGTTATATATATATATATATATATATATATATATATATATATATCAGTGGCGACTCTAGCCTATTTTTCTACTCGTGCCAACCCCGCCCTCTGTCAACTTCAGTTCCCAACCCGTGGTCCGTGGACCCAAAGTAAGTCATCATAGTTGCTATTGCGTGATTCTCCATTGTATAGCACAGATTGACAAACATACCTTGCATGGTGTTTTTTTTTGTAAACAATCAAGATACTATATAATTTGTAGTCTTGTTTATACAGTAGATAAGATAATTTTTTTTCCTTTCAAAAGTATAGAAGAAAAGAGATGATGTTCATTGCTATGACGAGAAAAATATGTTTATTTGAATAAAGAAACTGATGACAATATACACAGACACAGCTAGTAGTTTCAATTTCGCTTAAAATAAAGATTATTTGTTGAAAATGTATTCTAATAAACAAATTTTAGTTACAGAATGTAATATATGAAAGAAATAGAGATCCGCTAATGAAAAAACGAATTAAAACACGCCGTTTAACCAACATTTACCATAGCGATGATGATGACGTCGGCGACGGCCATAATCTGCTATCCCCCCCTCTCTGTGTCCCTCTCTCGGTCCCTCTCCCTCTTCTCAAGACAGCTGTCAGCAGTCACAACGTGCTAATATTTTTGAGTACGGTGTTTTGAGTTGCTCTTGCTATTGGCTACAGCCAAAATCGGATTTCTCTAACATTACTGTTATTATAAGGGTCTAGTGCCTGGCACGGCTTGCGCGTGTTCAACATTATAGCCGATTTTATGGGATGTTCAATGAATCTGACGGTGGCTGGACAAAGACCATCCGTTCAAAACAGCATCGTTGCATTATTCCCAGATATATTTATGAACTTTTGGCTACTTAGTTATCGAAACTTGAATAGATACGTAATTTAATTGAGATCAGACTAAGTATGTTTGCTTGAAATTAATGGATGATTTTTAATCCATTTTGAATAACATTGACCGAGTTATTGGTTATTGGTCGTGCCGGGCACGAGTAGCATAGTCCCGTCTCCGCCCCTGATATATATATATATATATATATATATATATATATATATATATATATATATATACGTGGGGCATTCAATAAGTTTCCAGACTTTTTTGTACAGGCATTTGAAATTGTCGTTGACTCTTGAAAATTCAGTATGTTGTTGCTATATATCTTATGAGATGACTGACTAATTTTTATGATTTTAGGTTCAAATGAACAGGTACAGCAGAAATTGGAATATACTCTACTAAAGCCAGATTTTTACTGCTGGTGAATTTCAAAAATGCAATCTGGACGTGAGGACACTTTAGAAGAACGATATGCAATAAAATTCTGTTTTAAACTTAGAATAAATGCCACAGAAACGTATGGAATGCTTCAGACTATTTTGGAACATCTTGTATGAATCGAGCATCAGTTTTTGTGTGGCATAAGAGATTCAAGGAAGGCAGGGAGTCGGTGAGGAATGGTGAGAGGTGTGGGAGGAGTAAGGAAGTCAATACAACAGAATTGATTTGACAAAGGGTTAGGGTTAGGCTTAGGGTTACTATGTTGAGGTTTTAAGGGAGTTCAGCAAGAGATTCAGTCAGAAGAGGCCAGCACTCTTCAAATCGGGTCACAACTCCATCCTTGTCACAGACTATGTGAGCAAGATGGGCATCAGGACAGTTCCTCATCCTCGCTATAAGCTGTGACGAAGGTCATTGACACGCTCACACAAGAGGACTTTCATGGAGCCTTCCAAAAGTTGTTTGAACGGTACAACAAGTGCATTGCAATCGGAGGAGATTACTTCGAAGGGGACTGGAGTTTCATGCGTGTACTATCAATAAAAGTGTCCATACGAAAAATCATATGCCATAAAACCAAACCAAACAAAACAAAACCTAGTATAAGGTTTCAAGTAGTCCTATCAAATGCTAATAACTTGTATACAATTATATGTTCAAATCCTGGACGAGACTGATTGCATTTCACATAGCACTAATACCCTTGGGAAAGGTATGAATCCAATTATTCTCCCTCAAGCTATAGGTAAATAGTAGGACAGACTAGGTTCTTCAGCCTTGGTTAGGCAACTAGTCTAGGAGAAGGAAAACTCTGAATTCAAACCTGTTAAACTCCGCTTAAAAAAAAAAAAAATTGACCTTGTGTCATATCCTGCCCGAGCGGAGGGGTTGGTAAATAGGATTATATGTTTCTAAGTATTCCTAACATTGATAATTTGCTCGCATTTCAAATATTCCTACTGAATGAAAATAATTTGTACACAGTTATATGATTTCAAATATTTGTCGCTCTTATTAATAATTTTCAATTAAATTTATTTAACTATTCGGTTGGACCTTAACAAATAGTACCACTCGGGGTTAACGTGGGCCTGGAAATCATGGCAACGAAGTGATGACTCCCTAATGCATAAAACTTCGGAAGTGATGCCTCACCGTCGGATTCGTTTTGGTGCCATATACAGGACTATTGGAAATTGAATAGATAAATATTTAGAAATCGATAGGATAAGAGAGTGATTAGGCCTTAATGATTGCTGAAGAGGATATCAAAGAATAAAGAGGAAGGGTCGAGTGAAAATAGATTGAGAATTGAATTGTGAGAGTAGGAGGCATAGAAGAGAAAATGACAAGAGATTGAGGGATTTGAAATATCGACCGCTCGTTGCTAGGCAGACATTTTTTCGCGCTCGCATTGATAAAATAATTATTGTTTACTTTTACGATCACACACATGTGAACTTATACTCACGCACTTACAGGCATTTGCAAAATTCTTATATATATATATATATATATATATATATATATATATATATATGTAGAAAAACTGGTAACAACGATCCAAGTGGAAGGAATGATTTATTGAGAGGTCGACACTACAGCGTTTCGGTTCTGCTGAACCATCATCAGGACAATGGTCAGTGATATTAACAATTTTATGTTAACGATGGAAGTTTAGGAATGTGAAATACAAAAACCTATGAGAAAATATGTATAAAAAGAAAAGTTGGCCGTTTAATATATATATATATAAGAATTTTCCGAATGCCTGTAAGTTACAAGAGTATATAGTTGTTTTTGGCCAAATGGGTTGAGTGTTGGCAATGGTTCAGGCGACCTGGGTTCAATCCCAGTTCGCTTTATACTAAAGGCTTTAAAAATGGTACTTGATACCTCCTTGCTTAACACTCAGCAGTAAAAGATACGTATCGAGGGTAAAGTGGAGCAATCCAGGGAAAGGAGTAGTGCCTTCCCCTACACCTTAGTGTAGTAGCTACTGAAAAGGAAGCCTTTTGGTCGCCCTCGACTATGGTCGACAACTGTACTTACTTATATGGTTGTTACTATCTCACTTGGAGGTGGCCCAGTCGGCTGTCCAGTGATGCTGGAGCTTTGTGGAATGCAGAGCATATCTTCATTGCCTTTGCTCTCAGGTCCACTCTGACTCGGAATGTGAGCACCTGATAGGGCCCTATATATGGGTTAAATAGAACAAACTGCATACTTATGCTAAACTGAATTGGTTGAATTAGAACTGTTTGACTAAGCTGAATAATTTGAAATAGACATGTTTTTGACAATAAAACTGGGCATTTAAACTGCGTGCAATTGCTAAACTGAATTGTTTAAAATAGAACTGTTTTAACATTTAACTGTGTGTAAACAAAATCTGTTCTTATACTAAAATGAATTTGCGGAATTAGAACTGTTTGAATAAACTGAATAGCTTGAAATAGAAATATTTTTGACGATTAAACTGTGTACTCATGCTAAACTGAATTCTTTGAAATAGAACTGACTATTTGCATAAAAATGGATTTGGCGTTAAATAACCTACAAAGGTTGATATGCCATAAAACCCAAACAACCAACCTAACATCACTTGGTGGGTTAGTGGCAGAACAAATGTGGTATAATCTGGAGAGTGCTCAATATCTGTGACAGCGCTATTATAAGATATAATAATAAATAGGTACATATATTACTTTTTATTTATATTTAATTGCAGAGATGCTTACCTGTGACCAGTGATTTCATGCCGTTTTTATACGGCTATCACCAAGCAGATATAACGATTGCCGTACAAAGACGGCATGAAGGACGCAGATAAGCTTCCATGCTATTAAATATATATAGAACTGATATATATTTACTTATATATATATATATATATATATATATATATGTGCTGGCCCTGGGAAAATACAGTTCATTAGCATGTTAACTTATTTACTAAATTTTGCTAGGTCAAACACATGGGCCACAGTTAACAAAACTTCTAATACCAAACTGTCACCCATTTCACAACTGAACCGGCACTTCAATGCTTAACTTCGGTGATGTGAAGAGAACCTGACTTTTTATGGTATCTATCCATGTCCCTCTGCCACGTGCAAGATATGACACAAGGCCACGTTTAATCACTGCTGTGAGCGAAGCGTTGGATTCATGCCTTTCTATGGGATCGTATACGTTCATAAAATTCCTTTGTCACCAGCAAGATGTGACCCTAGGTACATTTTGTAAGTGGAGAGAAGCTTCTTATAGGAATAGTATTAGAGCGTTGGAGACTGGAGATCGAACTTGATCACCTTTCTTGCTACCGTAATAACGGAAGCCAATACTTTCGTTGGAATATATTTTTATCCTGTATTCACTAATCCTATGTTCTTGTCTACTAATAGTCTCTCTATTGTATATACTTTTTCCTGAGAATATATCTCTATATCCTCTCATATCGTGGTTGGTCCTTTATTTAATATTACAAGCGTTCTCTAATCCTATGTTCTTGTCTACTAATAGTCACTCAATTGTATATACTTTTTCCTGAGAATATATCTCTATTTCCTCTCATTTCGTGGTTTGTCCTTTATTTAATATTACATTCTGTATTCACTAATTCTATGTTCTTGTCTACTAATAGTTTCTCTATTGTATATACTTTTTCCTGAGAATATATCTCTATTTCCTCTCATTTCGTGGTTTGTCCTTTATTTAATATTACATTCTGTATTCACTAATTCTATGTTCTTGTCTACTAATAGTCTCTCTATTGTATATACTTTTTCCTGAGAATATATCCCTATTTCCTCTCATATCGTGGTTTGTCCTTTATTTAATATTACATTCTGTATTCACTAATTCTATGTTCTTGTCTACTAATAGTCTCTCTATTGTATATACTTTTTCCTGAGAATATATCTCTATTTCCTCTCATATCATGGTTTGTCCTTTATTTAATATTACAAGCGTTCACTAACCACAACGCAACAAAAACCATTAAACTAAGCGATACTTTATTGTAAGTTGTCGTTACTCAATGCAAGAAGTATGGTGCACCCAGTGAGAATCGAAATCGCGAACAGTAGTTTGCTAAACTAGCTTACTAAAAACTGCTTCTTGTCAGATACCTTGATATTATTGTATCTTATCTGCTAGGTTTAGCTGAGTCTTAGCACAAGGCCAGAAGTATGGGGCAGCCAGTGAGAATCGAACTCACTAAAAATGGTTTAGTAAACTAACTTGCAAGCTATTACTACACCTTAGGTGCCCTGACTTAATTGTAAGTTTGTTATTTACTATGTTGTGTTTGGGTCTATAGTACCTTCAGTTGTCACTAATCTCAAAAGTGACCAGACACATCGTTGATTAACTTTGGGCTGGTGTTTCCCGTGTTATTTGACCTTGAGTTTGTTATTATCTAAGTTGGGCTATGCTTGAAACTCAAGTCTCAGTTTACCGTATCTACTGACACCAAGCAGTTACCAACCTTAGTACTGAACTAGTTCAAGTTCTTTTTTGTTGTTGTTGTTGTTTCTTCTCACTACGTTTCGGCCAAATTCCACCTCTGGCCTTCTTCAGGATAGGAATGCTGAGTCTTGTAACCGTATCCCCAGTAATTAATGCCTTCCCACACCGTTTTTGACCAAGTAAACCTCTGGACAGCTTGGGTAGGAATTGAAACCGCTCTCTTTAGAAAATGCTCACCTGGAACCGTAGAGACTCAACGCCTCTATCCGCTGAGCCACGGGTCCCGAAGGGCGATCAAGGTTGGATTTTTTGGTCTTATAAATCCAATTATTTGTTCTCCTAATCTGGTCTTCCATAGTCGGGTCCGTACAATCTTGCTTAACCACACTGAGCTGACCAGAATAGGTGTTTCCAGCTTGAAGTACAGCTAGAATACAAGTTTTTTTTTAATTTTCTAAGCCTTACGAACTCTAGCCTAAACGTCTCAGGTTGCTTGTTGAAATTGCTATTACTAAAACATCACCCATCTCAGAAGTGGACTGGCTTATCGTTGCTGAACGTAATTATTGTTGTGACAAGAGTTGTGTGCAAAAGCTATTCACGGTCTTTGATGAGTTAATTACTTGTTTTTCTTCCACATTTTCGGTCATGTCAACTGACCAAAAATTTATCTATCCGACTTTTTCAGGTAGCAATAAACACCAATACAATAATAAGTTTATATGATGACTTATGAGTTAATAATCATTGTTGTGAGGTTTAATGTTATACTATCTATGTGGTCATTATTCATATCACTTATGTAACTATAAAACCGCAATTAAAAAAAGAAGTTTTAATTTGGTTCCTAACAACGATGTTTGTTTTTTTAGCTTAAGTGTTAGCTTTATATCATTTAGCAAAGCGATAAAGATATGGTTGAGGTAACTTGATGGTTATTAAATAAGGTTATAACTTAGTAATATTGTTAATGGAAACTTAGTAATATTGTTAATGGAAACTTTGCTGTATGGTTTGGTTTCTTTGTTTAATGGCGTATAAACCTTTGTAGGTTATTTAATACCAAAGCCATTCTCCTAGAAGAACTGTAGTGGTACTATTTGACACATAGCTGGGAGGATAAGGGGGTTCATAATTTTCCCAAGGGTATTTGCCTGAAAATGAACGTAATAGAACGACTGGTGTAAGAACTCGCGTACTACGATTCCTCAGTCCATCGCTTTGACCATTACACCACGAGAACACCACCTGGAACATTTGCGAATTTAATTTAATTTATTAAAAAAAATAACTATTTGCAGAAAAAGATTCTAACGCTGTTCTTGTGCAAAGAGGACTTTGACATTAAATAACCCAAAAAGGTTGAAATACCATTAAACAAAGAAATATTTTTCTAGTTCCTCGGTATTTCAATTCCCACCTGCTTCCAGCATTCATCATCATCATCATCATCATGTCGAGCCGCTAGCACGGATATCCCTGATCATGTCTCGCCAATTCTCCCTATCGTTCATCGTCTCTGGCAGGTCATCAGGGCTACATACCGTATCCTCACAGAGCTGCTGTATGTCGGTTCGAGCTGGTCGTCCTACTTTTGCTCGGCCATATGTGGGGGTCCATAGGAGTACATCACTTATGAGCTCGTCCCTACTTCTCCAGCAGTGTCTTGCATGTTTGGTTTGTCTATCTTGGATAGTTTTCGTGATGGGAGGCAGGTGGCCGTATAGTTGGTGCCTTGTTAGGTGTTACCTCCAGGACTTGTTCAATATTGCTCGCAACATTCTAGTGTAATTGCCGTCTAGCTTCTTCTCCAGCCGTTTAGTTAGTGTCCAAGTTATGCATCCATACAGCAGTATCGACAAGACCGCTGCCTGGAAGAAACTGGGTTTCATTTTATTTGTCAGGTCTGATTTCCATATGATCGATAGGCTATCGATAGCTGTCCATGCCTTTGTTAGCCGTGTGTCGATGTCTTCAGGCATTCATACTGAGTGGGAAATTGAAGGTTGAGGTAAAGACGCTCTTACGTAGTAGTAATATGCAAAAAGAAAAGTTACATCACTTTTGTAATAGATCCTCCCCTGATGATGGCCCAAAGTCAGGCAGAAAGTACAAGGGATACATACAACTATGGACAATACATAAATCAATTCCCGCCGAATACGATAAAAGTAATACGGGAATACGAACGGGTCCAGAAGAAAATATCTAGACAGAAGATGTCTATTATGTTTAATGAAATTTATATATATATATATATATATATATAAGAAAGCTTATGTATTTTAAGCGAGGAGCAATCTTCTCTACAAGTGGAAGGATTTAGAATTCATAAACAAGTTCATATATCTCGGTAGCAATAAGTTATATTTGTGCGTTTTTCAATGCCAAATCCTCTTTGTAGAAGCACAGTACCGATATTATTTAACGAACAGTAAACGGGATTAGGGTGTTCATGCCTTTCCTATAAGTATTAATTCGAAATAGAACGTTAAGACACGACTGGAGTTAGAACTTGCTTACAACGATGTCACAGTCTTGTTCATTAACCACTACCACACGGGAACTTCTCTGTCCTATGAGAGATATTTACAAATATACCAAACTGTATCATCAATATATATATATATCATCATCATCATCATCATCATATCGCGCTGGTAGCACGGATATCCCTGACCCTCTCTCGCTACTCCTCCCTATCGTTCATCGCCCTAGGTAGGTCTTCAAGACAACAGCCTGTATCCTCACATAGCTGCTGAATGTACGTTCGAGCTGGTCGTCCTGCTTTTGCGCGGCCATGTGTGGGGATCCATAAGAGTACATCTCTTATGAGTTCATCTCTGCTTCTCCAGCAGTGTCCTGCATGTCTGGTTCGTCTAACTTGAATAGTTTTTGTGATAGGGGGCAGGTGGCCGTACAGTTGGTGTCTTGTGGGGTGTTGCTGCCAGGACTTGTTCAGGATTGCACGCAGCATTCTTGTGTAATTGCCATCCAGTTTCTTCTCCAGCCGTTTTGTTAGCGTCCATGTAGTGCATTCATATAGCAGTATCGAAGTGACCGCTGCCTGGAAGAAGCTGCGTTTCATTTTATCGGTTAGGTCTGATTTCCATATAATCGATAGCCTATTGATAGCTGTCCATGCTTTCGTTAGCCTCGTTTCGATGTCCTTTTCGGTTGATTCGACGCTGCTTCCTAGGTACGTGAATTTGTCTACTAGTTTAAGTGAGGTTCCTTCTAGAGTGGAGATGTCCCCCGTTTGGTTATAGTACATATATTCCGTTTTGTGTGCATTAACATAGAGGCCTATGCTTGCTGCTGCTCGTTCCAAACTATGCAGAAGAGTTTCGGCTTGGTCAGGTGTATTTGCCAGTATCGCTATGTCATCGGCGTAGTCGGCGTCGGTAATTGTTGTTGCGGGGTATCTTCTGCTTTTTTTCTTCGTCAGTTCGAAGCCATTCTCTTTGATTTGGTCAATCGATGTTCTAAGTACGTAGTCTAGACAAATGATAAAGAGGTACGGGGCCAGCGTGTCCCCTTGTAGTACTCCTGCTACAATGTCAAAGTATTCTGTGTCTCCATCCTGTGATCGTACTTTTACTTTAGTGTTTCTATAGAGAATCGTTATTGCCGCTACGGTTTCTTTAGGTATGCCGTACGCTAGTAGGATTTGTTCCATCTTTCCTCTGTGAATGGAGTCGAAAGCCTTGGTAAAGTCGACAAATATTAATGTCGCTTGTAGGTTCTTTGCCCGTACACCTTCAAGGATTCTGCGGATGGTTAATATTTGTGAGGTCGTGGATCTATTTCATCGGAAGCCATTTTGGTTTTTTCTAAGTATGATGTGGATTTTGGGTTCTATTCGGTTTCGTAGTAGGGCATTGTAGATTTTGGCAGCTATGGATGTAAGTGTTATGCCGCGGTAGTTTTTGGCTAATCCGAGGTCCCCCTTTTTAGGGAAGGGGAGTATGCATCCCTTCATCCATCTATCTATCGGATTTTGATTGCATACTGCGTTGCAGTGGCGGAGCAGTATGTCGTCGAATTGTCTGGTCTTCCATACTTCCGGTGGAATTTCGTCCAGCCCTGCAGCTTTCCTATTTTTAATTTTTCTGAGAACCGAGTCGAGTTCTTCTTGTGTGAACGGTCCTAGTTTAATGTCTAATGGTTTGCTAATTATTCTGGTGATTGGTTCATGCGTTATTTTTGGTGGGTTTCCAAGTAAGTTTTCGAAGTGCTGTTTCCACAGTTTTATTCTTTCTTGTTGGTTTGCTGCTTTAAGTTTTGCTTTGGCTGTGTTCTTTCTTCTGCTCACTTCGTTTATTGTTTGCCATGCTATCCTAGATTGCCTATCTTCCACCGAGTCTCTGATCTTATCTATCTGATTTTGAATGTATTCTGTCTGTTCCTTTATATATATGCCTGCTAATTGATATTGTGCCGTTTTTAGTTTTAAGGCATTTGTGTTTGTTGGGTTTTTTCGATAATTTTTGGGGGCTGTTTTCACTAGTGCACGTTTTTCTCTCACAGCTAAAGTTTCCCATGGGACTCTATATTTAGTTTTAAGTTTTGTTGGAATGTATTTTGCTGCTGCCTCGAGGTGTGCATTGACGAAGTTTTCATATTCGTCGTTTGGTGTACTTGTTTCCGATTGTAAATACGTGCGAGTTAGTTTTATATATGGCACATTGTTTTTTCTATGGGGCTATGTAAATGGACTGGCCCTTTCACTATAAAACTGGAGAGACAGAAGCTAAGAATCACGGTAGTACCGAAGACGGCTATTCAAGACATGCTGCCAGTTGTTTGACTTAGATTGGACGACCGACTTTTCGAGTGCAGTATCAGAGAAAGTGCACGTATTGAAAACTTATGAAATCATTTATAAAATCCACATATCTTTTTTAATTTGACACACATTTTTATGGGCGAACTTTCTTTAGTTTAATTTCGCTGAACCATGTATTTTTTTGAAAAGCCAATACACACACACACACACACACACACACACACACACACACACACACACACACACACACATATATATGTATATGTGTGTGTGTGGGTGTGTATGTATATATCCTATTGATAAGAAAGACAGTGAATTCAAACCTCATTAATTCTGTTTTAAGATTGATCTTGTAGCGCATGTTGTGTTCCTGAAAATTAGTGTTTAGTCATATGTATGTGCCCAAACCCTTTTTTTTCGATAGGCTTGAGTAAGCACACACACACACACACACACACACACACACACATATATATATATATATATATATATATATATATATAAGTACTTGTCTTTAATTGGAATCATTTTGAGATGAGGCTTCTTAATCTGAGAATTAATTTTTATTTATTGCGGCCAGAGGTGAAATTTGGCTGAAACGTAGTGAAAGAAGAAACAACACAAAAACTACCAAGATGAGGACAAAAAGTCCGCAATAAATAAAAAATTTATTCTCATATATATGAGTGTATGTGCGCGCGTGTATGTGTGTGTGTGTTCCCACATATGCATGCTCACAAACAATACACACACACACACACACACACACACATATATATATATATATATATATATATCCCATTGATAATGAAGACATTGAATTCAAACCTCATTAATTCTGTTTTAAAATTGATCTTCTGGCTCATCTTGTGTTCCTGAAAAATCATGATGAGTCATACGTATGTGCCCAAACCGTTATTTTCCGATGGGGTTGAATAAGCACACACACACACACACACATATATATATATGTATATATGTGTCTGTGTGTGTGTGTGTGTCCGTGTGTGTGTGTGTGTGTGTGTTCCCTCATATGCATGCTCGCAAACAATATACACTCACACACACAAACACATATATTTATAGGTTTTTCAATTTATCCGACTTTATGGTCAATTTTCCCGATGCGCTCGAGATGACCCAGATCCAATGATGTGGTGTCTTCTTCAACCTTTGAACCCCTTTTCTCTCTCTCTCTTACTGTTTGTCTCTGTCTCTCTTTCCAAGTACTTACTTTTCAAGCTCAATGATATCCTTTTTAGGATAACTGACACAGTCTCTTATTAGGGGTACAAACGATTTCGACTGAAGAGCTGCGTCTTTTCGTTTCGTTAGCTCTCGGCTTCCTTCCTCGTAAAATGTGGAAATGTGGCTCCCCTGGCCTTTCATGTCAAACACATTCATTGCTACATTAACTAGTTACCCCATTGGCCAGGAAGGACAAGACAGTTGTGCGTGCGTAGTTGTTTTAACCGATATGCTCCTTCTGTGTTACAGAGGGCCACTTTTTTCATGACTCACAAATCGAATATATATGTTCTAAGCTAAAGTCATCGTGGTATAATAGTTATTGTCGAACGGAGTTCAAACTCTGGGTGAAGCTGTTTGCATATTGCATAGCACTAATACCCTTTGAAAGGTTTCTCGCTCTAGCAATGAATAAATAGCAGGTTAACACTGGCATGGCAACCGACCCAAGAGGAGATAACACAGTTTCGGTGGCTCAAGGTGGTACTGTCACTCCTGGCTCGACCAAGCAGCTTTTGCCACCAGACACGGTATTTCAAAGAATTATAAATATATATATATATCATCATCATCATATCGCGCCGGTAGCACGGATATCCCTGACCCTCTCTCGCCACTCCTCCCTATCGTTCATCGCCCTAGGTAGGTCTTCAGGACAACATCCTGTATCCTCACATAGCTGCTGAATGTATGTTCGTGCTGGTCGTCCTGCTTTTGCGCGGCCATGTGTGGGGATCCATAAGAGTACATCTCTTATGAGTTCGTCCCTACTTCTCCAGCAGTGTCCTGCATGTCTGGTTCTTCTAAGTTGAATAGTTTTCGTGATAGGGGGCAGGTGGCCGTACAGTTGGTGTCTTGTGGGGTGTTGCTGCCAGGACTTGTTCAGGATTGCACGCAGCATTCTTGTGTAATTGACATCTAGCTTCTTCTCCAGCCGTTTTGTTAGCGTCCATGTAGTGCAGCCATACAGCAGTATCGATGTGACCGCTGCCTGGAAGAAACTGCGTTTCATTTTATCGGTTAGGTCTGATTTCCATATAATTGATAGCCTATTGATAGCTGTCCATGCTTTCGTTAACCTCGTTTCGATGTCCTTTTCGGTTGATTCGACATACACGTCATATATATATATATACACGTAAATGAAACGCAGTTTCTTCCAAGCTGCGATCGTATCGATACTGCTATATGGATGCACTACTTGGACGCTAACAAAACGGCTGGAGAAAGAGCTAGACGGCAATTACACAAGAATACTGCGAGCAATACTGAACAAGTCCTAGAGGCAACACCCAAAAAGTACCAATTATACGGCCACCTGACTCCTATCACGAAAACTATCCAAGTTAGACGAACCAGACATGCAGGACACTACTGGAAAAGCAAGGATGAGCTCATAAGTTATGTACTCCTATGAACCCCAACATATGGCCGAGCAAAATCAGGACGACCAGCTCGAACCGACATACATCAGCTCTGTGAGGATACGGAATGTAGCCCTGAAGACTTGCCACAGGCGATGAACGATAGGGAGAAGTGGCGAGAGAGGGTCAGGGATATCCGTCCTGGCGGCACCACATGATGATGATGATGTATATATATTTATACATGAGTATATTTATATATATATATAGTCATCCACAGACAGATGTTTCGTTCTATTAGAACTCATCAGTGTGGCTAGACATAGTAGATTCCCGTAGCTGGGATCGGACCCAGGTTGACTCAAGCGCCAATCCAAGACTCTACCCATCAGCCACGAGGAAACCAGCAGCAGCGAAGTAAATTTTAAACGGTTATGAATCACAATTACTATTGTTTCATACATCCGAGAGCTCAATTCATATCAAGAGCCTTGCATATACGCTAATGGCAACGCGATTACTTCATTCGCTAGAGAGCTCAACCCTACGGGGGTAGGGGAGCATATACATATTGTCATCCATAGACAGATCTGTTTAGTTCTATCAGAACTCATCAGTGTGGCTAGACATACTAGATTCCTGTAGCTGGGATCGAAACCCGGTTGACTCAATTGATCTGGCGTATATATATATATATATATATACGCCAGATCAATTAAAAGCAGTAATTACTTTGTACGATCATCATTTTATTGTAGTTTGTGATTTTTAAAAACACGAAAAAATATATATTCGTATATGATTACATCTATATCAGTATTAAGGTTTCGTGATTAAATATTTCCAAATGAATTAGGAATTAGCATAAAATAAGTCATAATGTGTTGATATGCCGTTAAATTAAAAATAAAGCCAAACCAATACTTAATAGAACGGACTGTAATTGCTTTGAAAACGCAACGAAGTTTTACTGCTTCATTGAGAAACTGTATTTTCCTAAAATAAAATTTAAAAAAGAAAAAAAAAAGTACACTAAACAAAATATATAGGAGCGATGGCTTCGCTAGAACGACTGCTGTTTTTTCTTCCAAAGAATTCTCCTTCGCTCTTTGCTCACAGATGTCACTATTAGAATTAACGTTCTCCATTTTAATTAATTTAATTCGATTTAATTAACTTTTGAATGGTCAACCGTTCCGTTTTTGTGAGGCTTGACATTTTTGAAATTCTGACGATCAAAAACAACGTTTGAAAAGCCATCAGAGAGAGAGAGAGAGAGATAGAGAGAGAGGGATGAAAAGCCATCAAGAAAAAAGTCAATCGTCGCTGTTCTGTCTTTTCTTTAACAATTCAACTTATATAATTACAGTTTCGGTTACTTTGTTCCCATGGCATATCAACTATCGTGGGTAATTTTTTTGCTCAAGCCATTCTTAAAAAAAACAAAAAAATAACGCAAAATCGAAGAGTATTGGTACTACTTAACCCACTTACTGAGGTGGTTAAAGAGGTTTATGTTTTCACAAGGGTTTCATATCATTATGACAACTGTTTAATTTTTCTCATTCGCATTTCTTAGAGTGAGAACTGGAAACGTCAATAATTGATAGACTGATTCATTTTAACGGCATGTCAACCTGTGTAAGATAATTTCATATTTTGAAGTTAGGGAATAACGTTCATTGTAGATTTATCATTAACTTACGGATTCTAAAGGCATGTCAACTCGTCTCTCAGTCTGATCTATCTATCTATCTATCTATCTCAGTATGTTCATATCTATCTATCTATCTATCTATCTCTTAAGTCAGCTTTTACCAATATTCGTTCACACGCATTTGTGTTTGAATATTCAGAAAACAACGTTTCTATCTATCTATCTATCTATCTATCTATCTGTAGAATAGACCGACTACATCTCTGCAAAGGGGTAAAACTCCCCAAAAGAGTGTCCTGGATATAGCTCTAAACAATCTGATGGTGTGATGGTGAGGTTCCTGTAATTCTTGAGCTTTGGGCAATGCGGAGTGCCCTTTAATTGCCATCACTCCCAGGTCCACTTTGACCCGGAGTGGTAGCACCTGATTGGGCCTTATGGGTCAAATTGAACTAAACTGTGTTTTTGAAATAAAACTATTTTGACATTTGAACTGCGTACTTATGCTAAACTGAATTCTTTGAAATTGAACTGTTTTGACATTTAACTGTGCGTGGAAAAAACTATACGGATACTAAACTGAATCGTTTCGTTCCGTTTTCTTTGTTTAATAGCATATCAACCTTTGTTGGTTATTTAATGCCGAAGCCATTCTCCAAGTAGAACAATCATTGTACCATTTAACCCATATCTGGGAATACTAAACTGAATTGTTTGAATTAGAACTGTTTGACTAAACTGAATATCTTGAAATAGAAATGTTTTCGATAATTAAACTGTGTACTTATGCTAAATTGAATAGTTTGAAATAGAGCTGATTGTTTGTATAAATATGGATTTGGTGTTTAATAACCTACAAAGGTTGATATGCCATAAAACCCAAACAGCCAACCATATCTAACTATCTCACCTTTTCTTATGTTTATCCATACGCGTTTGTATTTGAATATTCAGAAAAGCTCTTTCTTTCTTTCTTTCTTTCTTTCTTTCTTTCTTTGTCTAAATAGGAACATTCCCATGGTGCAATAGTTAACAAGAATGATTGCGATTGAGAACTACGTGAGTTCAAACTACAGCCATGCTATTGCGGCCACTAATACTTTTGGGAAAGTAAGAGTTCCTTAATCCTTCTGATCTGTGGCTTAACGTGGCATTGGCATTTAATAACCCACCAAGGTTGATATACCATTAAACAAAGAAACCCAACCCAACCACTTTCTTTGAGTCTATCTATCTATCTATCTATCTATCTCATCTGATCTTATCTTATCGGCTTTTATCTATGTTTATTCGCATTTATATTTAAATATTCAGGAGAAAAAAAAGTCGTCTTATTTTATACTGATAAGAGGATTCCCAACAATCCCAACACCCGAAAAAAATATTTCTCTTTGTGAATCTTTCGAAACAATGTCTGCTGTTTATTTCCATGGAAACGGCAAGAAATAGCGGGATAACTTTAACATTGTTGGATAGAGGAAATTTTCTGCTACTGAACATGATTTTCTACGTAGTCACCATCACAGATTGTAGATTTTAGCTAAAATCAATCAATCCAGTCTCCCAAGGGAGATCCCTCCAAACAGCATCAGATATGCGCCAATAAATGTCAATGGATGCAGTTTATCAGCAAGGAGAAACTGAATATCTCATTTCTCAAGTGCCCAGCCCAGTCGGCTGGAGCTATTGAATACCGTGACTACATCTCTGAAGATGGGTAAGACCCATCTCCGAATGAGTGTCCTGGATATGCCACGAAACTATATTATGGTTTGATTCCAGTGCTAAGGCTTTGGGGAATGTGGAGTATTTCTTCTTTGCCGTTACTCCCAGGTCAACTCTGACTCGAAGCAGTAGTACCTGTAAAGGTCCTATCTTGGGTTTCAAATAAGACTGTTTAAACATTTAAATAGAATTATTCACGCATGATAAGAATACTTGAAACCATTTAACTGTGTGCAAACTAATGAGCTCTGGCTTGTTTAAAAATGTCATCTACAAATTATTCGTATATTTAATATACATGTATTATCAGGATTTGGCATTAAACAACCCACAAAAGATGGTATGCCTGAAAACCCGACCATTCAACAAATTCTCAACGGCCATATCGCTAATAGGCGACCCACAAGTTCTGGAACAGTTTATTGAGATATAGGGAATAGGGATAATTCCTCCTTTGTCATTACTCCCAAATCCACTCTATGGGTCAAATATATATATATATATATTTAAATACTATTCATATTCGATAGGACCATGTTCAAATAGTTTTTTTCTATTTGAACTCTTCAGAAAAAACTATGCAAAAAATGCAAATATAAAAATGCAATGAACACGATTCCCTAACTTCTAGACATAAAATAACCCTAAACCAGTTGACATATCCCTAAAATACAATGCTGCTCCGCTCAAAGATTGACCTTGTGTCTAATCAAGACGTTGGTTAAATATGTACTTTATAGTGCTGGTTCCTACATAATACTCGAAGGCTGTTATTATTCCTTCGCTCTCGTACCAAATCAAGCAAAATTTAGGAAACACACACACACACACACACACACACACATATATATATATATATATATATATAAAGTAAAAAAAAGTAAAGTGGGCGACCATAGTCGAGGGTAACCCGAAGGCTTCCTTTTCGATAGCTACTACACCAAGGTGTAGGGGAGGGCGCTACTCCTTCCCTGGATTGCTCTACTTTACCCTTGATCCGTACCTTATAATGCTGAGTGTTAAGCAAGGAGGCATCAAGTACCATTTTTTGAGTCTTTGGTATGACTTGACCTGGGATTGAACCCAGGTCTCCAGGGCCATTGGCGAACACTCTAACCGCTAGGCCAATGTCCGGTATATATATATATATTATAAACAGCATTTAACATCAAATATTCAAACTATTTACACTTGAAATGTAGATAATGTTCTACGGATGATTTTTTTTTTCGTTAATTAGCAAAGTGCTCAAATACTGGCCAGTAGAAAACGATATATATAAAACCGTAACTAGACGTGAAGTGATATATATATATATATATATATATATATACTTTTATTGTAACACGTCTGTTTAGAGGACTATTGAAATGCAAAATAATTATTCGGGTCTGATTAACTTCGAAGTAAAGACATCATCATCAGAGACATTTAAAAAAAAAAAAAAACTCGGTGTTGTATATTCACATTTTTTTGGACTTTGTGAACGTGTTGCCACGTGAGGCCTTGAAACGCAATGTAGGGCGCTGTAACCATGGTAGAACGTGGGATGTTTAAAGGCCATGCGGAAGAGACGTGACTTCAGTTGTCTTTTAATGTATTTTAATTTTTTCACGTAAAACAACGAATTTCTATTCAAAAGTCACTAATGATGAAGTTTTTACTTCGAAATTAATTAGACCCGAATGATTATTTTGCATTTCAATAGTCCTCTAAACATTGTAATAAAATTAAATTAATTTGTGCAATGCTTCAAGCAAATCATTGCATACTTATATATATATATATATATATATATATATATATGGGGTGTCGGCGTGTATGTAATATTATTTTATCAATAAATGATACTCAACATCTAATCACAGATCAATTCTATCTCCTTACCCTGAAAAGGATAACACTATCGAAGATATTGTTTCATATTCTTGAGAACAGTGTTGGAAGTCTTCCTTACATAGAGTACAGCAGAAAAAAAACCCCTCCCTGATTTTAAAATGTCACCTCTACGTCGCAAACAAACTTAGGTAAGTGATAATGGTAGTTCCATCGAACTAATGCCTGATCATATTTGTCAGATATGATCAGTTGATAATGACTTGGACCGTTAAACACCTTGCGTTTGCAGTTGAAAGTGCATTTTAAGAATCTGTAATCGTTATTTCGTGCTTATCTTATGTTATTTCTGAATAATGCAATTCCAGATAAAAAATCAGTACAGATATGGGTCAACTATTTTAGAAGCACATCGATTAAAAGAAACTTGCTGGAATCAACGGATGCCATTTGCCAAAAGAGGGCAGAAATACTGTCTGAATTGACGCTTGGTATACTTGTTGACCTTTAAAAACTTAGCCAGTCAAAGCCATAATCGTAACTGATTGTATCTCGAAGAAAATGATGAGGGATTGAAGAGATGGAGCTACCATTACCACTTGCCTAAGTTTACTTGCACATCACAGATATTGGAGATATTTCTGCGAGAAATTGTGGACTAAAAGCCCTTATCTTCCCAAAATCTTTTAGACAAAGTATTGTTTTAATTAGCAAATCTTATGTTGAGCAAAACTATTCAAAGGAAAAGGGTTAGGGTGGTGTAGTGGCTAATATGCAAGACTGCGGTATTGTATTACGAGAGTTCGAACTCCAGTCACGCCATTACGTTTATTTTCAGACTAATATAATTGAGGAATGTATCCCATTATCCACCAATTATGGATTATCTAGAAACAATTTTTTTCTCACAAACTCACCAAAGAAGATGAACAAGACATGCTGAGTACTGCTTATGAATAATGAATTCATAAACGATGTTCTTTTATGGACTCCTACACATGGACACACCAGTGCTTACGCTCATCAACCTTGAAAGGGAACTGGATGCCATCTAGGAGACTTACCAAGAGCGATGACTGATAGTGACGGATGGCGTGAGAGAGTCAAAGAAATCTCTGCTGTTGGTTTGCCTTAATAATAATAATAATAATAATAATAATAATAAATAATTTCTAATGTTAGCTGCTTGAAATCATATAATTGCTTTCAAAAAATGACTTTAGCATTTAATAACCCAGTAAGGTTTGATATGCCGTAAAACCAACCAAAGCTGATTTATTTTTATTTCTACATAAAAATACCGATTTCGGCATTAATTAACCCAACAAGGGTTGTAATGCCATAAAACAAACCAAGCATGATTTGGAGGATTGAACAAAAAACGGAAAAAAAAGTTTTTTAACTGCTCTAACTACGGCGGTTAAGAAGGACCCCACAACGTCAATAAAAAAAAAGTACGTTAATCAATTAAAAGTGTACAAGACAACTGTAGGGACAGCAATTAAACAAGATTTAAACCCAGTAACAAAGCCTTGTGCTATACACGTTCTCTGATGAAGGCAACGGCCTGGAAACATACACGAATGTAAGAACAAAATCAATAAATAAATCCTAAAATAACACACAAATCTCTTCGTGGACCTACTCACTTAAAAATATTTCTTTCTCTCTTTGGACCAACAATATATATATATATATATATATATATATCTTAAAATTAACTTTGTTTAAAATTAGGTGGATGAAAATGAACATTTGAAGGTTCTTAACACTATCAATAGTCTGCGAGTATTACATATGCAGCGGAACTCTAAACTAACTATAAACTCTAAACTAAACATTTAACTAACGCTTAGCAAGACGTAACAATTGGTCAATCTCCTAGCGGTGCTTGTAATTCAGAAAATTTCTTCTCAGAGATTGATTACTTTAACAGGGCTAAAGAACTTACTCTTCCCTATTAGTTACATAGTTGGAGAGGGAAAATAGAGGAATTCATGCATTTACCATAAATGCCTTTACCGGGAAATAAAATGCCAAAATGTCTCACCCAGGAATTGAACTAGGCACAACGATTCCATTTCCTTCTAGGGTAATCGTCACGCTATGCGCAAAACGAATACCCTCAAGTAAAGTATTGTTGCAGTTCCTTCATTTAATGGCATATCATCCATCGAGGATTATTCAATACCAAAGCCATCCTAGTAAAAGAACAGAAGTAGTTCTATTCAACCCATAGCTGAAAGAATAAACTTCATGCCTTTTTTTTTCGAATGTGAATATAATGGTGCGACTGGAGTTCGAACTCGCTTACTACGATATCGTAGACCAGCACGTTAGCCATGTTACTTACAGGGTTCCCCCTCTCTCTTAATTAAAGGTTCTGTAGATTTACTGCACGTTTTCCATACGTCAAAAACGATTTGCAGCGGATGAATAAAAGGCAAACACTTAGCAACGGCCCAATAATTCCTCAGTAACTTTTTACTCCAATCGACCATGTTTATAGCAACAATACTTAAACGTACCAACGTCTTTACCAACTGAGTTATTGCAAGTCCACTCGGGTGCATTAGAAGAAAATCGAAAAAGCTAGACGCAGCGTCTTGCTCGTGAGTCATCACGGTTTGGTTATGTGGAGAATATATAACATGGTGGCTGTCAGCGTTTGTGGAATATAGCAGTGGCTTCAGTCTTTCTCTTGTGTTGTATCGAATGTCAGAATGATTTGGATAAGAGCCAGTTACCATACAGAGTCATCAATAGTAGGATCAACCCTTCAGTGGTCAAAAAAAACTCCGATATATATATATATATATATATATATAAAGAAAAATTGATCACAAGGAAATCCAAGTAGAAGGAGAGATTTATTGAGAAGCAAAGTCGACACTATAGCGTTTCGGTTCTAATGAACCATCGTCAGGACTATGAGGGGTGATATTGGTGATGTTAAATCAACGATTGATTTTTATAAGTGCAAAATACAAAAAAAAAAAAAAACCCAAACAAACAAACAAAAAAAAAAACAAGGGAAAATTTTTATAGCAAGAAAACGTTGAATTAATTAAATTAAATTAATTTTTCTTGTCATAAAAATTTTTCCAAAACGCTTCATCATTAATGGAGCCTCGCGATCAGATTGTTTGGCGTCATATCTAGGACATTCGTTAGTGATTCTTAGCCCTCTGCAGCGATGGAGTCAGTGTATTCGGGCGCTCCAGCTGACTGGGCCATTGATTTCAAAATAAAGCAGGAGGACTGAACAAAACTACAGGGGGTCTCATTACAAATCCTTAAATTAACCTAATTTCCAAGTATGTTCCTTCTACCTACATTATGATCGACACTAGATAATGTTGACAACAGTCAACAGGAGGTGCCTGTGGTGTAATGGTTATCGTTATAAGAAAATGGACACGGCGACACGAGTTCAAATCCTGGACGAGACTGATTGCATTTCACATTGCACTAATACCCTTCAGAAAGGTATGAATCCAATTATTCTCCCACCAGCTATGGGTAAATAGTAGGACAAACTGGGTTTTTCAGCTTTGGTGAGGCAACTAGTCTAGGCGAAGGAATACTCTGAATTCAAACCTGCTAAACTCCGCTTAAAAATTGACCTTGTGTCATATCCTGCCCGAGCGGAGAGGTTGGTAAATATGATAATGTTGACAACAGTTTTAAGAATTTTGAGATATTTTTCTTACCTGACCTAAGACAAGAGAAAAATTCGTTTGAACAATGGTCATCGATGAACCTTTGAATACCTGGATGACTGTGTTTACTTATGACGCTCGGTATATGTGGGGCGATTCCCACCTCTAACCTAAAATTTATGGAAAATTGGCGTTTATTATGGAAATCAAACCTGACCGATAAAATGAAACGCAGTTTCTTCCAAGCAGCGGTCGTGTCGATACTGCTCTATGGATGCACCACTTGGACGCTTACAAAACGGCAGGAGAAAAAGCTAGACAGCAATTACACTAGAATATTGACAGCAATATTGAATAAGTCCTGGCGGCAACACCCCACATATCACCAACTATTCGGCCACCTGCTTCCCATCACGAAAACTATCCAAGATAGACAAACCAGAAACGCAGGACACTGCTGGAGAAGCAGAGACGAGCTCATAAGTGGTAAACTCCTATGGACACCCGCATATGGGCGAGCAAAAGCAGGACGACCAGCTCGAACATACATACAGCAGCTCTGTGAGGATACGGGATGTAGCCCTGAAAACCTGCCAGAGGCGATGAACGATAGAGAGAAGTGGTGAGAGAGGGTCAGGTATATCCGTGCTGGCGGCACCACATGATGATGATGATGATGATGATGACATTTTTGTAAACTAATGACTTCGACCATGAATTAAACCATTGAAACAATGACGGATGTGATCTTAAAACAAAAGGCACTGCCTACTGTCCGAACCGAAAGACTACTCTAAGTAAAAATTATTTACTAATTTCCCTTGATATACGAGGTGCATACGATAAGTTTCCAGACTTTTTTCGTATGAACACTTTTATTGATAGAACACACATGAAACTCTAGTCCCCATCGAAGTAATCTCCTCCGGCTGCAATGCACTAGTTTATCTTTCCAACAACTTCTGAAAGGCCCCATGGAAGTCCTCTTGTGTGATCATGTCACAACCTCTTTCATCGCCTCAATTGTCTCATAACGACAGCCTCTGAGCTTAAGGAATAACCAAAAGTCACAGGGAGCAAAGTCTGACAATAGGGAGTGTGGAGAACAGTCTTGATGCCCATCTTGGTCAAATATTTTGTGACAAGGATAGAGTTGTGGACTGGTACATTGTTTTGTTGTAAATGCCACTGAACGGATTTGAAGAGTGCTGGCCTCTTCCGACCGAATCTCTTCCTGAACTCCCTTAAAACCTAACCCTAGCCCTTTGGCCAATCAACTCTGTTGTATTGACTTCCTTACTCCTCCCACACCTCTCATCATCCCTCACAAACTCCCTGCCTTCCTTTGTTCTGTGGTATTTTATCCCAGTTTAAAACAGAATTTTATTGCATATCGTTCTTCTAAAGTGTCCTCACGTCCAGATTGCATTTTTGAAATTCACAGATCTGTAACAATCAGGCTTTAGTAGGGTGTATTCCAATTGCTGCTGTAGCTGTTCCTTTGAACCTGAAATCATAAAAATTCGTCAGTCATCTCATAAGGTGTATAGCTATAGCATACTGAATTTTCAATAGTCTCCATTAATTTCAAATGCCCATACAAAAAAGTTTAGAAACTTATCGTATGCACCTCGTAAATCTAGCAATGAGAGAGACAATCACATCGTGATCATTATAAAGGCATGCCGACAGCATGGATTCCTTCGACTGTTCCTCGATATCCCTCCCTATTAGCCATCGTTCTTCCCAAGTAGACAGTTCCTAGAGTGAGCATGGAACAGATGAATGTAAGTTTTTGTCAGTCAACCGACACAAGTGTGACCATGAGTAGGAATATTTTGAAGAATATCCCTTATGAATAAGTCTTTATTTTTTAACCAATGTCCAGTATGTCTTGCGCATCTTACTCGAATAGTTTATGAGATTGAAGGTAAGTGGGCACACAGCTGCTGTTTTGTGGGGTGCTGCTACCATGATTTATTCAAAACAGCATTCAACATCCTAGTGGTATTTCTATCTAGCTTTTTACGAGCGTTTCGTTCAAGTCTAAATGATGCACCCAAACTGACACAGCTACAGGGTGACCACCCAGTGAGAATCTGAGACAGTACTAATAATTGTCAACCGAGTTCACTAGGGCTATATCGCACGAGTTACTTTCTTTTAATATGTCTCCAAGGTCTAATATCTACCATACCGAGGTGTAGGTGAGGACGTTACTCCATTCCCTGGATTGCTCCACTTTACCCTTGATCATGCCTTATTGGCCACCTGCCCCCTATCACGAAAACTATTCAAGTTAGACGAATCAGACATGCAGGACACTGCTGGAGAAGCAGGGATGAACTCATAAGAGATGTACTCTTATGGACTCTTATGGACCCCCACGCATGGACGTGCAAAAGTAGGACGACCAGCACGAACATACATTCAGCAGCTATGTGAGGATACGGGATGCTGTCCTGAAGACCTACCCAGGGCGATGAACGATAGGGAGGAGTGGCGAGTCAGGGATATCCGTGCTACTAGTGTGATATGATGATAATGAAAGTCCTTCTAAGTAAAATCATATGGAGGTTGCAGGTTCAATCCCTACTGCAGATGAATAACGAGGTATATTTAATAGAGCTTTACACTTGTACCCTGTCATTGTTAACAAAATTAGAACAATCAACTCTTGGAGATTAGATAAAGGATTCGGTTCGACGTTACGTGCTCCCGAGTTTGACATGAAACATTGGAAGAAAGGCGGCTGAAACGTTTAAATATAACACTAAAGATCAAAACAACAGTCCGAAAACACTAAATGATTACACATTAGGAAAGTCAAAAATGAAGGTTATGCAATTCCAGATCCTATTTATAGATATATCAGATATATATGATTTGTAAACGATTAAATTTCAGGTGACGTTTTTAAAAGGGTTAGAGTTAGATTGAAGCATCCAGCATGCCTAGCCTCGTTAAAGACTCGTGATACAATGTTGTATATTGACCTTCGACCCGACCAAAGATGCCATTTCAAAGTGATGCACCGGAAGGAAGTGACACATTCCAATGGCCAGTAATCGAAAAAAATCGCGTAGGTGGATTTGGCTGACGAAATGGGACAAGGTAAAAGCCCATGATGCACTCATAGACTGATGCACCGGAAGAAAGTAACTTCTGAACTGCATGACAGTTATTTCCGCTTGATGCCATTCCAAAGATTGAGTGGGGGATTGAACTATTATATAATCAGTGAGGACAGGAAGTCAGTGAGTTGGAGATCAGACGAGTTGGGGTCCAGATGAGTTAGATACGAGATGTGGTAGAGAAAGCCAACCGAAAGCTGAGTCCCCAGGCCTCCGGTTGAGCATCAGGAGAACGAGAACGACATACGGCTATGTCCGGAGGGGCTGGTGAGGTCAATATGTTGCAGTCTTTGTTCAGTCTCCAACTCCCTCTCACACGAAAACCTTAGATAAAGTATTTAACATTTAGATATGTATTTAACAATGTATATATCTATATCTATATATATATATATATATATATATATATATATATGTATTATGTGTTTGTATAGTTAATCATGGTCATAGCTATGCAACAACAACACAATAGTATGTCTATGTATGATTTATATATATATATATATATATATATATATATATATGTATTACGCGGTATTTCAACCGTTTATTAAAGAACTTAAACGTTATTAGAACTATAGCGTTATTAAAAATATTAATCGCTGAATACACAATTTTCGTAGAGCGAATATGATTTTCAAAAAAGAAAAATAGTATTGCATCATGTTTTACCAGCCCAGTCGGTTTCTTTGCAGAAGGGTAAAGCTCCCCCAACGATGGTCTACTGGCCCAGTGTTGTAGATTACACAAACTGCATCTCTGCAGAGGGGTAAGACTCCTTTAACGAGTGTCCCGTGGCTCAGTCAGCTGGGGATGTAGAATACATAGATTGCATCTCTGCAGACGGGTAAGAGCGCCCCCCCCAACGAGTGTTACGATTATGACAGTAAGTAATCTGAAGATGAGGCTTCAGTATTGCTTGAGCTTTATATGTCTTCATATTATATACATTGTCTTTCGCATAAGGGTGGTCACATTTGATTATAGATTTCATTTACATTCAACTAGAGTTAGGAAGGTTTTCTTTCAGAATATGTACGTTTTGTGGGGAGGGTTGTGAACAAACACCTTGAAATAATTTCCAGCGGTCGCTATTTGGAGATTTGATTGAGGGGCTGAACTTTAAGAAATGAAAAGGCTCAGAGACAGTATTCACTTGCTTATATGCACATATACCTATCAATATATGCAGGCTATCCAGCTATGGGTAAATAGTAGGACAGACTAGGTTCTTCAGCCTTGGTTAGGCAACTAGTCTAGGAGAAGGAAAACTCTGAATTGAAACCTGTTAAACTCCGCTTAAAAATTGACCTTGTGTCATATCCTGCCCGAGCGGAGGGGTTGGTTAAATATTATCAAAGCTATTTTGAATAAGTTCTTCCACAACGTGGTCACTTTTTGAAAAGATTATATACACCTGGTATTTGGACTTAGAAAAAAAACTGTTATTTATAAAAAGTTAACAATATTTAAAAATGTTTTGATTGGTTATGTGAACGTATTTTTCTAATGTTAAAAAAAGGAAATTCATGCACTGAAACTATGAACATAAATCGTGTTTTATTTTCAACTTTTATTTGGTTATTCTTGGTGTGTTGTTCAATATTGTGGTGCTTTGTTTAATTCGATTCTCACCGTCTTTTTTAACGAGGTTCAGGAGGAAGGACTAATTATATATACGTATATATTTATATAAAAGTCATGGTTAAAACTAGTGGACAAGTTCACCTACCCCAGAAACACCGTTTTATCAACGGAAAATGACATCAATACACAATTAGCAAAGGCGTGGATTACTATCGATAGGTTATCGGTCATATGGAAGTAAGACATATCCAATAAAATAAAACGCATCTTCTGCCAAATAGCGGTCGTGTCCATATTACTATATTACAATTGGTATAATTGTCACCTGCATGTTCCACTTTCTTTTCAATTCCCGAACAAGGTCGAGGTACTTATCCTTCTTTTCACATTCTTTCAGTTTTATTCTGCGGTCAGCCGGGACAGCAAATTCGACTATTTTGCAAGTTCTCTCTTTTTTTGCTGATTATTATTAAGTCTGGTCTTCTGGCCGGGATTAGGTGATCCGTTTGTATGTTAAAGTCCCAAAGGAATTTATGTGTGGCATTTTCTAGGACAGGTACTGGGTTGTGCATATACCATTTGTAAGTATGATCGAATTTAAATTTCTTACACATTTCCCAATGAATCACTTTACAGATCCAGTCGTGTCTCGCCTTATACTCCCGCTGTGCTAATTTGCTGCATTCGCTTATTATATGATTGATGGTTTCATCTCTGTCACCACATAGCCTGCGTTTGCTATTTTGTTGAGTCTTATCTATTCTCGCTTTGATATAATTGGTTCTTATGGCGCTGTCGTGTGCTGCTATTAGGAGAGATTCTGTTTTTCTCTTAAAGTTTCTCTATTATTATTATTATTATTCACTCATTAGAGCTTTTCACATCAGCGATAGCCGATGGTTTTTCACTGAAGTCTGAGTGACAGCAAGTCTCCTCAAGTCTCCAGGACTCTTCTTAGTATTCTGGCAGTTCTCAACAATGCTGTCGTTTGGATGGTCTCCACACGTCCGCCAACCTCAAAGTCCTCTAGTCCCTTTAGTAATCCCTTAGGTACTGTTCCAAACGCACCAATTACAATTGGTATAATTGTCACCTGCATGTTCCACAGTTTTTTCAGTTCCCTAGCAAGGTCGAGGTACTTTTCCTTCTTTTCACATATTATTATTATTATTATTATTATTATTATTATTATTATTATTATTATTTTGCCCATTTAAGAGTTTTTCACACCAGATGATAGTTTTCCACTGGAATCTGAGTGAGAACAAGTCTCCTCACGTCTCCAGGACTCCTCTCAGTATTCTGGCCGATCTTAACAATGCTGTAGTTTGTATTTGTCTCCACTCGACCTCTTATTTTCAAATCCTACAGACCATGTACCAATCCTTTAGTGACTTTACCGTGCGCACAAATTAAAATTCATATCACCATCACGTTCATGTTTCATAGTTTTTTCAGTTCTCAAGCAAGGTGTAGGTACTTATCTCACTTTTCACTTTCTTTCACGTTT
>OY757946.1:45327923-45332923 GCA_963585895.1 Sepioteuthis lessoniana | reverse complement strand
ATTCAAATTCTATGTATTGGGTTTCAAACCTTAAACTCAAACATTCAAATTCTATGTATTGGGTTTCAAACCTTAAACTCAAACATTCAAATTCTATGTATTGGGTTTCAAACCTTAAACTCAAACATTCAAATTCTATGTATTGGGTTTCAAACCTTAAACTAAAAACCCAGTTGCAACGAGCACTGTTTGTTCTAATCTTTAATTCTTATTCACTCAGCAAGATTCATTTGTCGGTTTTCAACGTAAACGGCTTGGATATGAATCCCAAATCAGTAACTACAACATTCGGCTCATATTATTTGGTTTTTACCATCATTTAAACATAATCACCAAACACAACTATAAAAAAAAAAGACATAACTATATAAGAAAAGAATAAAATTACTCCAGAAAATATTTAAAAAAAAAGGACTTATTTTTTTAATTCAATTTAACCTAATAAAGAAAGAAAATCAAGCTATTGAAATCACGGCCACAAAGTATGCAAATAAAAATAGCAGTTACGGAAACGAAATGTCTACCCACAAAAAAAAACGGCGACCAGTATACAAAAAGAATTACCACTACAGAAGAAACATTTTAGTTTCTAATCATATCATATTTTTCAAAGACTTGAAGGCTGGATCTTATCAACATATCCTGCGCCAAAAGAATAAGCACATACACATAAAATTGAAAAGTATATTTACAGGAGACTAAAAAGAAAATGGATGCGATCAATAGCGCAAGCAGAAAAAAGTTTAATATTTAATAGAAATGGAAGAAAGGAAAAGTTTAAAGGAATGATTGGAGGCAAATACATTTATGATTCAGAATTATAAAAAAGAAAACAAGTCAACAGCAAATAAATAAATAAATAAATAAAACCAAAAACAATACACACAGAGACACACACAAATATATTTATTAATAGGATGACTGAGATTTTGGTCTACCCGCGTGAAAGCCTGTGATCTAAGAGTCATAAATATACATTACTTACCAGTACCAGATAAATAACTAATTGAAGTCCTTTACTAAGCTTAGTTCAGTCTGACATAAAGCGTGTTGTACTTACTTAGATTCGAACTCAAGAAAACTTTTCTATTTATCTAACGGTTTAACGATTATACCACACGAGACACTGTAATGAAGCATATAAAGATTATTATTATTATTATTATTATTATTTGCAGATATACAGTTTCAATGTTTGCATGAATAGTAATATGAAGATTATATGAATATCAAAAGTAGCTATACAAATTAAGGCTCCTGATACATACTCTTTTGACGTTTTTTAAACACAATATATATATATATATATATATATATATATATATATATATATATATATATATATATATATATGAACAAAAAAGTAACCAAGGACTAATAGAATGAGATCATCTTCGTTTTTTGCTGTTGCTGTTGTTGCTGCCAGTTAAAAAAAATATCCAGCCCTTATTCAAATACCGGCATTTAAAACGGACACCACTTTGAAATATATAAGGATGTAAGCCATTTTTCAAAACGATCTACGTTCCCTCGTTAACAAGCATGGGAATCTCCGAGACATTCATTAACGACTAAATTATTGTCCGAATAGACTCGAGGAGTGGCGGGGTTCCAACACTTACCACCAGTACCCTTTGACAGTTGGACGCCAGACGAGTGTTCTACTCTTCCCAGCAGTCAATAATAACCACATTCTTGTAAAATCTGTGATACTTACTGGACGTGAAAGTCGCGATACTTGTATATTATTATAGTTGTTATTTAGAAAGGAAACGAAGCAAAATGAAAAAAAAAAAAAAAAACAGAAAAAATTAAAAGCCTCTAACGAATGTCCTCTCAGAAAACTCCTCGAAGAGACGATTCTGGTTATCGTATGATGGAGAGGTTTTTGGCAAAGCAACGAATACTGGACTAATTAGATCTGGAAAGCAGATAGCTTTTTGGAGGAAGCATGAATAAAGAAAATCAGGTACACATAGGCTTCCTCGCCAAAACATAGCCCACAAAATCAACGGACATTCACATACTTATAAAACCAGAGATATGTCCGTGGCAAAATCTACCATTTCAAAATAAATATCGTCAGGTAGAGGGATTTATCACGGAAAATATTGATCCCCACCCATTCGGTATCAAGACACTCTGCCTCAGACACTGGTTTCTGTAAAAAAAAAAATTATCCTCGTATAAATCAGCGCTATACAATCTTCAAACATTAGCGTGAGTCTCTCATGTCAAATATTGTCATAGCCAAGTAAATCCCGCTACATCTCATGACAGCAAGAATGTTGCTGTTAAACACGTTGAAGATGATGCAGTCAATATATAAAAAGAATAATTGCAAAAGAAAGTCTTTAGCCCCAACTTCTTTCACATTTTTCAATGATATGAAGGCTGGATCTTACCGTCAATGCTGGCATCTAAAAAAGAACTCACACATAGAACATACAAACTATATTTACTGAAGAAACAAAAAAAAAGAAAAGATAATGAATGAATAAAAAAAATAAATAAATATGCTCCATGAATTTATGAGAGAGACAGTTTTAGATTAAATAGACATGGAGGAAAGAAAATATTTAAAAGCACAGGTGATAGCAATTTTTGTGTTGTGCATTCTAAAAACCCTTCTAATCCCAGTACCAACAAGACATATTCTTAAAAAGATGACTTGACGGTTAACTATATATATATATATATATATAACTGATAAGGACGTACAGAGGGTCAAAGCTAACATCAGAATTCGAATACTAAGAAGACTAATTGCGAAAAATAACGCAGTCAGCAAGCCGTCTCTTTCTGATGGACATTTTAGCGAAACATTACATTTTCAATGTGAGATTTATTTGTATATATGTGATCTTGTTAAATATACAATAATCAGGAAGAATATACAGAAAAGTATATATATATATATATACATGAAAATACAAACGGACACAATATATATATATATATATACATATATATATATATATTCTGATGTAAATAAATAATATATAACTTGAATAATTATAGCAAATAATTTAACAATACCAAAAGGACAATGGAATATTATTCAGTGGTTATTTCATTTTAAAAAATGGCTAAAAATGTGATGGAATCCACATATATTGGTAATCCAATGCAGCCAAGACTACCCAACTCAGACAAATATTGGGTCACAACAGGGAGATATTGGTAGTCCTATGCTAAATTCAACATCGTTTACTAAAACGCCAGAAGTATAAACTCTCTAAATGCGGTCAGTTAAGCTACTTCCCCAACCATTACAAGAGAGGTGTCCCTTAAAGGATTTTACAAACTTTACCACAAAGATAAGGAGATATTGTTCAGTTACAAAAATAATTAATGACTGACGACAGTAATGGTTAAAACAGTGGCTGTTGTCTAAAGTTCCTCGTTAGTGTGTAGTTGAAAATTTCGACAATATGAAAATTACATATCTCAATAAAGATAGAGGATTAAGAGGATTAACGTTTCAAGATTCCAACTCCACCCTTCAAAAATCACAATTACAGTATCGTGTATCTAATCCTGTACGTCTTCTGTACTGAAAAACAACTGCATATGAACCAGAATGGATCAGTCATGAAGCCTACACGATGGAAATAAAAATGGTCAAAAATTAAAACAAAAAATAAATTAGAATTCACAATCAATGGAGATTATTTTACGAGCATGCTACCATGGAAAAAATGAATTCAGTATGCAAGTCTTTGTTTTAAGAAACTAAAAAAAAAGAAAAGGAACTTTTATTATAAAATATCTTACATTTAGCTGGCATAAAGATAGGCTTGTTAAATAATACACTTTCAGAGTTATATTCACTGTGTTATCCCAGGACAGAGAACTATCTAAGCCATGTTCCTTCGACCGCAGATTCGTATGGTGTAAGGGGAATTGCATCCGCTCCAGCAGCAAACCGGTCGGAGTAAGAAAGTGCTGTCAGGGTTTTCACTGGCAGTCACTGTAGAGGCCTGTAATGAAACCAGAAAACGAACCTGACATAAAATACACCGACTTTTAAAGTGAATGACCGAGAAATAAGCCTCTAAATAGCTAAGATATCATTATCAATAACAACAACATAATTATAAAACTAACAGATGAAACAACTAAAAGGTATATATATATATATATATATATAACCGAAATTTGTAACTGTAACTATAGCAGCGACGAAATAGCGGCAGCAAAACCTTCATCGACGTCATCAGCAACAACATCAATGACAACAATAAAAAGACCACTATTAGAAGTAGCAGAAACGACAGCAGCAACGACAGCAACATCGACTAAGAAAATCTTAACAACAACAACAACAACAACAAAATAGCAACGAAAATTTCTCATACTAATTGAACCACAATAACAGACACAAAAAAAGAATAAAAGAAATAACCCTAGCAGGAATGATAATTTCTATAATGTTGATAAAGGTAATACATCAACGGTTACGTAAAAAAAGACTGAGACAGTTAGCAACAACAAGAACGAAAATAGCAACAAGGATAAACCAACAACAAAATGTGTCAGTAAAAAAAAAAAAAAAAAAAGAAGAAATAGATGCCGCAACAACCTAAAAAGAAAATAGCAACAAAAAAAATCGGCCTTCAAGCAACAAAACAATATAGCAAAACAAATAGCAATAAGAAAAATTGTTACAAAGAGGGAGAGCAAAAGCAAAGTCAGCCATGATCACACATGGAGAAAACGCTATACAACAACAAAGCTGAAACAAGAAAAATTAGCAACAAACCTTTCTTTGATATGATCGAATATCAATGAAAAGCATATATATATATATATATATATATATATATATATATATATATATATATATATCAGCAAACCGGGAAATCTCATTAATAGATGTGTCAATATATATATATATATATATATATATATATATATATATATATATATATATATATATATATATATATATTGCCATCGATTGTAACAGTACCAAGAGCAACAAGGGTGAGCTGATA
>OY757946.1:45190423-45322923 GCA_963585895.1 Sepioteuthis lessoniana | reverse complement strand
GGCCAACTTGGGTATGTCTTGAGTAGGTTCATGACTGCTTGAGATCGGTGCTCTTGCGAGACCCAACTGTACTTCAAGCGTGATTTGACCAGGAGATCAAGACAACGCTTTAATACGTGTGGTGTTTTTTTTTTGTTTGTTTTTTTTATTTTAATCACGGCATATGTTCTTATAAAACTAAACATGATGTTCCGTAAAACTCAGCAATTAAACAAGGCGTGATCCTTTCGATTTGGTAAATGTATAGCTCGATAAAGTATTCTAAAAAGTATGGACAAAAGGGAAATGGAAAAGAAAAGAAAAAAAATATGAAAAAAGGATAAAACAAAGACATTGACTGAATAAATAGCAGTAGTAGTAGTAGTAGAAATAATAATAATAATAATAATAATAATGGAAATAGTAAAGATGGTTATATATATATATATATATATATATATATATATATATATAAATCTTTGAGAAAACAAGCAGAAATGTGAAACTCAACTGAAGGCAGCTAAAATTGATACCAATAAAAATTAAAATAAAAAAAACAAAAGGAAAAAAAATGAGTTATTAAAGAGAAAATGCGTAATGCTAGCAACCACCCCCCACAAAAAAAGAAAAAAAGAAAAAGAAAAAACATATAAATAAATAAAAAAGAAGGAAAAAAATGCCAAGTCAGACGGGTTATGCTAACACCTCGACCCCCTTTTCCCACCTCTCAGCTATGGGTTAAATAGCATCACTGCTATTCTTCTTCAAGGATGGCTTTGGCAGCAAATAACCCACAAAAGTTGATATGTCAATAACCAAACCAAACCAAACCAAACCAACATCTCGATTATTATGACCCTTAACTTATAGAATATTGACCTAAGGACTCCTGAAGAATTTTGGTAAATGGGGAACAGATCCTTAATCTCTGTAAAAGAATCTAAAGAAGGTATGGTTGCCTTACTGGAACGGCAGTATACCGTTAACTATCAAGAATTTATTAAAAAATATATTAAAGTATTGACTAAAAATCTTTGTAATTGTTTTTTTTTTGTTTGTTAATTTTAAGGAAATCTTTCACTTCTTAATTTGCTACCTTAGTTTGTCACAAAGGGTGAACAATAGGGCACACAGTGAAAACTGAACGTATTAATGGTGTTTCTTTGAAACCAAAGCACCCGGCAGGAGGCATTATTCACCATATATATTAAAGTTTTTGTTTAGCCATTAAAATCTTATGTACATTGTAAGGCAAACAACAACAATGGGGATGCTAGTCGTGAACAGAATATAAGGAAAAATTGAAGACGATCCGTTAGGCGATAGGCACCTGTTGTAACCGTAGTCCTTAATGATATTGATGTTTTTTTTTTATTGAAGAAGGTTCGAAGGATTCGTATTAGCATTTCCTTCTGATCTTGCGTTACTAAATAAATACAATCAGACCTAATGAAGCAATTATTTAGTTTCACGTTGCGCTGGAAATTGCTTTATTCTCCATCCTAGGACAGTGTAAATGAATGGCTTTCTTACAAATTGCGACGTTTAGCGTTTCATGCCTGCATACATACATTAAGCAATGATAATTTTAATGACATATAGATTTGGTGTATTAATATTATCCCGTCGAGCTATCAGCACGGATATACCTGACCCTCTCTCGCTACCCCTCCCTATCGTCCATTGCTTCCAGTAGGTCTTCAGATCTACATCCCGTATCGGCACAGAGCTGCTGTGTGTAGGTTTTAGCTAGTCGTCCTGCCTTTGCTCGTCCATGTGAAGGGGTCTACAGGAGTACATCACTTATGAACTCCTCCCTACTGCTCCACAGGGCCCCACATGTCTGGTTCGTCTAACCTAGTCAAAGAAGTTACCACTATTGGACTTATTAGAACACAAAAACTAAAGTAACCGTAAAATGGAATGCCTATAAGGATGTTTAGAAGCATTAAAACAGTACTCGAATGAATTTTTTTAAAAAAGTAGAGGTTGACTAAGTTAAAACTTAATGATGAAAAACAGAGGAAGGTAAGATTTTTTCTCGAAAGCCATGGGAAGCAGCATGGTGGACGTAAAAGCAAGCGGATAAGCCCTCTGACGACTCAACGCAATGCCTAACCCGGTCCTGGGCTTATGAATCCTACGGTTCAACAGCCAGGATCGTATTACTGCTGCTCATCTATAAGGGTGGCTTCTGTAGATGAGAATAAAACCAGCCACCGAAAGATAACCGCTATAGATTACTAGGCAAAATTCTGAAGATACTGCAATAATGATTAACGCAATGAATAATAATAATAATAATATTTGTGTGTATAAGCAATAACAACATATGCAGCGCCTATAGAGACAATATTAGTGAATGATATTAGGTGTAATAGTGGGTTTTGCCGTTTTGGCTAATCACAGGATAAACGTGAGGGTAAGCGAAAAAAGACATAAATATCTAGACCTTGCTAGAGAACTGAAAACATTATAGACTATAAAATTTGACGGTGATACCAATTGTAATTGGTGCACTCGGTACAGTCACAATAGGACTGATAAAGGGACTGGAGGACTTGGAAATAAGAGGACGAGTGAAGACCATCCAAACTATAGCATTGTTGAGATCGGCCAGAATACTAAGAAGAGTCCTGAAGACTTGAGAAGACGTACTCCCACTCAGACTCCAGTGGAAAATTATCAGCTAACGCTGGTGTGAAAAACTCTCAAATTAATGAAATGATAATAATAATAATAATAATTAGTTGAGCCACAAAGGATTTGAATACAAATACAGTATTTTAAGGCTTTATTTATAAGTCACACACAAACACACACGTGTGCGTGTGTGTGTGTGCGTACCTGTATGTGTGTGTGTGTGTTATGAGAGGATGGTATGTGCAAAGTAAGGATGATAAACCAGAATCATTTTTTTTTTTGAAGATAGTGGAATGCAATATCATTTATCTTCAAAACGATTCCTCTTTCTCAGTCATGTTTTTGTTTTGTGGCAGAATCCCTAGCTCACATCTTCGGGCCAGCAACCTGAACAACAGAAAAGGTAAAACAAAAGCAATCAAACAAAAACTAGAAAAAAACAAAACAAGGGAAGTTTATCCTGGAGATCTGACTCCTGGATAGTACCTTCTAAAAAAAGTAAGTAAAATTGGCGACCGTAGTCAAGGGTGACCAGAAGGCTCCCTTTTCAATAGCTACAACACCGAGGTGTAGGGGAGGGTACAACTCATTTCCCTGGATTGCTCCACTTTACCCTTGATACGTACGTTGTATTGCTGAAGGGTAAGAAGGGAGGTATCAAGTACCATTTTTAAAGTCTTTGGTACGACGTGACCTGGGATTGAACCCAGGTCTCCCAGACCATTAGCGAACACTCTACCCACAAGGCCAATGCTATTTAAACAAAAAGAATAGTCATTTATTAAGCCTTTCGCTTGTTTAATATAAAAGCGATGTATAAGGCACCTAATAAGATTCCAAATAACTAACGATTGTCTCATTAGTACGTGACACTCAGATAGAAGCAATCGTTAGTCTGTCGATTTCTGTAACAAAGGGATGGAGTGATGTTTGTCCTTCTTATGGATATATGGGCATTTCCATTTTACAGGGCATACATCACATTCTACTCAAATAGAGGGAGATGAGAACTAGGGTTTTAGTAGTTAGTCCACTTTGCTGCGTTATTGTCGAAAGTATTTCCAAACTCCAAACGCTCAAGTACATTCAATTTCGTATAAATAACATTGGGAAAGGCATGAACTTCCTCATCCTTTACCAGTTGCTATGGGTTGAAGAGTACCACAGTTGTTATTCTGCAAGGATAGCTTTAGCATGAGATAACCAGCTAGGGTTTATATGCCATCAAAACAAATAGATAAAATAAGAGATTTAAAATCAAAGTATTATATATATTGAAGACTGTTGAGATGGATTCCCTTATGTTTTCTGACTGAGAAACATACATAATATTCATGGAAAAGAAAATCGTAAGAGCGAGAATAAAGAGAAAAATGTGAGGGAAGGTGTAAATGGTAAAAACACACAGAAACATGGAACACACTCACTCTCACACAAGCACACACACACACACACACACACACACACACACATATATATATATATATATATATTATTCAGAAAAAGGAAAAGGGTCGGAGAAATCAGATTCATTTGGTTGTTTTACGAATAGCGTTATCCGAACGCATTTTATTTCTACAATTAAAACAAAATAAAATAACAGAAACCAAACAAATTGATATTTTAACACACACACACACACACACACACACACACACACGCTCACATCCATACATTCTCACACATACAAATACACACACACACACACACACACACGACACATATATATTTATATATATATATATATATGTTATGATATCGTAAACAGAGTCACGGTCAGTTTCACGCCTACACACTCATTAAGACCAAGAAGTTGCCACCTTTTGGCCTGACGAGCGCAGTACTGAGAAATGTGTATTCGCTGTTGGTTCCGTATATACGCTCTTGTAACTTAGATCTACATATGCTCTATCACCTATATTGATGACTCTTATTTGTAAATGATGTACACACACACACACACACACACACACACACACACACACATATATCTATATATATATATAATATATATATATCTTATAGATGAATTTAATCGTTAATTTCTTGCTGATCTTATTCATGATTTTTATCTTTTTGTTGTTAATGTGTTTTAACATCCTAAATGTAAGGTGAAATACAGGAAAATTTTTATTTTAGCGGCTACTATGAAGGGTTGTTGTCCTAATGATATATATATATATATATATATATTATATATATATATATATATATATAATATTATATATATATATATATATATATATATATATATATATATATATATATATATATATATATATATATATATATATATCTGAAAAAAGTTAACGTAGCGGTGAGGTTAAGGTGCTGGACTGCACATCGTAGATCGTGAGTTCGAAGTCCAGTCCAGTTATGACGTTCTCTTCCGAACTAAATTCCCGAGGTAACATATGAAACCCTCTTATAACCTCAAGTATAGGTTGAATTGTATCGCATCTAAGGAAGGCTTCGTCATGAAATATCCACGGAGATTGGTATACCATTAAACAGCAGACCAAACCAAACCTATATATATATATATATATATATATATAGAGTATCCTGCAACAATTGAGACCATGTACTTCAACTAACAGTTTTCCATTCCGTTATCATCGGGCGGTATTTCATTCTCAGAAATTATCAAAATCACAACAGTGGTACGTGGCAAGCCGGAATAAAAACCCGACTGGATTTACATTATCGAGGATCCTAGAGGTATGTTGACTATTAGAAATAACAATAATATATTTGAAAAATCCCATCCTCATTATTATTATTATTATTATTGCTATAATTATCCACCCACCCCCAAAGCTTCGAAATATTTAAAATGTCTACTTTGTTTTCTATGTAACTATAGCAGTGTCGTATCAAACGTAATAGAAAGCTATTTTCATGTTTCCTTTTTTCCTTTTTTTTTTAGTTTTCTTTTCATATATGTATTTACCCAACCCCTCCGCACGAGCAGGATGCGATGCGAAGTCAATTTTTTAGCGGTGTTTAACAGGTTTTAGATTCAGAGTTTTTTTCTTCTTGACCGGTTGCAATAACAAAGTTAAAAACATAGTCTTCCCATCTAGTTACCCATAGTTTAAGAAAAAATATTTGGATACTTACTTTTCCCAAGGGTATTAGCGTTATGGGAAATGCAAGCAGCCTCATCAGGATTTGAACTTGCGTCACCGTGACCATTTCCAACTGTGACAACAATTAAAACACGAGCACACCTTGTATTATTATGTTTTTTTGTTTTCATATACCTTAATGTTTGGTTCCGTTTCATTGATCGATGTGACTGATACCCAAGTATTCCAAAGTTATATATATATATATATATATATATATATATATATATATATATATGCCCAAGCTGAATCCCTGCTGCATGGCTAGGAGCAAGGAGCAGGAGACATTGGTTTCCATAAGAATTCAGACAAAATTGAGAACATGTGTTTTAATCAAGTAAGAGACATCTCCTCCTTAAAAAGGCGGTTCTCTGAAATCAGTGAACAAGTTCCCGTACCTAGGTAGTAACGTCTCATCAACTGAAAGTGACATTAATATGCAGTGAAAGCGGGGGCTGCTATCGATAGGTTATCAATCATAGGGAAGTCTGACCCGTCAGATGAAATATTTCAAAGTTTCTTGGAAGCTGTGGTTGTGACGATATTACTATATGGATGCCCCACATGGACGTTGACAAAAAGTATAGGGAAAGAGCAAGACGGTAATTACACAAGAATTCTGCGAGCTATAGTGAACAAATCCTTGAAGCAACTCGCCATGAAACAACAGCAGTACGACCAATTTCCTCTCACCTCTAAAACCATCAAAATAAGACGAAGAAAACAAGAAGGACACTGCTGGAGAAGCAAGAATTAAATCGTAAGTGATGTTCTTTTATGGACTCCAATACATAGACGAGTCAGTGTTGGCCGACCAACAACAACATATTTGCATCAGCTCTGTGCGGAAGACCTAACAGGAGCGATGGAGGATAGGGACGGATGGTGAGAGGTTGTCAGGGAAATCAGTTGTAGCAGCACGACTTGATCCTGTTTATATATATATATATATATATTCTAAAAAATTACCAGTAACAAATTATCATCATCAGGTCGCACTGACACAATGGAGTTTCCTGACTCCCTCTCTTTCTTTCTCTCTCTCTCCCCTCGCTCTCTCTTCTTCTTCTTCTCTCTCTCTCTCTCTCGCTAACCTTCCCTATCATCCACCGCTCCTGTAGGTCTTCCAGATTTCATCCAGTGTCCACACAGAGATGTTGAATGTAATTCCTTGCTGGTCACCCATTCTCGTTCATTCATATGTTTGTCTTTACTCCTTCCAGCAGTGGTCAGATAGTGTTGTCTGTTTTCCTTGTATGTTTGGTCAAATGAGACATAAGTAGCCATACGGTTGCTTTTTGTAGGTTGACACTAGCTGGATTTTTTTTTTCAAAACAGCCTACAGCATTTTTATTCATATGCTTTTCTAGCGTTAGTGCACCCATACAAGAGGAGTTTCGAAACAGCTACAGTTCGGAAGAAAAACCATTTTATTTCATCAAAGTCATTAAATTTCCATATTATCGATAAGCTGTAAATAATAGTCAACGCCTTTGCTTGGCATATGTTTATATAATTTTCCGTAGATGAGATTTCAGAGCTCTTCTGACTTTTTGTTTAAAAACGACTTTCAAAGAGTAAACTGCAACTGCTACAAGAACTTATAATAATAATAATAATAATAATGTTTAACGACTTTGCTGTCCCCAGCGGTGACTTTGCTGTCCCGGCGGACCACAGAATAATTCTGAAGGAAAGTGAAAAGAAGGATAAGTACCTCGACCTTGCTAGAGGATTGAACCAGCTGTGGAACATGAAAGTAACGATTGTGCCAATTGTGATTGGTGCGTTAGGCACAATAACTAAAGGATTATTAAAAGGCCTGGAGGACTTGGAATTTGGCGGACGGGTAGAGACTACCCAAACGACAGCATTGCTGAGAACGGCCAGAATCATGAGACGAGTCCTGGAGACTTGAGGAGACTTGCTGTCACTCAAACTCCAGTGTAAAACCATCACTTAATGCTGATGTAAAAAACTCTAAAATAGTATACAATGATAATGTTTAAAAAGCTCATACCTTCTGTTAATTAACAAGAAAAAATGATTTTCCACCTAGTTGATGTTGCTCTTCCTGCGCACTACTTTGTACCACATATAAGAAAACGAAACGATAGACAAATACACGGATCTTGCCTGGGAACTGAAAAATGATGAGGAATTTGAAGGTGACATTGATACCAAGATAATTTTGTGTTCTCAAAAGGCCTGGATAAGAAACAGAAGAAATTGGAGATCAGATGAAGAATCTATATAATCCAAACAAGATCGGGTAGAATACTGAGAGGAGTCCTGGTGCCTGTTAATATCACCTAATGTATTCAGAAGTGTTTTACAGCCCATAAAAGATTTGCTCTTACACTGATTTATGTAAAAACTCACATGCATTGGAATAATAATAATAAAAATAATAATAATAATGCTCTGACATACAGATGGATCACCTAATTTCAGCCAGAAGACCAGACCTAATAATAATCAATAAAAAAAAGAGGATTTGCAAAATTTTCGACTTTGCTTTCCCGGCTGACCACAAAATAAAACTGACAGAATGTGAAAAGAGAGAGAAGATCCTCGACCTTGCTAGAGAATTGAAAAAACTACGAAACGTGAAGGTAAAAATTATACCTATTGTGGTTGGTGCTTTTGGCACGGTAACTGAAGGATTATTAAAGAGCCTGGAAGATTTGGAAGTTGGCGGCCGAGTGGAGACCATCCAAACAACAGCATTATTGAAAACGGCCAGAATACTGAGAAGAGTCCTGGAGATTTGAGGAGACTTGCTGTCACTTAAACTCCAGTGAAAGACCTTCAGCTAACGTCGAAAAATTCTAATGAGTAAATAATAATAATAATAATAATAATAATAATAATAATAATAATAATAATAATAATAATAATGATATTGACAACGCCATAAGAACCAATCATATCAAAGCGAGAATAGATAAGACACAACAAAACAGTAAATGTAAGCTATGCGGTGACAGAGACGAAACGATCAATCACATAATAAGCGAATGCAGCAAATTAGCACAGAAGGAATATAAAGCGTGACACAACTGGGTCGGCAAGGTGATCCACTGGAAAATGTGCAGGAAATTTCAATTCGACCATACAAACAAATGGTATATGTACAACCAAGCACCTGTCCTAGAAAATGACACGCATAAACTCCAATGGGACTTTAACATACAAACGGATCCCCTAATCCCGGCCAGAAGACCAGACCTCATAATAATCAACAACAAAAAAAAAAAAAAAGAAAAAAAAAAGAGAGAATCTGCAAAATTGTTGACTTTGCTTGTCCTGTCGGACCACAGAATAAATCTGAAGGAAAGTGAAAAAAAAGGATAAGTACCTCGACCTTTCTAGGGAATTGGATTATTAAAAGGCCTGGAGGACTTGGAAGTTGGCGGACGGGTAGAGACTATCCAAACGACAGCATTGCTGAGAACGGCCAGAATCCTGAGACGAGTCCTGGAGACTTGAGGAGACTTGCTGTCACTCAAAATCCAGTGAAAAACCATCAGCTAAAACTGATGTGAAAAACTCTAAAGGAATGTAAATAATAATAATAATAATAATAGCTAACTCGTGTAAATGGACTTTAAGACTAAACACGACTGCATGGAGAAGATCTACTTGGAATACTGCAAGCAACTGAAATTTGCTCTACTACCTCATGGTATGTACATAAACCAGAATCCGTCCTGAAGAAGGAAACCAATGAAATTTTCCGAGATATTGAGATAAAAGCAAATCACTAAAAGACGACAAGAAAACCGAACCTCATTACGGAAAAAAAAGGACTTTCCGAATAGTGGATTTTGCCATTCTGGCCAACCACAGATTATAAACCCAAGAAACAAAAAAAAAAAAAAAAAAAGGAGACAAGATCTTAGACCTTGCCTGAGAACTATGAAAGCCGTGGAACACTTATGATAGCACTTATGAAAAACCCTCTTGTAAGTCCGTGAATATTTAGAAATGAAGCTAGATGAATTTGAAATCTGAAGACGAATCGAGACCATTAAATAACAGCATGATTGAGATTAGCCAGAATACTGAGAAGAGTCCTGAAGATATGAAGGGGCTTGCTGTCACTCAGTCTCCGGTTAAAATTCATCAGCTAACGCTTCCGTGAATAATAATAAGTTCACATACAGGTGGGTGGTGAAGGTGATGGACAGGGAGTTGAGCAAACAGTTGAGGTTTGACAATACAGACTCGTTTTCTATGCACAGATACATATCTCCCGTGGAAAATGTGTTGCATCAAATCCTTTGGGAATTAGAGATACAAACAGATTCCCAAATCTTGGCCTGAAGGTCAGACCCAAATTAATTCTTTTAAAAGTGAAGAACTTGTTATCTAGTGGAATTTCCCATCTTGGAGAACGGTTGGAACGGTCATCAAAAGCTTGGAAAGAGGCATGGATGAGTTTGAAATTGGAGGGCTTGTGGAGACCATAGAAACAATGCCATTGATAAGATCGGGCAGAATACTGAGATGAGTCCTGGAGACTTGAGGAGACTTGCTGTCACTCAAACTCCAGTGAAAGACCATCAGTTTACACAAGGTTGAAAAGATCACTAGGTTTCATAATTATTATAATAATGGGACTTTGACTTACAGACGGATCACCTAATCTCGGCCAGAAGACCTCACCTAATAATGATCAACCAAAATAGAAAAAAAAAAGTAATAATTATAAATGGGACTTTGACTTACAGACAGATCACCTAATCTCGGCCAGAAGACCAGACATGATAATAATCAACCAAAATAAATAAATAAATAAAAATAATAATCACAAATGGGACTTTGACCTACAGACGGATCACCTAATATCGGCCAGAAGACCAGACCTGTTAATAATCAACCAAAATAAATAAAGAAAGAAAATAATAATAATTATAAATGGGATTTGACTTACAGGCAGATCACCTAATCTCGGCCAGAAGACCAGACATGATAATTATCAACCAAAATAAATAAAGAAAGAAAATAATAATAATTATAAATGGGATTTGACTTACAGACGGATCACCTAATCTCGGCCAGAAGACCAGACCTGATAATAATCAACTAAAATAAATAAATAAATAAATAAAAATAATTATAAATGGCACTTAGACTTACAGACAGATCACCTAATCTCGGCGAGAAGACCAGACCTAATCATAGTCAACAACAAAAAAAGAGGATTTGCAAAATTGTCGACTTTGCTTTCCCGGCTGACCACAAAATAATACTGAAAGAATGTGAAAAGAAGGATAAGTACCTCGACCTTGCTAGAGAATTGAAAAAGCGGTGGAATATGAAAGTGACGATTGTACCAATTGTGATTGGTGCTTTTGGTACAGTAACAAAAGGGTTATCAAAGGGACTGGAGGACTTGGAAGTTGGCGGACGAGTGGAGACCATCTAAACTACAGCATTATTGAGAACGGCCAGAATATTGAGAATAATCCTGGAGACTTGAGGAGACTTGCTGTCACTTAAACTCCAGTGAAAGACCATCAGTTAACGTTGATGTGGAAAACTTTAATGTGTAAATGATAATAGTAGGATTGATTCAGGGACTAGAAGATTTGGAAATAAGAAGACCAGTAAGGACTATCGAAACTACAAACTTGTTGAGATCAGCTAGAATACTGAGAAGAGTCCTGAAAATTTGAGCCGACTTACTGTCACTCAAACTCCAGAAATAGGTCATCAGCAAGCGCTTGAGTGAAAACCCTTCCTAGAAGTAAAATTATTATCTATATTTTATAATATATAATATACAATGATGTATGAGAAAATGAGAATATTACGTTTCTCTGAGATTTTGAGAAACAAACTGATCAACTAATTTAGGCCACCCGACCAGACCTTATTTTAATTGACAAGAAAAAAGAAGAATTAAATTGATTTCATCAGCCCACAGATTAAAAATAAATGAATCTAAAATCTGGACAAATACCTGTACCTTGCCAGAGGGTCAAATAAGTTGTGATACACGAAGGAAACGGCGATATCAGACGTCGTCGAAGAACCGGTATTAATTAGGGGTCATAGGAAGATTCGAAACCATCCCGATCATAGCACTTCAAAAATGAACTAGAACAGCTGGAAATGTTCTAGAGACCAAAAGAGACTTGTAGCCACATCAGTAAAAAAAAGAAAAAGAAATGCATAACAATCGGAGATTGTGTGTAATACTTGAAATAATAATAATAATAATAATAATAATAATAATAATAATAATAGGTCCTGGAGGACTTGGAAATTGGCGCACGGGTCGAGACTATCCAAACGACAGTATTCCTGAGGACGGCCAGAATACTGAGATGAGTCCTGGAGACTTGAGGAGACTTGCTTTCACTCAAACTCCAGTGAAAAACCATCAGCTAACACTGATGTGAAAAACTCTAAAGGAGTAAATAATAATAATAAATAAAATTAAAAGAAAGCTAAATGACAATGAATATCTGGACCTTGCTAGAGACCTGAAAAAACTATGGAGCATGGAGGTGACTGTGATGCCAATTGTAATTGGTGCACTTGGACTAGAAGATTTGGAAATAAGTGGACAAGAGGAGACCATCCAGACTACATCATTAGTAAGTGTGGCCAGAATACGTTGAAGAGTTCTGGAGACTTGAGGAGACTTTTGGTCGCTCAAATTCCAGTGAGAAGCCATCAGCTTACGGTGGTGGGAAAAACTCTCAAAGGATAATAATGATAATAATAATAATAAGAAGAAGAAGAAGAAGAAGAAGAACAAGAAGAAGAAGAAGAAGATAGATTATATTTTTTGTTGAGAGGGATAATTGAATCTTTCTTTGGGTCTGTATTGTAATCACAATGATTCAGCCGTTCAATTCTACATTCTTCCTCAATTATACTGTCTATACGAACAGTGGAGACAGTAGAAGTCCGTATGATCGAACGGTCGGATTAGGATTAAAGTATTTTCGTCATAAAAAAAGGGATGTCATAGTCAAGATAGAAAAAAAAAACAATTTTAAGGTTACGATTCTTCTCGGACAAGTAGACAAAAGATTAAATCTTTATTCTCAACAGCATTATTGGAGGGTCGACGAAATCACGGGAAAGGTTTCGCCAGATTTGAGAAGACATCTACCGTCTATGTTTGAAATAGATCTATCAGAAAAAATATTTGTATTTGATTGAAATAATTGATATTATATAACTGTTTGTGAAGAAATTGTATTAAAAAGTATTACATTTTTATAATTGTTTCGAAAGATTTTTTTTTTATTATTTTACTCCTTACGGGCCTTTCATAGGAGCGATAGTTGGTAGTCTTTCACTGGAGTTTAAGTGACTGTAACGCTGCTCAGGTCTGCAGAACTCTCCGCAGTATTTTGATCTCAAGAATTCTATTGACTGGGTAGTCTCGGTTCTCCTAAGTTCCAATTCCTCTAATCATTTTCCAAACCCTTCCAGCCCTCTTTCCAAACATATTTAAACACTTCCAAGTGTGCCAATTACTATAGGTATCACCGTCACCCTCATGCTCCACAGCTTTCTTAGTTCTCCGCAAGGTCCAATTATTTCTCTATCTTTTCGCTTTCTTTTATTTTTAAAACTTGAAATGATTTAATTTTGTGTAAATTATTAGTATTATATAGGAATAATTGAAACGATGGAATTGCACCAACAAATTATTATTTTTGAAAGGTCTATTAAAAGAATGATTGCAAAGAAATTTTGAAAATATAAATGGTAATGGTTATAATCAAACAATTAAGAATTAATCAAATTTCACCGTTAATTAACCCACTGGGAGTTGACATGTCATTTAATAAATAAATAAAGATGGCGACCGTAGTCGAGGATGACCAGAAGGCTCCCTTTTCAATAGCTACTACACCGAGGTGTAGTGGAGGGTGCTCCACTTTACCCTCGATACGTATCTTATATTGCTGAGTGTTAAGCTAGGAGGTATCAAGTACCATTTTTAAAGTCTTTGGTATGACGTGACCTGGGATTGAATCCAGGTCTCCCGGATCATTGGCAAACACTCTACCCACTGGACCAATGAGCCGGTTATAAACTTGACCAAACTATTTGTCTATGTTTTTCAATGACTTATTAAATAGGAAGGTTACTTACTATAAGATATTTTATTGTGTAAACCGGACATTGGTATAATGGTTAGAGTGTTCGCCAATGGCCCGGGAGACCTGGGTTCAGTCCCAGGTCAAAGCAAACCAAAGACTCAAAAAATGGTACTTGATGCTACCTTGCTTAATACTCATCATTATAAATTAAGAATCAAGGGTAAAGTTGAGCAATCCAGGGAAAGGAGTAGCGCCCTCCCCTACACCTTGGTGTAATAACAATCGGAAAGGGAGCCTTTGGGTCACCCTCGACTTCAGTCGCTAACTTTTACTTTTATTGCGTAAGCATTTATTATTGTATACACTTTATTAGTATTAGATAGGAATATAACTATGTGTAACATTGGAGGGAAGGACCAGTTGATAGCATACAACTATGCAAATTAATGTGTTTTTATTTTTGTAAAATAGAAAAGTGTTGTTTAAAATTGTTTAAATTGGTCGCAGTGGAACATTAAAAATATAGTTTTAATAATATTCAAGCATTTACATGTGAATTAAATTTTTGCATTAAAAGAGGTGTTGATATGTCGTAAAATAAATAATCCAAACCAAACGGTTTTATACAGGACAACACTCAGTACCCCTGCAACTTAAACAAGAACCCAACCTCACATAATCCGGGATAGTACTGTGATTCCAGTTGCAAGGTAGAAGACCCACCAACGAGGATCGATTAAGAATTCTGATTTTTTTCTTTCAAGACGGGTTTTCTTATATATTAATCTAGATTTAAGTCTGCCCTACTATTTTCTTATCAGTTGGGGAAGCAATGGATTTGCTGGGTCAAGAGTTGTTGAGGCAATTTTCTAATGATGTTAATTATTATCCCAAAGGGACTCCTATTACTCAATTCCTGTAATAAACTGTAATATCGTAGTAAGAGGGTTCAAAATCCAGTCGCTCTAATACTTTCACTTTCAAATTAATACCCTTGGGAAAGGTATTAACCCTTTTATTCCCCACCCACCTGCTGGGGGTTAAAAAGCACAACTACTGTTCTTTTACAAGGATGGGTTTGAAATTAAATAACCCTCAGAGATTGAAATGCCAGAAAACAAAGAAACGAAAGATGTCTTATCTAATTGTAAATTACTGTAGATGTTTGAGAAAAGAACAAGAAGCTTTGATATTAACGGTACTAACTTCGAGACAAGGTCTTAGCATTGAAGCACAAAACTTCGAGACATTGAAGCACAAAAGATAATAATCTAAATAATGCAATTTTCGAGTGGGAAGCAGCTAACGATTTGGCGCTTTCTAATTAAAAAAAAAAATCTGTCAAATTTAGATGTTGAACATTTTTTGCCCGTTATATTTTGTTCTCATCAAAAACAAAGTAATATAACTGATCTTCTATTGCCATCTTTTGCTTACGCGCAAAGCACCGTCAGATTACCAAAGTTAAAGTTAGAATGGCCGAGCTCAGTACTTGAACGTTAGAACAGAACAGTATTTGTGCTTCTACCAAGAATTATATATACCTGGAATTTAGGCCGCCCATAGAATTCACTTTTCCCTATCGTTATCGCCTAGCACTTATACAAGTAGTCTCTCACACATTCAAATATTTTACATTTTCTGCTATTTTCTCAGTCAGAACGCCAGGGTAGGACGCCTTCCTGAGTCTAGGTACTGCTGTGGTTTCCCAAGAAACCTTAACCACTTAATAACAATACATAGAATAAGCAATCTCAGACCTGGGTGGTATTTATTTGTCTTCCCACCAAGATGAGAGTGACAGAAGGCCATTTTAAAGTGGGCCAAAGTGCACATGATAAACTGTGCAAGAAATTCTTTGCCCCGTCGGCATACCCCTGCCGGGGAACCTCCGTGAACAAGTAATGAACTTGATCCTGCGGAAGCAGGTGAAAGCGTGAGGGACGGTCCCCTTGAGGCCAATAAATGACCACTTTAGCAAACGAGCATGACAAGACGAACGAAATCACTCGAGCCAGTCCGTGTACCACCAACACGGCCGACAAGTGTGTGGTCTGTCTGCAAGGCCTCACTCATTATTTGGATAAGTGTGGAACTTCATACCAGGGTTTCAGACAAAATAAATCTTTGTTATACTATCAAATAGTTTTCTTTTTATCGAAAACTAAACCTTCACTAAGTTAGAGGCGTTCGTGATGTAGCAACTATTATATAAACAACTGGACTTGATGATCTAAGCTAAGGCTGTTTCACTTTCACGCTAAAGACCCTATAAAAAGTAGGATTCACCCTTACTCTTGAATATCTTCCTACTATTGATAAAAAGGACTAACTTGGATTTTTAACCTTAGTAATGTGACTGTTCTATAAAAAGGAAGAAAAAATGTATTCCTGACAAGCAGGTATGGCGTCAGCAAGAAATCGCGGCACCACCACAGTGTGGAGCAATTCTATTGTGCCCTTAAAAGGCATGGTTCATCTACAAAAATTTTGACTCAAAATGTTCATTAAATAGGCAAATAGATTAGTTTCTTTTCTTTTGATCATTGTTGTGGATTCAATATTACTTCATTAGTCTTTTTTTTTCAAAATAGCGTTTAGTGATATCATCATCATCATCATCATCATGTCGTGCGGCTAGCACGGATATCCCAGACCCTCTCTCTCCACGTCTCCCTATCATTCATCGCCTCCGGCAGGTCTTCAGGGTTATATCCCGTATCATCACATAGCTGCTGTATGAATGATCGAGCTGGTCGTCCTGCTTTTGATTGGTTATATGCGGGGGTCCACAGGAGTACATCACTTACGATCTCGTCCTTGCTTCTCCAGCAGTGTCCGGCATGTCTGGTTCGTCTAGCTTGTATAGGTGGTAGGTGACCGTATAGTTGGCGCCTTGTGGGGTGTTGCTGCCAGGACTTGTTCAATATTGCTCGCAACATTCTTGTATAAGTGCCCACTAGCTTCTTCTCACCCTGGGTAAATTTTTGGATGGATCTTAACAATTTGGAGGGGATACAATCAGCGTCCTTCAAAGTAATAGTAAATCTCAATATAAAGCAGTTTTTTTGCAGGGTAAATTTTGAAACTTTCTTTCCCTTTCTAGTCCAGTCATCTGCAAATGGAGAAAAGTAAAATGTTAAAGCTATCACAAAGCGACCAAGGTTGTGAACGTAGTGAGCATGTCACGAGGGGACTAAAACACGTTCAGGGTCAATTGCAAAACCACTTTATGCACGGCGAATTCTCAATTAACTTTAATAGAACATAACATTAGATATTTTTGCGAATAATTAAGAGATTTGAAGCTTTCAATTCTGTCCAAATTTATGAAATGTTCCAATGGAATAGTAATTACATAGTAATTATATTTTTGTTTGTCGTTACGGAATATTGTCGTCACAAGAAAGATGTGACACAAAGTCAATTTTTAAAGTGTTGTACGTAATGCATTCAATAAGTTTCCAGACTTTTTTGTATGGGCATTTAAAATTGTCGTAGACTCTTGAAAATTCAGTATGTTATTGCTATACATCTTATGAGATGACTGACCAATCTTTATGATTTCAGGTTCAAATGAACAGCTACAGCAGCAATTGGAATACACCCTACTAAAGCCTGATTTGATTCACCAGCTGTGATAGCTGGTGAATTTCAAAAATGCAATGAGGACATTTAGAAGAACGATATGCAATAAAATTCTGTTTTAAACTTGGAAAGAATGCCACAGAAACGTATGAAATGCTTCAGACTGCTTTTCGACCATCTTGCATGAAACGAGCATCAGTTTTTGAGTGGTATAAGAGATTCAAGAAAGGCAGGGAGTCTGTGAGGAATGATGAGAGGCGTGGGAGGAGTAAGGAAGTCAATACACCAGAGTTGATTGGCCAAAGCGTTAGGGTTAGAGTTACTATGTTGAGGTTTTAAGGGAGTTCAGGAAGAGATTCCTTGGGAAGAGGCCACTACTCTTCAAATCGGGTCAGTGGCATTTCCAGAAGGACAATGCACCAGTCCACAACTCCATCATTGTTACTGACTATTTGACCAAGATGGGCATCAAGACATTTCCTCAGCCTCCCATAGTCCGGAACTTGCTCCCTGTGACTTTTGGTTATTCCCTAAGCTCAGAGACAGTCGTTATGAGACAATTGAGGAGATGAAAGAGGCTGTGACAAAGGTCATTGATACGCTAACACAAGAGGACTTCCATGGGTCCTTTAAGAAGTTTTTGGAACGGTAGAGCATTGCAGCCGGAGAAGATTACTTCGAAGGAGACTAGAGTTTCATGTGTGTACTATCAATAAAAGTGCCCCTACGAAAAATGTCTGGAAACTTATTTAATGATTGTCGTCCATTTAGTTTGAATTCAAAGATTTCTTAAGGCCGTTAGCTATACAAAAGGTGAAAGAGTCCAGTCTGTCCTACAATATGTCCGTAGCTAGAAGGAGAATAGTTGGATTCATGCCTTTCTCAAGAATGTTAGCGTCACGTGAAATGCAAAGAAATAAGCACAGCATTTGAACATGTCTATCATATTTATGTGTAATTTTTTTGTATCTTTAATCTGCAATTTATAATATAAAATAAAATATTTTATTTTTCGAGATTAACATGGTTTGGCTTGTTTTCTTTGTTTTAATACTTTTTCAAACTTCGTGGGTTATTTAAAGCTAAAACCATTCTAGTTGAAGAACAGAAGTGGGATTATTTAACCAATATCCGGGGGTGGGGATAAGGGGATTAATACCTTTCGCAAGGATATTAATCCGAAAGTATACGTAATAGATTGACTGGAATTAGATAAAAGGATTACCAATGAGAAAAAGAAAGTAGAAATAGCCCCGAAAGATCAAAAGACAATATAAAGGATATGTTTAGTTTGCTCTGCTAGCTTAGTACGGATAACCAGCTTAGTACGGATAGCTGATACGAAAAACCATAAAAACGAGAGGTGAGTTCGAGTCATAACGAATGCTAGTTAGAGAATTATTAATAAGAAAATATGTTATTTACACAATTAGTATTTAATGATAATAATGATAGATTAAAAGACCAAATAAGGGATAGGTTTACTTGTGAGATTTAATCTTCTAGATTATGAAAGGATTTGGTAGCTTGGTAGTAAAAAAAAATGCAGGTAGGGATAACTAAATAAAAGGAGCCTTGAAATAAAGTGTCACTGATTATTTACCCTTTATTATCTGCGATAAGAGCAGCTCCTTGATGTTGAAGAAAAGTAGACTGGTGGATGATGCAATAAAACAACAGAAAAATGAAAAAAAAAAATCACAGTCTAAATCAATAATAATAATAATGTAAAATTTTGGACTTTGCTGTCGCGGCTGAGCACGGAGTAGAATTGAAAGAAAGTGAAAAGAAGGATCAATACCTGGACCTTGTTAGGGGGAAAAATCTATGAAAGTGACGTTTATACCAATTTTGATTGGTATTCTTGGTATAGTCACCAAAGATTTGTATAGAGACTGGAGTACTTGGAAATAAGAGGACCAGGGGTGACCATCTAAACACTGAATTACTGAGATCAGCTGGAATACTGAGAAAAGTCCAGGAGACTTTAGGAAGTTTGCAGTCACTCAGATTTCAGTGAAAGACCATCAGCTAACTCTGATGTGAAAAACTCTCAAGGGGTAATAATAATAATCATAAAAAAAACAACCAAAAAGAGAGATAAGTACTTGAAGCTTGCCAGAGAACTGAGAAAGCAGTTCAATATGAGAATGATAGTGATGCCCAATGGTATTGGAGTACTTGGAAGGATTGAAAAGGGGTCTGGAAGAGTTGGAACTTTGAGGATCAACTGAGACTATGAAAACCACAGTGTTGCTGAGATCAGCCAGAATACTGAGAAGAGTCCTGGGGATCTGGGGAGACTTGCTCTCACGCAGACTACACCAAATGCTAGTGAAAAAAAACTCGAAAAGAGTATGATAATCTTGAATAGAGATTAAGAGAGTCCTCTGGGATCGTTCTTCAGAAGTAAATGATAATAATGAAATGAAGCAGACAGGTGCAGAAAGAATTCAAGAGCAAATATGACTGGGTGGAAGAATTATGAACTAGGAACTGTACATACGACTGGCTGTATAACGTAGAATATATTGTGAAAAATGAGACCAAATATTTTGGGTGGTTAACATAAAAATGCATCTGTCAATCCAAACTTCAATCCTGGGTACTCTGGCCGATCAAAGAGTGGCGGGGGGTGTCCCCGTGTTGTAATGATTAAAGCGCTGGAGAGCGGAAGCGTTGTACATGAGTTCGAACCTCAGTCGTGCTATTACGTTCACTTTCGGACAAATAACCTTGGGAGAGGTATGAACCCCATTATCCTACCATCTATGGGTTAAATAGTTTCACTACTGTCCTTCTAAAAGGATGGATTTGGCATTAAATAACCCGAGAAGGTTGATATGCCATTGAATCGCAAACAAACAAAGACGAATGAGAGAAATTAAAGGGAGAAAAAACCACTCGATAAATACCTGGATGTAGACAAATAAAGAATTAATGAATATGAAGATGACTGTGTAACCAGTGATAGACGGATCACTTGGGGCCGGGAAAAAAGACTGGATGAACATGAAGCCTCTGGAAACAGTGAAACCTTCCTGACTAAATAGTCTTGGTTAGATCTGTTGGTATACTGTGGAGAGTCATAGAGAACTAAAGGATGGGCTTATGGTTTCTCTGACTTCAGAGACGCCCAGTAATTAATTTTGTGAAAAAGACATTCAGAGTTGTAAATAATGATAATAATAATAATAATAATAATAATAATAATAATAAAAGTGACGGTGATACCAATTGTAATTGGTGCACTCTGTATAATTACCAAAGGATTGATAAAGGGACTGGAGGAGTTGAAAATAAAAGGACGAGTGGAGACCATCCAAACGACAGTATTATTAAGATTGGCCAGAATACTAAGAAGAGTCCTGGAGACTTGAAGACGCTTGCTGTCTCACAAATTCCAATGAAAGAACATCAACACTGTTCTGAAAAACTCTCTAAGGAGTAAAATAATAATAATAATAATAATAATAATCAAGTCGTGCCGCCAGCACGGATATTCCTGACCCTCTCTCGCCTCTTATCCCTATCATTCAACGCTTTTGGCAGGTCTTCAGGGTTATATCCCGTATCCTAACATAACTGCTGTACGTATGTTCGATCTGGTCGTCCTGCTTTTGCTTGGCCATATGCGGGGGTCCATAGGAGTACATCACTTATGAGTTCGTCCTTGCTTCTCCAGCAGTGTCCTGCGTGTCTGGTTCGTCTAGCTTGGGTAGTTTTCGTGATAGGAGGCAAGTGGCCGTATAGTTGGTGTCTTGTGGGGTGTTGACGCCAGGACTTGTTCAGTATTGCTCTCAACATTCTTGTGTAATTGCCGTCTAGTTTCTTCTTCAGCCGTTTAGTTAGCGTCCATGTAGTGCATCCATATAGCAGTATCGATACAATCGCCGCCTGGAAGAAACTGCGTTTCATTTTATCGGTCAGGTCTGATTTCCAAATGATCGAGAGCCTATCGATAGCTGTCCATGCTTTCGTTAGTCGTGTGTCGATGTCTTTTTCGGTTGATGAGACGCTACTTCCTAGTTCTACTAGTTTCAGAAAGGCTCCGTCTAGTGTGGTAATGTCGCCTGTTTGGTTGTAACACATATATTCAGTTTTGTGTGCATTGACATGGAGGCCAATGCCTGCGACAGCTCGTTCCAAACTATGCAGTAGTGTCTCGGCTTGGTTAGGCGTATTCTCCAGTAACGCTATGTCATCGGCGTAGTCGGCGTCTGTAATTTTTTTTTTGCGGGGTAGTCATATTCAGATGTTGATTAGCAAAATAATAAAGACAGTAATTTTTATCATTTGGATGATGATGATGCTGTTGATGATGATCCTAAGTAGACACAAAAAATAATGGAGACACAATTTCCTTTCATCTTTTTATTTTTTTATGTTTATTTGACACGGTTGTCCAGTCGGTTGGAGCTGTAGAATACACTGACTGCACCTCTGCAGAGAGGTAAGTCCCCCCACCCAACGAGTGTCCTAGATATGACACTAAACAGTCTGATGGTGAGATCCCAATAATGCGAGGGCTTTGGGGAATAGGGAGTACCCCTTCATTGCCATTGCGCCCAGGTTCACTCTGGCCTGGCGTGGTATCACCTGATAGGGCCCTATCTACGGGTTAAATAGAACTAACGGCATACTTATGCTAAACTGAATTGTTTGATTAAAGTGAATGTCTTGAAATAGAAATGTTTTTGACAATTAAATCGTACTTACATTTAAACTGTGTGCTTATGATAAACTGAATTATTTCAAATAGAACCGTTTTTGACATTGAAACTGTATTTACACTAAACTGAATTGTTTAACATAGAACTGTTTTGACATTTAACTGTGTGTAAACAAATTTTGTACTTATACTAAACTGAAGTAGCTGAATTAGAACTGCTTGACTAAACTGAATAGCTTGAAATAGAAATAGTTTTCACAATTAAATCGTACTTACATTTAAACCGCGTACTTTTGCTAAACTGAATTATGTGAAATTGAACTGTTTTTGACATTGAAACTGTACTTACACTAAACTGAATTATTATATATAACTGCTTGAATAGTTTGAAATAGAAATGTTTTTGACAATTAAACTGTGTACTCATGCTAAACTAAATTGTTTTAAATAGAACTGTTTATTTACATAAAAATGGATTTGGCGTTAAATAACCTACAAAGGTTGATATGCCATAAAACCAAACCAAACCAAATATTTGACACGGGAAAGTTCTGTTTTCATCATTTCCGTCCTGTTGTTCAATGCAGGTCTACTAAACTTGTTGCGGTGAGTTCGATTTCAGATCTTTCCTTCTCTGGCATCACTTCCAAGACTTTTCCTCAAGAGCATTAGTGAAAGATAAAATGCTAGTAGCTTCTTTTAAAATTTGAAGTCGGCTCTCTACATCTGTTTCTTCTAACTCCTATAAAATGCGATAGTTATATTAAGAAAATTGTTGGCAGTTTTTGGTTGGGCTTTACGGCGAGACAATCCTTGCAGGGTTATTTAATATAAGAATTAGTTATTGACAAGACGAACAAGAAATGCTAGAAGATACTAGAGAAGCAAGGACGAACACATAAGTGTCGTTTTACTATGAACCCCTTCACACGGACGGGTACGTATTGAACGACAAACAAGAGCTTAGCTACATCAGCTCTGCACGAACACAGGATGCAGTCTTGTAGACTTATAGGAAGCGATGGATGATCAGGAAGAAGAAAGAGAGAGAGAGAGAGGGGGGGAGAAAGAGAGAGAAGGGGGAGAAAGAGAAAGAGAGAAAGAGAGAGAAAGAAAGAAAGAGAGAGAGAGAGAGAGAGTCGGGGTAATCTGTGATAGCAGCCTGCATTGATGATGCTGATCTGCAAGCAACTGTCTGGCTTCATTTAATAGAAAACATTGGCAAACAATTATAACTCACACATTTTTCCTGTGTTGTGCAAGTGAACTTTAGGCAAGTAGCAATTGTAGCTCCATCTAGCTCAGATCTTACAATTTTTTTCAGATAGGATCAGTTGTGATAATGGCTAGGTCTAAACGTTGACAAAAAGATAAGGAGTCACGTCTAAACGTATTTCTGTCACTCTTTGGTGAGTAGCATCCTTTCTTTGTTTGTTTCTTTGTTTGGGTTTATGGCATATCAACCTTTATAGGTTATTTAATGCCAAATCTATTTTTATACAAATAAACAGTTCCATTTCAAACAATTCATTTCAGCATAAGTACATAGTTTTTTTTTTTTAAATATTTCTTTTTCAAGCAATTCAGTTTAGTCAAACAGTTCTATTTTAAACAATTCAGTTTAGCAGACAAAAACAGTTCTATTTCAAGCGATTCAGTTTAGCATGAATATGAAGTTTAAATGTCAAAATAGTCCCATCCCCATCAATAGAGATTAGTTCTATTTGACTCATATATAGGACCCTATCAGGCGCTACCTCTCCCAGCCTGAGTGGACCAGGGAGCGGTTGCAATGAAGGGGTACTCCGCATTCCCCAGAACTCCAGCATTACTGAAAGCTTAACATCAGATTGTTTAGTGTCATATCCTGGACACTTGTTGGCTGGGTATTACCCCTCTGCAGTGAGGCAGTCGGTGTATTTTTTGCCCCAGCCGACTGGGCAAATATCCTTTGATTCATCCCAAAGAGTTTCTTTTAATCTCTAAATATGGTATGGTTCCGAAATATTCAACCCATAGATTTATCGATTTTCTTTCCGGAACAGTATTATTCCTATGTTACAAGAAGTGAGTACGAAAATCTCTCTTTGTAGCAATTACAGATTCACTTATCTTAAAAACGTTTTCGTTCTATCCGGAACTGCATCACTCCTTGGTTACATGAAAGGAGCACGAAAACGTTTTGGTGAGCCAATTACAGATTTACTAGTCTAAAAAAGTATTTCAACAACGAGCGTAAAGTGTGCCCTAGTTCAAGTCATGTTCGTAACTAATTTTATTTGGAAGAAAATTGTTAGACATTAGCTAGTTGAGTCTACTGTCACCACTTGTCTCAGATTATATATATATATATATATATATATATATATATATATATATATATATATATCAATGAAAGTGTCAAATATAAATGAGAATAATCCTCCACACGCAAATATAATCAAAGCGTTACCTGACAATCATATTTACCAACCTATCCGCTCTGGCAGGATATGACACAAGGTCAAAGTTTTCCTTCTCCTAGACTAGTTGTCTCACCAAGGCTGAAGAACCTAGTCTGTCCTACTATTTACCCATAGCTGGAGGGAGAAATAATTGGATTCATACCTTTCCCAAGGTTGTTAGTGCTATGTGATATGCAATCAGTCTCGTCCAGGATTTGAACTCGTTACCTAACAATACCCAAAATGTATCGATGTTACATTTCGACAAATTCAAAGCGGACATGTTGTTTCTTTAAAAACGAAACTTTATAAGCTGAGTGTTACATTTCACGCGACAGTTGTCGTCCGAAATGAGAGACAAACATTGAGTGATATATATTAGTCGTTACATAGAAACGCTAAAAGTCACATTCGTAGTAGACGAACGATCAAGACACAGACTTCACTTTCTTCGCTTCGAATTCGCTCTTTGCTTCCAGGAGGCGGCTGTCGCAGCTTCGACCCTCTGCTTCTGACATGGCCCTCTAAACTTGACTGACTCTTCACTCAGAGACTAAATAATTTAGTTCGAAATCTTTTTAAAAATATTTTCTTCTAATATTTCTCTTAATAACTGCCTACGTAATTACCAAAAAATTTCCATAAACACGATACCCCTAAATCAGCAGTCATTAACTTTCAGTGTCACGTTATCATATCTTAACCACCGCAGACAATTTCCTGTCGTCGACTCCACGGATTCCAAGACAATTTGTCAATTTGATGTTCTGCTTTTCCGTGCGACACCTGCACCATTTGACCTTCGCATGCGACTTACACTTCCATTTAAAGTTTTTCGTAAACTCTCAATCCATCACTACAAATTGAATAGGTAACTAATATAAACCCGGATATAAGAGACCCAGATATAAGAGACCCGGATATAAGATATATTTTCTCTGGTACAAAATTAGAGCCTGTGTTAATGTATAAAAATAGATCAACCCGGATATAAGAGAAATCCCTGGTATAAGAGATTTATTCTCCGATCCCGACAACTCTCTTATATCCGGGTTACTCTGTAATTGATAAACATCCTTAATTATATTAAATAGGTTGAACTGCACTTTACATGTGACTATTTTAAATGTGGGAGGTATTTCTTTGCGACTATGGTTTGGTTCGGTATGGTTTTATGGCATATCAACCATTGTAGGTTATTTAATGTCAAATCCATTTTTGTTGGTATAAACAGATCTATTCTAAACAATTCAGTTAAGCATAAGTACGCAGTTTAAATGTCAAAAACAGTTCTATTTCAAACAATTCAATTTAACATAAATACACAATTTAGTTCTATTTGACCCATAGATAAGACCATATTAGGTGCTACCTCTCCAGGCAAGCGTGCTGCTGGGAGTGATAGCAATGAAGGGGTACTCCACATTCCCCAAAGCTCCAGCATTACTGAAGCCTCACTATCAATGCCATATCCAGGACACTCGTTGGGGGAGTTTTACCCCTCTGGAGAGATACAGTCGGTGGATTCTGTATCCCCCCTCCCAGCCAACTGGGCTTTGTACGGCTCCGTACAAAAAAAATTACATGACTTCGACATCCAAGATAGAATACGCCGACTGCACAGGTGCAGAGGCGTAATACCCCCGCCCCAAAGAGTGTCCTAAATCATTAGAAGGTGGCTTCATTCTTGGAGCTTAGAGAAACGAGAAGTACTTCCTCATTGTCATGACTCCCAGGTCCACTTTGATCCAATGTTCTGATCAAATCTATGGATCAGATTGAACTGTTTATCTATGTACAAACAAATGACTCGTGTTAAGTAGAATTATTAATGTATAATAGCAATACTTGAAACCGTTTAACAGCATGTAAAAAATGAGCTCTGGTTTGTTCAAAATGTTACCTTCAAATTATTCGTTTTAAAACCATATCTAATATTCTGATATACACAGAATTCGACATTAAATGACCTTAAAGGGTTGATTAGATAAAACCCAACCAGCTAACTTTTTAAAAGATTTGAGTAACAATTACAATTAATAACAAATAATTTGGTCAGAAATATGACTTCTTGTATTCCAGTTTAAAATTAGCAGACCCTCCGAGGAATTTTATCTGAATTATTGGACTCCGGTCACAAAGTAAGATAGTTCAAACTCCGGTCGAGTTATTAGGTTCATTTTCAGGCTAATTACCTTGTGGTGGGGTATGAAACCCATTATCCGGCCCTCCCACCTCGCTGTAGGTTATATATTAACACTGCCGTTCTTCTGCAGGAAGGTCTGAGGCATTAAATAACCCACAAAGATGAATAGGATATTAAACAAAAAGCAGGACCAGCATGATAAACTCACTATAGATACTCTACTACCCTAGCTCGTTAACTATCACTCTTCGAGAAGCGGCCTTCAAACTATCCAGACTTATTTAGTTATAAAACAAGGTCAGTGAGTCAGAAACCCACCAGAAATTATTCGCTTTGTACTCACTCACTAGCTTAATTTGTAAACTCTGACACCTGGCGAGTCGTTATTCTAATAATTAAGAATCGATGATATAAAAAATATTGGAAAATGTACATTTATTTAATTAGTATAACTAAAATCTTGTAAACAAACACAGCGTTAGTCCCTGATACCAATCGTAAAAGAAAGCTTATTAATTTTGTCACCATCTGCATATCTGAAGAAAAGAATTCAACTCTTTTTACTAAATAAAAAAAAATCGCTCTGTGTGACCTTGTCGACCATGAAAACTTTACCAAAATGGCATCATATTTGTGGTCAGAATATCGCTGGACGTTAATATAAATAATGAACGCCATCAAAATACGTACTTTTTAACCTAGCGAATCATATAAACACCGCAAAGGGAACAACAGATCCAATTAAGTCTGAAAGTATCTTCTGAAAATATAAGTTGTAGATGGAATGAAAACAGGTACTCTTTTAACCTAGTCTATCAGAAAAAAATAGCACAAATTGAGTCTGACCTAAAAGAGGAAAATTAGTAAATAGACAGAATAGAAATACATAATTTTAAACTAAGGCAACCATAAAATAAGAAGATCACTTGTGTCTGAATATTCAAAGGCAAAAACTCTTGAGTATACAAAAATAAGTATTTTTAAAATATACACAATCATAAAAACATCAGTTAAATTTGATTGGCCAGGCCGCTGGGGTTGTAGAATATAACGACTGCATCTCTGAAGAGGAGTAAGACTCCTGTCAACGAGTGTCCTGGATATGATACTAAACAATCTGATAGTAAGGTTACCGTAATGCTGGAGCTTTTGGGAATGTGGAGTACTCCTTCACTGCCATCGCTCCCAGCTCCACTCTTGTCTGGTTTGGTAATACCTGATAGGGTCCTTTCTATGGTTCAACTAAAATTAAACTGTATTAATTAATTGAATTGCTTGAAACTGAACTATTTTTGACATTGAAACTGTGTATTTATGCTAAACTGAATTGTTTGAAATAGAACTGTTTTGATATTGTTTGAATGCTAAACTGAATTGTTTGAAATAGAACTGTTTTTGACATTTAAACTGTGTCTTTATGGTAAACTGAATTATTTGAAATAGAACGGTTTTGACAGTTAATAATAGTAGCTAGAAGAAGAAGAAGAAGAAGAATTTTGATTCAGTGTTTTAAATACACATCTTATGCTCAACGCAATCATGTAGATCTCTTGGATGATTAGATAAAACGATATCTATTCAGAGAAAAATCACTCCAATCAACACCACTATATATATATATATATATATATATATATATAAGTGGATTAAAAGGTAACTCCTTATTTTGAATTTCTTCGAATCTATGTCTTAAGAATAATTTTTACAAAACGTCGAATCATACGTAATTTAAAAATAGGGAATAAGTTTTCAATCACCCAATAAATATATATATATATATATATATATATGTATATATATAAGTGTGTGTGTAGCTACTTTGACCTTGGTATACCAACTGGTCTTAGAGAAAGAAAACTCTTAATTCAAAACTGCTTAACTCCACTTAAAAATAGTTCGTGGCACATCCTACCTATGTGGAGGAGTTCGTAAAGACACACACGTGCGCCTGCAAACACATATACGCCCCCACACACACCGATATATATATATATATATATATATATATATATATATATATATATATATATATATATATATAAGTTAACTAATCCATTATGAGTTGATGCAGCACAAGGTCAATTTTTTAATGCAGCTAAAATGGTTTGGATTCAGCGCTTATCCTCTTTTAAACAAGGAAAAACACCCAGCTGAACCAACTATTTTAATATAGCTGTTGAGGGAACAGGTAGATGTATGCCTTTCCCAATGGTTTTCATGCAAGTAAAATATTAACAGCTTCTCTAAGGATTTGAGTTCAAGTCACCGAATTCATTTATTACGACAATAATTCTTATACTATGCCCGCTTCTAATAAACGTTGTCCGGCAGGTTAATATTTATGGCATATTAACCCTTGTAGGTTTTGTAACGCCAAAACCTGCATATACATATATATCAAATATATATGTTTAGAGAGCGTTTAGCTTGTATGTAACATTTTAAACAAGCCAGAGCTTGTTTCCATCCAGTTAAATGGTTTCAAGTATTGCTATCGAACACTAATAATTAAATTTTACATCAGTTATTTGTTTGCTCACAGGTAAATATTCAAATAGTTATATTTGACCCTTAGAAGGGGCTTTAACAGGTTCTAAAGCTCAGAGTCAGAGATACTCTATATTAGCCAAAGCTTCCAGACTGGAGATTGGTTTTGTTGTTTGGGCTTTATGGCATATCAACCTTTGTAGGTCATTTAACGTCAAATTCTGTCTATATATACATGCATATTCAACCAAAGATTTCAAAACGAATATTAAGGTAGGTAGAATTTTCTATTAGAAGGATTTCATTTGTTTGCACAAGATTAACCAGTTTTAAGTTGTCATATTTTTGGTACAACTCCGTCTCTCTCAAGAAAGACAGAATGTCATCTATTTTGATGTTCTCGAACAGATCGGTTAAGTTATTTTCTTTGAAAAATCGCTTTCTGATAACAGCGAAAGTTCTGCATTCTATAAGAATATGTTTAACCGCGCAAGTTGTCTGCCAGACTGGAGCCTCAAAATCAGATAGTTAATTTCATTCCCTGGACACAATGAGTGTCTTACTCTCTTTGCAAATATACAGTCAGTGTATTTTACATTCCCAGTCGACTAGACGGCCAATCACTTTGATTATAAACGTATTGAAAGTGATTTTCTCTAACTTAAATGCAGTATGTGTGCTTATGCTTGTCGATGTTTGTGTATATTCATGCGGATGTCATCAGCTATATCAATATCGGCAATTTTGTATACTCAAAAGATTCATGTACCAATGTATCAATCATTTTTTTCCGCCGAAAATATCTTGTATTTTCGGCTGGTCCAATTTGATCTCTTGGCAATGAACCCCTTAATCAAGCTTCTTTTCATGGATTTGCCGCCCAAAAATGCTCAAGAAACATAGCCGACACATGGGAGACCTTAAAATAGCCCAGCAGAAAAAAGAATTAAGAGTCAAATGTTTATGTTGGACAACTACATATATATATATATATGTGTGTGTGTGTGTGTGCCACAGTGCACAAGCAGGATGCGTCACAATTTTAACAGGTTTGAATTCAGAGGTTTCTTTTTCTAGACCAGTTGCCGTAGAAAGGTTGAGTCTGATCTGCCCTACTATTTACCGCTAGCTGGAGGGAGAATAACTGGGCTACACACACATATATATATATATATATATATTTATTTATTTATAACTATCATATATATGTTATATAAATATATATTTACCTATCCTATATATGTTATATACATATATATAATATATATATATATATTTATGTTATATATTGTCTTATATGTATATATATATATATATGTTATATATAAATATATATTATGTATATATATGTTATATATATATATTATTGTCTTATATATATATATATATATATATATGTTTTATATATATATGTTTTGTATATATATATATATTATATATATATATATATTATGTTATTATATGTTAATCCTCGATTCTTACTTCATAATGCTGAGTGTTAAGCAATGTAGCATAAAGTACCATTTTTTTAATCTTTGGTATGACTTGATCTGAGATTGAACCCAGGTCTCCTGGGCCATTGGCGTACACTCTAACCATGATGCCAATGGTTATATATATATATATATATATATATATATATATATATATATATATATATATATATATATATATATATATATATATATATATATATATATATATATATATATATATATATATATATATATATATATATTATATATATATATATATATATAATATATATATATATATATATATATATATATATATATATATATATATATATATATATATATATATATATATATATATATATATATATATATATATATATATATATATATATATATATATATATATATATATATATATATATATATATATATATATATATATATATATATACACTTGATGCTACCTTGCTAAACACTCAGCATTATGAAGTAAGAATCGAGGATTAAGTGGAGCAATCCAAGGAAAGGAGTAGCATCTTCCCCTATACTTTGGTGTAGGAACTATCTAAAAAGGAGTCATAAGGTCACCCTCGACTGCAGTCGAAAACTTTACATTTTACTATATATATGCGCGAGTGTGTATCTTTGTTCTTTTATGATTAAAATTGAACTCTAAAATCCGTACCTAAAATGTACTTCCGTATAAAATAATGATGAAGCAGGATTAAAACTCACAATTCAGAATTTCACGTTATCGATCCTCAGGTGAGCCACAATTCGACATATATATATATATATATATATATTAGTGTGTCTGTGTTTGTGTTTATGTGTGTATGTTTTTGTGTGCATATGTGTGTGTGTGTGTGCGTTGAATACTAGCTCACTAGATGATCGATAAAATAGATCTCTATCGTGATGTTCTATCATGCTTTTAGTTATCTAATTTTATACTTGAAATTCGGATATTGCAGTAAATTCATCATACCTGACCGATAAAATGAAATGCTGTTTCTTCCAGGCAGCGGTCGTATCGATACTGCTGTATGGATGCACTACTTGGGCGCTAACAAACGGCTGGAGAAGAAGCTAGACGGCAATTACACAAGAATGCTGCAAGCAATATTAAACAAGTCCTGGCGACAACACCCCACAAGGCACCAACTATATGGCCACCTGCCTCCCATCATGAAAACTATCCAAGTTAGACGAACCAGACATGCAGGACACTGCTGGAGAAGCAGGGACGAGCTCATACGTGATGTACTCCGATGGACCCACACATGTAGCCGGGCAAAAGCAGGACGACCAGCTCGAACATACATTCAGCAACTATGTTAGGATACGGGATGTGGCCTGGAAGACCTGCCAGAGGCGATGAACGATTGGGAGAAGTGGCGAGAGAGGGTCAGGGATATCCATGATAGAGGCACGACATGATGATGATGATGATTTCCTGCAGGGCAATGTTTTTTTTTTTCTTTAATAACGTATTTTCCAATCATTTCGCTCTCTGCATTTTATCTCAAACAAAAAAGGCTTCTCGTCTCTATCAATCAATCTCATGAATTTGAGGCTGTCATAGACCTAATACTGATAGGGTACTAGAGACTGGCCTAATCATAAGGATTCGCCAGGGATACAGCCAAATGAGGCGAAGAAGGTGACAACACTTTTTAAATCGTGTTTTTTTTTTTTTTTAGGAATGATCGGCCGGCAGGGTTTCTGTATCTCGAACGATATTTTACGAATTTCGTTTGACAGATCATGTAAACAAAAGGCTATCAAACTGAGATTTGTAGCCTGGTATCCCTTTCTACGCAGTGCAGAAGGGTCAAACGTGATGCTTTAATTTCATCTGCAACAACACGGCCTCTGATATTTTCTCATGTTGCAAATTTATAGGTCCATAAAAGTGATATTCATCTTATATATATATATATATATATATATATATATATATATATATATATTAAAGGATAGGGACACATTATAGGTCCATAGGTCGTGTTTCACACCAGCAGGGGACATGTTATTCGAAAGGACATGGAAGCTCTATCGATCTATCCTTCTCTCTCTCTTTCTCTCTCTCTCTCTCTCTCTCTCTCTCTCTCTCTCTCTAGTTACATATTATTGGTCATTAAAGGTGACAGCCTACGTATTAAAAAGGGCAAGTCATGTGTCACACTGGCAAGGAACATATTATCCGAAAGGTTAGTTGGTTGTTTGGATTTAAGGGTTATTTAGCGCTAAATCCATTTTTATGAAAATAGTTCTATTTCAAACAATTCAGTTTACCATAAGTACGCAGTTTAAATGTAAGTACAGTTTAATTGTGAAAAACATTTCTATTTCAAGCTATTCAGTTTAGTCAAGCAGTTCTAATTCAGCTAATTCAGTTTAGTATAAGTACAGATTTTGTTTACACTCAGTTGAATGTCAAAACAGTTCTACATTAAACAATTCAGTTTAGTATAAATACAGTTTCAATGTAAAAAAAAGGTCAACTTCAAATAATTCAATTTAGCATAAGTAAGCAGTTTAAATGTAAGTACGGTTTAATTGTGAAAAACATTTCTATTTCAAGCAATTCAGTTTAGTCAAACAATTTAGTTTAGCATAAGTATGCTGTTAGTTCTATTTAACGCATAGATAGGGCACTATCAGATGCTACCAAGCTGAGCCAGAGTGGACCTGGGAGCAATGGCAATGAAGGGGCACTCCACATACCCCATAGACCTTGCATCACTGGAAACTTACCATCAGATTGTTTAGTGTCATGTCCAGAACACTCAATGGGAAGTCTTAACCCTTTTGCAGAGGTGCAGTCGGTGTAGAATACAAACCCGGCCGACTCGTCAATTATCCGAAAGGACATGTTGCTATATATATATGTATATATATATATATATATATATATATATATATATCAGAAGAAGAGTGGCTTGTGTTGAAGACAAAGATTCGACGGCACACTTGATTTGATACTAACTGATTCTGTATCTATAAACTTCTATATCTATGAAATGATAGTGGGCATTATATGTATATATATATATATCATCAACACAACTCATGCGGTACACTTCTAAAATGATAAATACTCTATCAAATCTTGGCTTTTCACACATATCTTCGATTATGTTAAAAATTCTATACGACAAAATCGTTCACACACACACACATACACACATACAGACACGCACACACACAGATAAACTGACAAACTGACACCAACAAACGCACACTATATATATATATATCCAATGATACGGCCACCAACCTCCTAACATGAAAACTATCCCAGTTAGACGAATTACCATGCAGGACACTGCTGGAGAAACAGGGACGAGCTCATAAGTGATTTACTCCGATGGACCCCAACATATGGCCGAGCAAATGCAGGACGGCCAGCTCGAACATACATACAGCAGCTCTGTAAGGATACGGGATGTAACCCTGAAAACCTGCCAGAGGCGATGAATGATTGGGAGAAGTGGCGAGAGAGAGTCTGGAATATCCGTGCTTGCGGCACGACATGATGATGATAATGATGATTGTTCGGTATACTTTTTTTCTTTGATCGTTTGTTCTAAATTCCGTGCTTTTTATGTACCCTTTCTTTTGACCCACTTGTAATTCTCTTGAAAGAGATATTGCCTAATTATCATATAAACGTAGAACTATGAGTTGTAGTATTGATCGTTTATGATTCCTGTATAGTAATACCAAAGAGAAAGACCTTGCGTGATGGAAAATATCGGACAGTAAACCCACTTCTATGAAATGTTGACGCTGTTAAAATGGGCTCGATGAACGTAACAAAACTATACTTTAAGGTTAGTTGTAAAAAAAACTATAGAAGACAATATCTAAAGAAAAATAAACACATTAGCCTGATGGATAAGGTCAAATAACTTCACGAGAGCATTATTAATGAGTGAAATTGAATAGTTTGGTTTGGTTTGTTGGGTTATATGGCATATCAACCTTTGTAGGTTATTTAACGCCAAATCCATTTTTATGTAAATAATCTGTTCTGTTTAAATGATTTGGTTTGTTGGGTTTTATGGCATATCAACCTTTGTAGGTCATTTAACGCCAAATCCATTTTCAGGTAAATAATCTGTTCTGTTTAAATGATTTGGTTCGTTGGGTTTTATGGCATATCAATCTTTGTAGGTTATTTAACGGCAAATCCATTTTTATGTAAATAATCTGTTCTGTTTAAATGATTTGGTTTGTTGGGTTTTATGGCATATCAACCTTTGTAGGTTATTTAACGCCAAATCCATTTTTATACAAATAGTCAGTTCTACTGAAAACAATTTAGTTTAGCATGAGTACACATTTTAATAATCAAAAACATTTCTATTTCCAGCTATTCAGTTTAATCAAACGGTTCTTTCAGCTAATTCAATTTAGTATAATAAAAGCTTTCCTCTACACAGTTAAATAGATTGTTGATAATTTTACTTTTAAATAAGTTAGAACAAATTGTTAGTTGGTTGGTTACTTGGTTGGTTGGATTTTATGGCATATCAACCTTTGTAGGTTATTTAACGCCAAATCCATTTTTATACAAATAACCAGTTATATTTTTAAAAAATTCAGTTTAGCATGAGTACACAGTTTAATCGTCAAAACATTTCTATTTCAAACTATTCAAGCAGTTATATATAGCAATACAGTTTAGTTTAAGTACAGTTTCAATGTCAAAAACAGTTCTATTTCAAATAATTCAGTTTAGAATAAGTAAGCAGTTTAAATGTAATTACAATTTAATTGCAAAAATTATTTATATTTCTAGCTATTCAGTTTAGTCAAGCAGTTCTTATTCAGCTAATTCAGTTTAGTATAAGTACATATTTTGTTTATACACAGTTAATTGTCAAAAACAGTTCTATGTTAAACAATTCAGTTTAGTTCAAATACAGTTTCAATGTCGAAAACAGTTCTATTTCAGATAATTCAGTTTAGCTCAAGCTCGCCCTTTAAATGTAATTAAGGTTTCAATTTAGCATAAGCACGCAGTATAAATGTAAGTACAATCAAATTGTCAAAAACATTTCTATTTCAAGCCATTCAGTTTAATCAAATAATTCCGTTTAGCATAAGTATGCCGTTAGTTCTATTTAACCAATTGATAGGACACTTATCAGGAGCTACCACTACGGGCCAGAGTGGACCTGGGGGCGATGGCAATAAAGAGGTATTCCGTATTTCCCAAAGCTGCAGCATTGCTGGAACCTCACCATCAGATTGTTTAGTGTCATATCAGGACACTCGTTGGGAGAGTCTTACCCGTCTGCAAAAAAGCAGTCAGTGTATTCTACAACCCCAGTCGACTGGGCAAGAGAAATTGGAGGTTAATTACATGGCCTAAATAAACGTGGGCATAAGTCAGACAAGTAAAAACTTTCTAAGTATGCAGTTTTTGGTACCTTATCAACAGCTGCTTTTTGGATTATTCCACTAGGTACAACAGTGGAATCACCTGATTACTTACTGGAACAAGCATTTTTAGAGCCAATTGAGGAATTAGTAACCATATTTACCCAACCCCTCCGCTCGGGCAGGATATGACAAAAGGAATTGGGTATACCACAATTTCATAGTTTGGCCAGTTAATAAAGAGATGGTACCATCTTGTTTAAAACGTGAACTCTGTTTTATTTATTTGAGTTCACGTAGAGACAAATGTCCCTTGTTGCCTCATCATCATCATATCGCGCTGGTAGCACGGATATCCCTGACCCTCTCTCGCCACTCCTCCCTATCGTCCATCGCCCTAGGTAGGTCTTCAGGACAACATCCCGTATCCTCACATAGCTGCTGAATGTACGTTCGTGCTGGTCGTCCTGCTTTTGCTCGGCAATGTGTGGGGATCCATAAGAGTACATCTCTTATGAGTTCATCTCTGCTTCTCCAGCAGTGTCCTGCATGTCTGGTTCGTCTAACTTGAATAGTTTTCGTGATAGGGGGCAGGTGGCCGTACAGTTGGTGTCTTGTAGGGTGTTGCTGCCAGGACTTGTTCAGGATTGCACGCAGCATTCTTGTGTAATTGCCATCTAGCTTCTTCTCCAGCCGTTTTGTTAGCGTCCATGTAGTGCATCCATATAGCAGTATCGATGTGACTGCTGCCTGGAAGAAACTGCGTTTCATTTTATCGGTAAGGTCTGATTTCCATATAATCGATAGCCTATTTATAGCTGTCCATGCTTTCGTTAACCTCGTTTCGATGTCCTTTTCGGTTGATTCGACGCTGCTTCCTAGGTACGTGAATTTGTCTACTAGTTTAAGAGGGGTTCCTTCTAGAGTGGAGATGTCCCCCGTTTGGTTATAGCTCATATATTCTGTTTTGTGTGCATTAACATAGAGGCCTAAGCTTGCTGCTGCTCGTTCCAAACTATGCAGAAGTGTTTCGGCTTGGTCAGGTGTATTTGCCAGTATCGCTATGTCATCGGCGTAGTCGGCGTCGGTAATTGTTGTTGCGGGGTACCTTCTGCTTCTTTTCTTCGTCAGTTCGAAGAAAAGAAGCAGAAGGTACCCCGCAAAACAACAGAGATTAAGCTATTGCATGTGTATTTGAAAGAAGCGTTAAATCATCAGACTGTTACAGTTATAGATTCTACTTGATATCATTTGATTGTCTTTTTTACCGTGAAATCATTTTCTACCATCGTATCTATAGATGTTTGTCGTGCATGATATAAGCCGATTACGGACAGAAATCGTGCCAAGAAATCTCTTGCATGTTTTGGGCGAGAGAGAAGAATGAACCAAGACAGGAATATGAACGTGTAGTGTGTAGCTGATGACCAATAAGATACCTACCTTCTAAGGACTCGATTAACTGAAGGTTATATGCTGTTGCTCCACATATCAGTCGTTCTTGGAAATGGCAGTGATGTAAAAGAAAAAGGAATCATATCAACAAGATTTTGCAAACCGTGTCTTAAGTGGAATCTAAGTCGGGCTTCGCGCTTAATGATAGATAAGAAAGATAACGCTAATGGGAGACTGATTGAAGAAATGATGTGTTCTTTACCGACCTGTGCTGTATTCTATTTTGTATTCAAAAAAGAATTGGCGACCGGTGCTGTGAAGTTCCCGAGCAAATCAGTGAGCATTAACTTTATTGCTAGGCAGATCTGACCAGCTCATCTTACTGAAGAACTCCAGTTCTCTAGAATGATAGAAACAACCCCATATTCGACATTGTCGGGTATTTCAACTATTGTATATAATCTGCTTGCTTTAACAAAGCAGTATCTACTCACTGAAAAATAAGTATACTTTATCAATTTTAACATGATTTAAACTTTTGGAATTCTTTTGAATTTTATAGTGCTATAGAATCCATCTTTAATTATTATCATTTAACTCTTTTCAGATCAGCGTTAGTTGATGATTTTCCGCTGGAGTCTGAGTGACAGCAAGTTTCTTCAACTCTTCACGACTATTCTTAGGATTCTAGCCGATCATACAATGCTGCAGTTTAGATGGTCTACACTCGTCTTCTTATTTCAAAGTCCATCACACTCTGTACCAATCTTTTGGTGACTGTACCGAACGCACCAATTATTATCGCTATCACCGTTACCTAAATGTTCCATATATATATATATATATATATATATATATATATATATATTATTTCTCTAGTAATGTCTACGTACTTATCTATCTTTCCTCTTTCATTTATTTTTACTCTGTAGTCCGCCAGTACGGCCATGTCCACTTTTCGGCAAGTTCTATTATTATTATTATTATTGTAATTATTATTATTATCTGAAATCGCAGGAAAGACACATGCCTCTTGTTGCGTGATACGGGTGAAACAACAGAAATTCAGCTTATTATTATAATTATTATTATTATTATTATTCTAGTAGCAGTAGTAATGATAGTAGTATCAGTAGTAGTATACTCTGGTGGTTTTTCACAGAAATCTGAGGGACAGCAAGTCTTCTCTGGTCTTCAGGATATATGTGATTTTAACAGTGCTGTGGCATGGATGGCACCAATTCACCCTCGGATCTCCTGTTCCCCCCGTTTGTTTTTTACGTTCTTGTACATTGTTCCAAGTACGCCATCTTCAGTTGGTATCACAGTCATTTTCACGTTCAGCTTCTTTCTAAGATCCAAGTTTATATTTATGGTTTTTTTTTTTCTGATTTGCTGGAACGGCCTTATCCTCTTGACGTCAATATATTCCATTAAGGTTGTTGTTCTTCAATCACATAAAAAGCGAATGTAGCAAATTGGCACAGAAGGAGTACAAGGCCACACACGATTGGGCGGGGAAGGTGATCCACTGGAAAATATTCTAGAAATTTAAATTTGACCATGCCAACAATGGTATATACTCAACCCAGCACCTGTCCTAGAAAAGGACACACACAAACTCCGATGGGACTTTGACATACAAACGGATCACCTAATCTCGGCCAGAAAACCAGACCTTATAATAATCACCAAAGAAAAAAAAATGAAAACCTGCAAAATTGTCGACTTTGCTGTCTGGCTGACCACAGATTAAAACTGAAAGAATGTGAAAAGAGTGATAAGTACCTCGACATTGCTAGAGAATAGAAAAAAACTATGGAACATGAAGGTGACAATTATACAAATTGTTATTGGTGCTTTTGGTACGGTTAATACTGAAGTTTGAGTTGTCTCGATTTGTTCTCCAATTTCCTACTCTTCCAGCTCCTTTTCCAAATCTTTGGAGATCGTTCCAAGTGCTCCTGTTAAAACAGTTATCACCGTCACCCTCTTCTACTGGCGAGTTTTTCACAACAACTTTAACATGCTTTTTCACAAGAGTCTGAGAGATTTAAGTCTCCTCTAGTCTTTGGGTCTCTTCTGAATATTCTCACCAATCTCAGCAATGATGTAGTCTAAGTGGTTTTGATTTTTTTTCTCTAGTTTCCAATTCCTCCAGCCCGTTTTCTAAACTATTAAAGACTGTTTCCAGCACACCAACTACCTCTGGTATCACCAACACCTTTATCTCCCACGGTTAATAGCTCTCAGGCGAGGTCCATTGTTTTAATGCTTACGATTTCTTTCATTTGTTGATACAGCAAAATCATGATTGATGAAAAATTATTTTTTCTTGTTAATTGCCACTGGGTCTGGTTATGAAGCCGAGATCAAGTGTTCCGTTTGTACTTCAAAGTCCCAAAGAATTTTCTCCGTCTCATTTTCTTGGACGAATTCTGGTTTGTTCATGTACCATCTGGGAGTACAGTCAAATTTTAATCTCTTGCACAATTCCCACTGGATCAACTATCCCTCTAGTTATGCCTCGTTTTGTATTTCATTTGTTATAGTTGGCTCAATTCGCTTATTAAGTGATTAACCGCTTCATCTCTTTCTTTGTAAAACCTACACGCGCTATTCCAGCGTTAATTATTATCATCGTCATTATTATTATTTCATTTCTTCCCTCTTCAATGCAAGATATGGCTATCCTTTTTTTTTTTTTCTTAATTTCTTCTATTTTCCATTTATGGTATGCTGGAAGGCCCTCAGCCATTATATTAAAAATTCATTTTTTGTCTTTAATATTGAATTCTTTGAGAGTTCTTCACACGAGCCTTAGTTGACGGTTTCTCACAGGAGTTTGAGTGACAGCAAGAATCCTCAAGTCTCCGTATTTTCTCAGTATTCTAGATGATCTTAATGCTGTTGTCTGGATAGTCTCTACTTGTCCTCTTATTTCCATGCCCCCGAGTTCCTTTAACAATCCTTTAGGAATCGTTGCAAGTGCACAAATCACGACTGGTATCACCAGTACTTTCATATTCCTTAGTTTTATTTTTAATTCTCAAGCAAAGTCTAGACTTTTATATCTCTTTTCGCTTTCTTTTATTTTTATTCTGTGTTCAGCAGGGATGGCTAAATTCGCTCTTCAGTAGATTCTTTTTTCTTTTTTGTGGACAATCACAAGATTTTGTTGTCTGGATGAAATTAGATGATTCGTTTGTGTCTCAAAATCCCAGAGAAGTTTGTATGTCTCATTTTCCAGGACAGATTCTGAACTCTCTTTGTACAACTTGTTTGTATATTCAAATCAATTTTTTTTGGCGCAATTCCCCGTGAATAACCTTCCCCACCCAATTGTGTCTAGACTTACCCTCTTTTTGCACAAATTTACTGCATTCTCTTATGTTGTATAGCACTGATAATGATATCAATCACAACAGTAATATAATACATACACAAAAATAAGACACAGGTGGACTCTGTTGTTTCAAATATGATCAGGTTTATTAATTCCTGACTTCAGTCTATGGCAACATTAGGAGAGAGACACAATTCTTACTTTGCGGACACCACACCCACGCGCGGCATATCTTGTGATGTTTAGATCTCAGTCCTTAGATATCCGAAAAAACCCCATCTACATCTTCAACGGCCAAAATCCAACTCCAAGCCTCAATGGCAGAAACTCAACTCTCTGTCTCCATGGTCTAATCTCAACTGACTTTTTCGAATTCCTTAAATTCTCAGAACCATCTCTTCCGGGCATAACGTCATCCACATTCCAGCCCATTTCCTGTCTGGGGGGGTTATTTTGACAAATGGTGATTTTCATATACTTTGCACGTGAGTTTAAAACTGCACCCAATGACTTATGCACCTGAACTGTTAACTCGTATAGTTGAAAGCCCTACCAAACTGAATGATAACATATAACTGAAAAATGATTAATATAAAAAAAATCATTCCGTAATTATATAACACTTATAATATGATTGATCGTTTCGTCTCTATCATCATATAACCTACATTCAGTATTTTGTTATGTCTCTATTATTATTATTATTATTTACTCACTAGACTTTTTCGCGTCGGCTCATGCTGATGGTTTTTCAATGTAGTTTGAGTGACAGCAAGTCTCCTCAAGTTTCCAGAACTCTTCTCAGTATTCTGGCCGTTCTCAATAATGTAGTAATTTGGATGGTCTCCACTTGTCCGCCAACTTCCAAATCCTCCAGTCCCTTTAGTAATCCTTTAGTTACTGTTCCAAACGCACCAATTACATTTGGTATAATTGTCACCTGTACATCGCATAGTTTTTTTTTTCAATTCCCTAGCAAAGTTGAAGTACTTATCCTTCTTTTCACATTCTTTCACTTTTATTCTGTGGTCAGCCGGGGAAGCAAAGTCGACAATTTTGCAAGTTCTCTTTTTTTGTTGATTATTATGAGGGCTGGTCTTCTGGTCGTGATTAGGTGATCTGAGTGTATGTCAATGTCCCATACGAGTTTATGTGTGTCATTTTCTAGGACAGGTGCTGGGTTGTGCATATACCATTTATTTGTATGGTCAAATTTAAATTTCTTGCACATCTCCCAGTGGATCACCTTGCCGACCCAATCGTGTCTAGTCTTATATTCCTTCTGCGTTAATTTACTGCATTCGCTTATGGGATTGATGGTTTCATCTGTCACCGCATAGTCTACATTTGCTATTTTGCTGCATCTTATCGATTCTCAGGTTGATATGATTGGTTCTTATGGCGTTGTTTTGTGCTTCTATTTGGAGAGATTCTGTTTCTCTCTTAAAGTTTCCTTTTCTGAGCCAGGTGCAGGTTTTGTTGAGTAAGATGTTGTTGATTACTCGTTTATACCGCCCATAGAGTTGTTTTCCTTCCCATTTTTGTTTCCTAGTTATTGTCATTCTGCAGTACAGCGTGTTATCATTATCGTTTCTCATGGTTGTAATCAGTCCTCCATCATGTTTTTGTATATAGTCTTCGAATCGTTGTATCGATGCGTCAACGCTGTCTTCAATGTTGGCAAATCCCCTTCCTCCCTCTTTTCTTGAAACATAAAGTCTGTCAACGTCGTCTCTGGGATGTAATGCCTTACGCACTGTCATTAGTTTTCTTGTTCTTTGGTCCATTTGTTTAAATTCGTCTCTGGTCAACTTCAGAAAGGGTACGGAATATCTAACGAGTTGTACTATTATCATTATTATTTCTTTTTTCATACCAGACGGTTGTTGTGATTAATTTTGTCTTCTTGGGGGTCTTTCACACCTATTTTGACGGGTGGTTTTTCAAATAAAATGGTGTTTCAGCAAGTCTTATCAGATTATCAAGACTCTTCTAATTATTCCAGCTGATTTTAACAATGTCCTGGTCTGGACGGTCTTCATTTTAACTCCGATGTCCAGTTCACTCAATCGTTTTTCCAGATTCTTGGGGATGGTTCCCTAGACTCGAACTACAATATATGTCACAATCATGTTCATGTTCAACGGCTTAATTTAGATCCCTTAAAAGATCCAAGTATATATTTTCGCCTTCTTTTATTTACAGTCTACGGTTTGCTGGAACTGGAAAACTTATTAAATGACTGAACATTTTTTAAAATTTTTATTGTTGTTATTTTACAATTTTGAGTGTTTTTCACACCAGTGTTCGCCGTTGGTTTCAATGTGGAGTTTTTGTGAAGGCAATTCTCCTCGAGTCTTCAGGACTCTTCTCAGAATTCAAGCCTACTTCAACAATGCCGTTGTTTAGATCGTCTCAGGACGTCATCCAATTTCTTGACCCTCCAGTCCTCTTAAACAAGTCTTTGGGAACCTCTCTGAGTGCACCAAATATAATTGGTTTCACCGTCACTTTCATGTTCTATAATTTCTTCTTCTTCTTCTTCTTCTTCTTCTTCTTCTTCTTATTATTATTATTATTATTATTATTATTATTATTATTATTATTATTCAGTTTTTCACATCAGCGTAAGCTGATGGTATTTCACTAGAGATTGAGTGACAGCAAGTCTCCTCAAGTCTCCAGGACTCTTCTCAGTATTCTGGCCGCCAAGTTCTAAATCTTCCAGGCCTTTTAATAATCCTTTAGTTATTGTGCCAAAAGCACCAATCATAATTGGTATAATTGTGACCTTCATGTTCCATAGTTTTTTTTCAATTCTCTTGCAAGGTCGAGGTACTTATCACTCTTTTCACATTCTTTCAGTTTTATTCTCTGGTCTACCGGCACAGACTTGCTTAAACATCAGAATGGTTATAGGTTTGGCTGAAATGTTTGAGTCCGGATAAAAGTTGCCATGAATTTTGATTTTAAAGGCAGGAAAAGGCAAAGTACACAGTTTATAGGATGTTATGTCATTAACTATTCTAATAAGTAAATCCGTGATAATCAGAAAATTTGAAAGAGAATCTTTGTTATTCCTTGATTGTTATTGCTTTTTTTTTCTGTTATCTATGTTGTTATCAAGGGCGTTATTATTGTTAAAATAGTTTTATATTTTCTATATAGTAATTTACATTATATTTTTGTTACAATAAGAGTTTTAAATAATAACAATTTGCAATATAAAAATCAACACATTTTGGCCAGGTAGCTACAACTGAGTCGTAGAAATGTCCGAAAGAAAATATCTGTTGATAGACTGATTGATTGATTTTAATGGTATGTCAAACCGTTTAGGGTTATTTTGTGCCTAATCGTCGAGAAATTACGTTAATTGTGTGTTAATATTGACATTTTTTGCGCTGTCGTTTCTTTGGAGTTTTTATTTCCATGTTCTTATCAAATATTTATCCTATACACCAACCCTTCCGCTCGGGCAGGATATGACACAAGGTCAATTTTTAAGCGGAGTTTAACAGGTTTGAATTCAGAGTTTTCCTTCTCCTAGACTAGTTGCCTGACCAAGGCTGAAGAACCTAGTCTGTCCTACTATTTGGAGGGAGAATAATTGGATTCATACCTTTCCCAAGGGTATTAGTGCTATGTGAAATGCAATCAGTCTCGTCCAGGATTTGAACTCGTGTCGTCGTGTCCATTTCCTACAACGATAACAATTACACCACGGGCACCTCCACAAAATATCAAATATCAAATATTTATAATCATTAATAGATTTATTTGATCCATTGATGGGACTCTAACACGTACTTCCACACCAAGTGAGAGTGGACCTGGGAGTAATGACAAAAAGGTTTGTCAGAACTGGAGCCTCACAATCTGATGCAGGTTAATTTCATACAAAATACACCTCTCGTGGGGTGAGAATGCCTTGCCCTTTCTGCAAGGAATACAGTCTTTATTAGCAGTGTCCAAAATTATCAGTCTGAGTTTCGCAAAATATAATTAAAAAGTGTTGAAGGCTCACGAACTTAAAAGGAAAGAAAAATATAAGTTAATTTACAATATCATCATCATCATCATCATGTGGTGCCGGCAGCATAGATATCCCTGGCCCTCTCTCGCCACTTCTCCCTATTGTTCATCGCCTCCAGCAGGTCTTCAGGGCTACAACCCGTATCCTCACTGAGCTGCTAGATGTATGTTCGAGCCGGTCTTCCCACTCTTGCTCGGCCATATGTGGGGGTCCATAGGAGTACATCACTTTTGAGCTCGTCCCCGCTTCTCCAGCAGTGTCCTGCGTGTCTGGTTCGTCTAGCTTGGATAGTTTTCGTGATGGGAGGGAGGTGGCCGTATAGTCGGTGCCTTGTGAGGTGTTGCCGCCATAACTTGTTCAATATTGCTCGCAACATTCTTGTGTAATTGCCGTTTAGCTTCTTCTCCAGCTGTTTAGTTAGCGTCCAAGCAGTGCATCCATAAAGCAGTATCGATACCACCGCTGCCTGGAAAAAACTGCGTTTCATTTTATCGGTCAGGTCTGATTTCCATATGATCGATAGCCTATCGATAGCTGTCCATGCCTTCGTTATTGATCAATAAAATATTTCCTAAATGAAGCATCTGGTGTTGGTACAAGTGATGATTCGACAATTGCCAACGCAGCGTACTTTTGGCATGCTTCGTTATCGAGAAAAACTATTCAAACCTGTATGTAGGGTCAAACACGCTCTCTACTTGATGGATGGGCGTGATAATTGCCCATATAGAAAGTCTTTGAAATTGATAGTGTGTTAAACAAGAAACTTAGACTTGAAATCTGAACACTGAAGACCAATGGATTTGATCTGTAGTTGTAATCACACTTCTTCACTGTCAACATTAAAAGGAGACAATTTTGAAAGTTTGGTGAAGTGTCACTCCAGTGGGCCTCGGGAGCTGCATGTGACCCGGGGGTAACAGGTTGAGTAATCATGTTCTATTTTGATATTGAATACCAATTTCAGTTAGATAAATTGAACGTAATTTCTGAGACTGCTAATTCCATGAATATTTCAATTTAAGGATTTGACATAAAACTAGACGGTCTGCTTTAACATTAGTCAGAGAAGGATATTATATTTCGATTGAAGAGAATAGGTAAAAATTCCTTCATTTAAAAAAACCCCCAAAAAACGGAGCTTTTTACTGTGTATTTCTGACGAGTTTTACAAACACCTTAAAGAAATTGAATAAATTAAACTTAAATTAGATTTAGTAAATATTATTTTACTCATTACAAACTTTGGCATAAAAAATATTTTTGTGAAAGTATTTCTTATTTTTGCGTTTTGATTTTCTTGGATGTTGAATTACGTAAGAATGTTGAATTACGCAAGAAAATTTTAATGTTGACGCTAACGTCAACATTAAAATTTTCTTTTCCGTCATGGGTTTACTAATCTAGTTTTCATTTTCATTTAATACGCCTCTCGTTTTTGGTCAAGTTATTAACTCAGAAAAAATTAGTGAACTTGGGTCTGGACAGATAATTGGATTAATACTGTTTAGTTTAATGAAAGAAGTGGGTCAAGTTTGTCTTAACCAACGCTTCTGCTACGAACAGGATCTGAGAAAAGGTCAAAGTTTTTAAAGCAGTAGTTAACAATTTTGAATGAAGAGTTGTCCTTCTCCTAGACTGGTTGCCATACCTTGATTAAAGAGCGAAGTCTGCACTTGTGTTATACATAACCGGAGGGAGAATTGTTAGATTCTTCTCTTTCCAAAGCGTGTAAGCGTTATGTGAATTACAAACAGCTTCGCCCAAGTTTAAATTCTTGTCCGCAAATCTGTTTTCAGTGACTATAGCCAATACACCACAGGTGCCTCAAATATGTATCGTGTGGAATAATTGTTAATGAGTTGGTCTGTCCGCCAATTGATTGGTTATGAGTTCGATTTTGAAAATGATAAAAAACAATAACTGATGATCAATATAAATGTAGAAATAAAAGTCTAAACAGACTTTACTAGTGCCACAGAGTATACTATTTCTCTTTAGTAGACTATACTAGGAATCTCTTGAGGATACTATTTCTTTGTAACTGTCTGACTTTTTTGAAATATAATGCTTTTTGGTCACAAAACAAAGGAGATTAAAACTTTCCTTCTGGAGAGGCATATGAGATCAGTGATAATTTCTACAGTAGAGAGTTATATATATATATATATATATATATATATATATATGTATATAGTCATCCACAGATAGACTGTTTCGTTGAATCACAACTCTTCAGTGTGGCTAGACACGTAGGACGCTTGAAGCCGAGATAGAACCCCCCCCAACTTTACGTTAGACTTAGTATCAGACCGTTCGGCCACCAAGCGTTCCACGTCAACAAGGGAATTATTAGGTATTATGTAGCAACAGCAGCAGCAGCGTTCGTTTGTTTATATTTTATACCTTACCGGATACCAGAGTGCTCAATTCTTTTGAAGAGCCTTGCAGTAACCTAGCAGCAGCCGAAAATTCCTTCTCCAGAGTGCTCAACCCCCATGAGAGGAGCGTATATATATATATATATATATATATATACTGCTTTTCTTTGTTTTGTTGTTTAATGACATATCAACGTTCTTGGGTTATTTAATGCCAAATCCATCCTTCTAGAAGAACAGTATTGGTACTATTTAAGCCATTCCTTTGAGGATAAGGGGGTTCATAACTTTCCCAAGGGTATTTGTCCGAAAGTGAACTTAATAGCTCGACTGGAGTATTGGAGTATATATATATATATATATATGTATGTATCAGTCTGTCAGTTTACTGAATCGAAATACAAGACCTTAACCTGGATGTAGGTCAACGATTATGCGTAACAGTCACGAGGAACGGTGTTATTATTTTTATTTTTACTCTTTTTTTTAGTGTTTCACACCAGCGCGAGCTGATGGCTTTCACTGAAGTTTGAACGACAGCAACTCTCTTCAATTCTTCAGGACTCTTCTCAGTATTCTGGCCGATCTCAGCAATGCTGTAGCATGCATGGCTTCTACTCGTCCTTTTATTTCCAAGTTCTCAAGTTTTTGTAGCAATCCTTTGGTCACTGTACCAAGAGCACCAATTACAACTGGCATAACTGCCATTTTCATGTTCCACAGTTTTTTTTTTTCATTTCCCTTGCAAGGTCCAGGTACTTATCTTTCTTTTCGCTTTCTTTAAGTTTTACTCTGTGGTCAGCCAGGATAACAAAGTCCACAATTTTGCATGTTCTCTTTTATTTATATTTTTTTTCTTTTTTTGCTGATAATTTCAATATTTGAAAGTCTGGCCGAGATCAGGTGATTCGTTTGTCTCTCAAAATCCCAGAGGAGATTGCATGACTCATTGTCTAGGATAGCTGCTGGGCTGTGCATATACCATTTATTCGTATGGTCAAATTTAAATTTCTTGTTCAATTCCCGCTAGATCACCTGGCCCTCCTAGTCGTGTATTATCTTGTACTCTTTTTGAAATAATTTGCTGCTTTCGCTTATTGTGTGATTGAACGTTTCGTGTCTATCACTACCTAAAATACATCTGCAGTTTTGTTGCGTTATATCTATAAATGCTTTTATATGATTGGTCCTCATGGCGTTGTTTTATGCAGCTGTTTGAAAAGATTGTTATTATTATTATTATTATTATTATTATTATTGATAGTATTATTATAGTTTTTTTTTCTCATCAGCTAACACTGGTGGTCTTCCACAGGAGTTTGAGTGACAGCAAGACTCCTAAAGGCTCCAGGACTCTTTTCAGTATTCTGGCTGTTCTCCATAATGTAGTAGTTTGGATAGTCTCCACTGGTCCGCCAACTTCAAAGTCCTCTAGTCCCTTTGATAATTCTTTTGTTACTCTACCAAAAGCACCTATTACAATTGGCATAATTGTCACCTGCAGGTTCCACAGTTTTTCAATTCCCTAGGAAGGTCACCGTACTTTATTGTTATTATTATTATTATTATTATTACTAATTTTCATACCTCTTTGAGCATCTCCACTTTTTATTCACTTTATACATCAGCCTTAGAAAAATATTTTCACCAAACATGCATAATATCTATAGACACATCAAATTCTATTTAATATTTCATCCGATTGTTCGTCAAAATACCCTTTTAATTTCTTTTTCATGATAATTTTTCTCAAATCATTCGATTCAATCTTAAAATATTCTAAGTTGTGGCATTTTTAATTAGAAGAGACCATTTGTTCCAAAAATGTATTATTCTAATAAGCAAATTATATTGGTTAGTACACTTAGTAAAATTAGTCTTGTCAGTTTATTTCAAGTTGGAGGAGAAATATAAAAAAAATCCCACCAAATTAGAAATTTCTTTAATTATTTCTGTGCTTCAATCACCTCTTATTCTTCTTTCTACAAAAGTAGTTAAATCCAATTTCTCCATTCTCTTCTGTCAACTGTAATCTTTTATTCTTTTTATTAGTTTTGTCACTCTTTTTTGTATGCCCAACATACTCAATACCACACCCCGGACCCAGATTTGGGTTCGTGAAACTGCTTGGCTCATTAGACCCACATTGCACTTAGTGGGTCAATGAGCAGCATAGACCAACAGGGTTCGAGTCTCGGCTCGTTTCCGACCTTCCCCTCCCCTTTATCCCCACTTTAATTGGCCTTCGGGCTTTTGACCTTGTGTCAAGTCCTGTCTGGTGGGAGGCCGCGACAAATATCATAACACCCCGATTTCCAAGTCTTGTTACTTGATCATAAGCCTGTCAACAGAATTTCATATCCGGTCTTCGCAATTTTCTTAAAACCGTAGAGACATGTTTCCTCATTTTTTATCAGTACTGATATATATTTTGTTGGTGAGTTCTTTTTCAATGGCAATTCCACCCTTCTAGATTATTCAATGCCAATTCTTATATATATATATATATATATATATATATATATATATATATAATTCATATGAATTAATAAACGAGTAAAAATTATTTTCATTAACGGTTTCTCTCGACGCTTTTTAACCATCACCCCACACATCTTAGGGCATATAAGATGAAAAGGGTTGGATGTTTATTTACCATATAAGGAATTGATAGATTACGGTCAAGACTAGAGCTTAACATGACCAGCCGATTGATCGGATTGGACCTCTCCAAACGCCTCTCTAGCCCAAGTAAGCGACGAAGTGGTGTGTTTAACTGGAAATGTAGATGTAAAACAGTCAGTTGTCCCTGTAACGTATATCTTGTAATAACGAATCTGTAAATTTTGGATTTTATCACTCAAGATCAGTGGAATTGAGGGAATAGAAGCAGGAAAATTAGTTCATTCACTAATTAAAAATTTCACTATATATATATATATATATATTTTCTTCTGTTCATATAGCCTTGTGTTACATCTAAGCGATTCATGGGAGTATTTTTAAGTTATTTATTTCTCTTCAGAACGTGGTTCTGGCGTTTTACGTTGTCTTCAGGGAGTAAAATGCTTTATTTTTGTGTCCTCTTCGTTTTATATAATGGCAATTGTTTTGAAAGTCATGGTCTTTTTAATTCCAGGATTTGTGTCAGCGATTTTTTAGTTCAAGTTAATTGTTCGTGACAGATTTTTTTCACGGTAGCTGTTGTTTCTCTTCTTCTTTTTATTACAAAAGTGTATTCTCTGTGTTTGTGTGTTCGTGAATGCGCTCGTGTCCATATATATGTCTTTATTTTGGATTTATGGTTTTCTTTCTTTAATATTTCTTCTTCCTCCTAAATGACCTCTGATAGTCAATATGCCAAAATGTTTTCTTGACTACAATGCTTCCTCCATGAATAAATGTGTGTGTTTGTGTGTGTGTGTGTGTGTGTGTGTGTGTGTGTGTGTGTGTGTGTGTGCATTTATAAATGTGCAGTTCAATAGGTCGACATCTAAATAGTTTTCCTGCCCTAAAACTGAATTTCGGAAAATCCCTACCGATAACACAACAATATAAGAACGACAAAATAACAAGCAAAACTTACAGATTTTCAAAGCACTCCACATCAGAAATAAACTACCTTAACTCAACAGAATCAATTTCGGATCCTCTACTAATGTACTTAAATGTCTTTAGCTACAGCTACTATCTATAGAACGAAGTTTTGAAATAAACACTACAACAACACACCAGTATAAACAAAAAGCCCTCAATTCTTACAAAGTAGTAATGTACATGCAAAGGTCACATCGCTTTTGCAATATACACACTTCTGATGATGGCCCAAGATCAGGCAGAAAGTACTTGGGAAAAATCCGTGCTGGTGGTACGATATGATGATGATGATGATCATCATCATCATTATAAAATCGATGCCGCGGCTTGAAAGTATGAATCAAAAATATGTAGGCAAGGAATATCGATATTTAATCAAATATGTATGTATCTATGTATCTATCTGATTTATGGAGGTGCCCATGGTGTAATGGTTATCGTCGAAGGAAATGGACACGATGACACAAGTTCAAATCCTGGACGACGCTGACTGCAGTTCACTTGGAAAAGGTATGAATCCAATTATTCTCCCTCAAGCTATGTGTAAATAGTAAGACAGATTGGGTTCTTCAGCCTTAGTGAGGCAACTAGTCTAGGACAAGGAAAACTCTGACTTGAAACCTGTTGAACTCCGTTTAAAAATTGACCTTGTGTCATATCCTGCCTGAGCGGAGGAGTTGGTAAATATGGATATCTATCTGATGATGAACATCAAAAGGACCTGAAAAATATCAATATTTGTTGAGCCATTTACTTATTGATTGTTCATTATAAGTTTTTAATTTTTGTTATCTTTAAGGGAAAGGTTTTTATAAAGATTTTTTTCTTTTATTAATATTTACAATTCATTTTAAAAAGTTTTATGTTTTAAGCGAAGTGATGAAAAACAACCTGGTGATGTTGCATATAATATACATTCCTGAAATGAGAATGATTTACTTTCTCTTATTCAAGTGTATTCAACTGACAATTATATGATCCCTGCTATCAAAGACACCGGGTCCTGAGCTCTCCATTTAGGAGATATTTATCTAGCGTGGATAAGGGGTTGTTTCAAATTAGCTGTGACGAATTTTCCGGGAATTTGGGTATTTGAGTAATGATATGTAACCCTAAATCTGTCCATCACATTTCAAAGAAGTATTATTTTTTTCTTTAAGCCTCTACTTCGCTCTGTTTCTTTTCCAGACTTGTAATGTTACCTTACCAACACACCAATTATGAATAGGTGTAACATTAGGGAACCCAAAACGGAGTCAATTGTTTTCTTGATATGAAAATTTGTTTACTTTCTGCAACATTCATCTGTTGTTGCGTAACGAGGGGGATAGAATAACAGATATGAGTCTCTCACTTAGAAAGGCAGAGACTTTAATTGGCGGCACACGAACAAATTCTTCACCCCGATCAAGCCTCAACCTCAAAGAGCCGCTTGTCGTCCAACTGCCTCTGCCTCCGACATTACTCGACCTGGAACTGTCTGCTCAACTTACTCATCAACTGCTTACAATAAACTCTTGGTCTTAGTCTCTTCTAAGTAAAATTGGCGACCTTAGTCAAAGGTGATACGATGGCTCCCATTTCAATAACTACAACAAAGGTGTAGAAGAGGACACAACTCCTTTCCCTAGATTGTTCCACTTTGCCCTTGATCCATATCTTATAATGCTGAGTATTAAGTAAGGTGGAATCAAGTACTATTTTTTGATTCTTTGGTATGACTTGACCTGGGATTGAACCCCGGTCTCCTGGACCATTGGCGAACACTCTACTCATTCGAGCAATGGCCCGGGATGTTACATATATTATACTAATAATTCTTTTTATCAATCAGATAACTGCATACATCATTAGAACTTTCAGTATCGTCATTCTAATATCAGCTGACATTGCCTCTAAAATGCTTGTCTTTGATAACCAGCCCACAACCGATTTTTAAAAAACCATCAACTTTATTTTGAAATCCGGTGCGACATGTGAACGATTTTGAACTTTTTCAACGCAAACTTACTCTTAAGTCAAACTCGAAGTTTTTACTTACCACTTAAATGAAACGATTTACTAAAATAATTAATTAAAATCCTTGATTATATTATAGATTCTCTGGTATAATTCCGAGAATCTCACCCCATGTTCATTGGCATTTTTCGATCTCTTATGCGATTCAGATATTTTCCTACATTTTCCTTCCAGTTAATCTACTTTTTCCTCGTTCTTTTGGGACTATACCATAGCCTCCTGCTACTACTGGTACCACCGTTACCTTTGCGTTCCTTAACTTCTCCTGATTTCTAGTTTTTCGCTGTTTGAATAGCAAAATCTACAAGTTTTTAATTTCTCTACTTTTTGTTAATTCCATCTGGGGTTCAGAGGGATCTATTTGGATGTCAAAATCCCCAAATTCTATTTTATATATATGAGATGTCTAGGGATTATCGCAGGAAATCAAATGACTGCAAATCTTTTCAAACGTCAAGCAGCTTTCTTTTCCAAGCTTTGGAGACCGTTCCAAGTGCACGAACAATCACTTGTAACACCGTCACCCCCATTTTTTTGTTTTTGTTTTTATCTGGCAAGGTCCCCGTCTTTGTTTATCTTTTCGTTTCTTTTATTTTCACCCTTTGGTCCACCAAAACGGCAAAATCCACTTGACCGAAAGTTTTCAATCTTGTTAATCAACACTATGTCTGGCCTTCTCTCAGGAAGAAAGTGATACAATCGTATTTCAGAATTCCAGATAATTGTATGTCTTTTTTCCACACTAGAATAATGAGACACAAGGTTAATTTTTAAAGCAGAGTTTAACAGTTTTAAATTCAAAGTTTTCCTTCTCCTAGACCAGTTGCAGGGGATGTCCTCGTGGTTTGATGGTTAAAGCGATGGACTGCGGAATCGTAGTACGCGAGTTCGTACTCCAGTCGCGCTATTACGTTCACTTTCGGGCAAATACTGTTGGGAAAGGTATGAACCCCCTTATCCTCCCAGCTATGAGTTAAATAGTACCATTACTGTTCTTCTAGGAGAATAACTTTGGCATTAAATAACATACAAAGGTTGATATGCCATTAAACAAACAAACCAAACCAAACTAGACCAGTTGCCATAATATTGTTAAAGAGCCCAGTATCTATTACTAGTTACTAATAGTTGGAGGGAGAATAATTTGATTCATATCTTTTCCAAGAGTATTAGCACTCTGCGCAGCAAGCAGCCTCGTCCAGATTTGAACTTATGTCACTGTGCCCATTTCTTATGACTGCAATCATTACACTGTTTTGCGCATATAACGTTTGGTAGTTTTGTCAAATTTTCATCTTTTGCATAGTTCCCTGTAAATTACTTTACCTGCCCAGTCGTTTCTATTACGGGGCTACTTGTGTGCTAGTGTGTTGCATTCACTTATTATGTGATTAAATGTTTTACCTCGGCCTCTACATAGCATACAGTTGCGAATCGGTTGTGTATTATTATTATTATTATTATTATTCCTTGACCGGCTCATTGGCCAAGTGGGTAGAGTGTTCGCCAATGGTCCGGGAGACCTGGGTTGAATCCCAGGTTTTGTCATACCAAAGACTTTAAAAATGATTCCTGATACCTCCTTGATTAATTCTAAGCAATATGAGGAACGTATCAAGGGTAAAGAGGAGCAATCCAGGGAAAGGAGTAGCGTCCTCTCCTACGCCTCAGTGTAGTAGCTATTGAAAAGGGGGCCTTCTGGTCGCCCTCGACTATGGTCGCCAGCTTTACTTATTATTCTTTGTGAGTTTTTTTTTTACACTAACGTAAGCTGCTTGTCTTTCACTGGAGTCTAAGTGACAGCAAGTCTCCTCGAGTCTCCACGACACTTCTCAATATTTTGGCTGATCTTAGTAATACTGTAGTTTGGATTGTCTCTGTACGTCCTCCGGTTTCTCGTTCCCCCAATCCCCTTACCAAATCATTGAGGACCGTTCAGACCGTCCCAATTATAATTGGTATCAACGTTTACTTTCATATTTCAAATATTTTTGCCCTCCGGCAAGGTCCAAGTACTTGTCTTTTTTTTTTTTTTTTCCAATTTCTTTGATTTTTATTGTTTTTGTTTTCTTTGATTTTCCTCTTTGCTGGACGGCGAAGTCGACACCTTCACTCTGTGGTTCGCTGGCACAGAAACATTTATTTGATCAGAAGTTCTTTTTTCTTCTTAATTAAATTTAGCCTCATCTTCTAATTATTATCATTAATATTATTATTATTATTATTATTATTATTATTAGCAGCAGCAGCAGCAGTAGTAGTAGTACTAGTAGTATTAGTAGTAGTAGTGATGTTGTTTTGAATCAAGTTGAACCGGAGCTACACTCTGATCGTAAAACAAATTAGAAGAGTGATCACATTACAGCTAGTGAGTTATTGTTGACTATCCAAACGTTATTATTATTATTATTATTAGTCGTAGGAGTAATAGTATCAAAATTTATATTAGTATTACTTCAACTATTACGACTATTAACAAAAACAATTAAAAAAAAAACTGTTCATACCAGTTGATTAATACGGGGATTCAGAGCGAACTAATATCGTTCGGTCTTCAGAAACCTTTTTCAGTATTCAGATTCTAATTCCTCTAATATTGTGCCTAGTGAACGTTAACATCTTTATTCCTATATATATATATATATATATGCACTTGTAAAGATGGATGAGCATGAGTGAGTGTCTTTCACATTATATTTGACTGTTTTAGTAAATATATTTAAATCAGGTTTATGGAGATGTTTTTGGACCAATAATTTTCCTGCTTTTTCCCAATCGCTGCTTTGGTGAAAGGTTTTTGTTTATCTTAAAGATACTTGAGCTTAGAGCACGAAGAGTATATATATATATATATATATATATATATATATATATATATATATATATATATATATATATATATATATATATGTGTGTGTGTATTTTATCGCACTCACATAAGCACAAACATATATATCTAGTTAGGTGTAATGCTAACCATCGTAGGAAATGGGCATGTCGACCCGAGTTCAAATCATGTCTAAGGCTGTTTACATTTTTCCATAGCGTTTATACCCTTTGAAATAGTATGAAACCAGTTATTCTCGTTCCAGCTCTTGATAAATAGTCGGGCAGACTATCTTTTTAGCCTTGGTATGGCAAACCAGCCAGAGATTAGTAAAACTCAGAATTCATACCTATTGAAATTGTCTTAAAATCATGCAAAGGGGTATATATATATATATATATATATACATATATATATTAGGGAGTAGGATTAAATCAATTTAAAAATCTTTGGGCTCAGCTACTATTTGTTATCTTGGAATTGTCATGTCATGTATTAGACAAACTGATGTGGCAGCTATATATATATATATATAGGTCAAAATTTACCCCCTTATATATATATATATATATATATATATATATATATATAGTATAATTATTAATACGCATATAATTAATGATGCAAATTTCTACATTTAAACCAATATTTGTTCAATATCTGTGGTAAAGTATTTGTAGAAGTTTAAATAGCGTAGACACAGTGTCAACAGTGGTTGGTGACTCTCATTTCCTTTCCTATGCAAGTAACAGACCCTAAGTTCTATATATATATATATATATATATATATATATATATTAAAATGTTCACTTATATAACTATTCTAAGTTTTCTAATTACCGAATCTTCTGGTAAGCCATGTGTATATTCATTCTGGGACGTTAAATGTCTGAACTTTTCTATGGGTTACTTTGATAATATAACGATTTCAAGGAGTCTCAACCTTGTATTGCGGCGCTGGTGTCAACTGATTTGCCACTGACGTAAACCTGAGCAACAATTTTTTAAAATCGCTACTTTAGTGCTAAATAGGTCTCTCCTTTCCATGTCAAAGAGAGGCTAACAGAAGGCCAGTTTCGCTTGGTCGCTGTAGTGTCGTAGAGGTTTCCAAAACAATTTTGAAGACACCTTCGGGTTACAATCTTCCAAATTCGAAATATTTACTGCAGGTGCGATAAGCAACATAGTACGCTTAATGTATAACAGGAAAACGAATGAGAGAGGTTAAGCAATGTTGAGGCGTTTCAGACTTTAGATGTTTTGTAACAGTTGGTACCATAGGTATGAGACCAGTGTTCAAGACTAAGCGAAATTAAATAAATATCAAAAGAAAGAAAAGACCAAGTTAAGCAAGTTTGAGCCTGTTCAGTCCTTAGGTGGGTGACGACTTAGTAAGAGCGGATACAATGAAGAACATGTGTACATGTGTTCAAGACTAAGTAAATAAGAAAATGAACCTGAGAGGTTAAGGAACGTTGAGCCTGTTCAGTACTTTCATGGGTCAGTCCAAATGCTGATTCTTACATCAGAGTTCGTATTATTCTAGACTGGTGACACATTAAGGCCTTATTTATTCATTAATACCTCAGCTGATAAAGAATTTCTAAAAACAATTATTGTAAATGTTATTGCCGTAGGAAATGGACTAGACGGACCGAGTTTAAATCCTTGACAAGGCAGTTAGCCTTTTATTTTCTACTATTGCCTCTGCGAAAAGTAAGAATCAATCCATCCACTCCCATAGATGAGGATCAATAGTAGAGTTTACATTGCCTTCTGCCCTTGGTCTTAAGAACACGGTTTTTTTTTTTTACATATAACCACTTACAAACATATATTGACAAGGACTATATAGAGTGACTGGAGCTAACACTAGTATCGCTACAGTTCCCTTGCATATTGTTAATTGCAAGAAGCTCTTGGAGATAGAATAGCCTTCTTTTGGACGATATGGTGCAGGATCAAAGCAACTGATCTGAACCCCGGGAAAGCAGTGAATTCAAACATATAATAATAAACATTTTGAAAATGATATGGATTATCCTGAGAATATATGGAGTAGGTTTAGGTAAATATTACAGTCAGTGAGTATACACAGCGTTCAGTTGCTGCTGATTCATTGAAAAGAAAAATCATTTACTTATCATAATTCCTGGTAATTGACATTAATATAAATTATCTAAATAGCCAAAAAAATTCTTATAATTCAATGCCTTTTCGAATTTCTTAATTTTTGTATCAAAAAGTTATTTACAGAGGTTGACAGTAAATTGAAAAACAATAGAAGTAACCGTATATTCAACTTTATGATTAATTGTATATTTAATGTTTTAATTAATTGGTTTGATTAATAGAATGATTAATTGTATAATTTTTATAATTCATAATCATCATCATCTTGTCGTGCCATCAGCACAGATATCCCTGACACTCTCTCGCCACCCCTCCTTATCGTTTATCGCTTTCGGCAGGTCCTCAGGGCTACACAACGTATCCTCACAGAGCTGCTGTAAGTAGGTTCGAGTTGTTCACCCTGCTTTTGATCGGCCACGTGTAGGGGTCCATACGAGTATATCACTAGTGAGCTGGTTCCTACTTCTCCAGTAGTGTCCTGCATGTCTGGTTCGTCTAATTTGGATAGTTTTCGTGATGAGTGGTAGGTGGCCGTACAGCTGCTGCTTTGTGGGGTGCCGCCTACAAGACCTGTTCAATATTGCTCACAGCATTCTTGTGTAGTTGCCGTCAAGCTTTTTCTCGATATGTTTAGTTAGGGTCCATGTAGTGCATCCATGTAGCAGTATCGATACGATCACTGCTTGGAAGAAACTGCGTTTCATTTTATCGGGCAGGTCTGACTTTCATATGACCGATAGCCTATCGTTAGCTGTCCATGTCTTTCTTAGTCGCGTGTTGATGTCTGTCTCGGTCGATGAGACACTGCTTCCTTGGTAGGTGAACCTGTCTACTAGTTTCAGAGAGCTACTGTTTAGTGTTGAAATGACGCATGTTTGATTAAGGCACATATATTCCGTTTTGTGTGCATTGACATGGAGGCCAATGCCAGCGGTAGCTCGTTCCAAACTATGCAGTAGTGTTTCTGCTCATGAATTTTTTCGAATTTGTTTTGGAAGTTATTTTCTGCTTTCCGTAGAATGACTATAAACCCAATCACAGGGGAAAAATTAGAGGTGATGTGATGAATTTCATTTTATAATTAGTTACTATTATCTTTACACCGGACATTGGCATAATTGTTAGAGTGTTCAAGCCCAGGTCGAGTCATACCAAAGACTTTAAAAAAGGTACTTGATGCCTCCTTGCTTAACACTCAGCATTATAAGGTACAGAACAAGGGTAAAGTGGAGAAATCCAGGGAAAAGAGTAGCGCCCTTCCCTACACCTTGGTGTAGTAGCTATTGAAAAGGGAGCCTTCGGGTCACCCTCGACTAAGGGAGACACTATACTATCATCTTTACTTTCAGCGGTAAAATTATAGTAGTATTAGTTGCTTACTGCACTATTATCTTTCGAAGAGGAAGTGTTACATAGCCATTATATGGCTACGAGAAACGTACATAGAATGTTCGTAACATATATACATAGAATATAGGAATCTCGAAACACGAAAAACACTTACGACTTCTTAGTTCAAGTACAAGACTTTTTATTACCTTTGGGTTTAAAGGTTCTTCTACATAAGGAGAGAGATACACATTCTTTCTTCCACGCCAGGAGCTCAACTAACTCACTGACTTTTTCAAAATCCTCCGCACGCTTCCGGTGTTTGACGTCACTCGTACTCTGTAGCCCTGTTTCCCATCTGGGCTATTGTGACATCTCTGAGTGACACGTCCCTTCCGCCCGCGTGCGTGAACACCTGCGTTAATGTTGCACCTAAGTAACCCATGCACTGAGCCGAAAGGTTCTTAGCCTAACTTAACCCAAAGGCATAAAACGAAATCCCTCGGCCATTATATTACAGAAGTCCCCATGGTGAAGTGGTTAATGCACTGGACTGAAATATCATAGTGAGTGAGTTCGAATTCCATTCATGATATTAGATTCACTTTCGAATTTATACATTTGGAGAATCATGAACCGTCCCTTATCCCTCAAACTATAGGATAAATTGTTCCTTTAGTTTTCTTCTACAAGGGTGAATTTGGCCTCAAGTAACCCATAAAGTTTGATATGCCATTACCAAGAAAAATATTTTCGGCTTTAAATAACTCATAAGGCGTTTATGTGCCATTAAAGAAAGTATTCTGGATACTTATAAAATTTACACTATAAAAAGGGCGTTAACAATTTACTAAGCTTTTTGCTTAGATATGACACAGGGCTGTATGAATAGGGCACCCGATGACAATCAAACTCACTTATCAACATGGCTTTACTCTATATACAATTAGATTTAAGCAAAATTGTAACTTTATCTTTTTGTGTTTTAATTAAAAGCTAAACATTCGTTTGATGTGGTTTCCAGAATATGAAGAAGATAAATATTCTGTAAGATTTAAAACTCAGGCAACAATTGTGTCCCACGCTTCATGAGGGAGATACTGTCATTAATTTCAATAATTTTCATTCAAAGTCTCTAGACTACTATTTATTTCGTCCTTTAATTGCAACACCCAGAATAACACAAACTGACTTGAATTCAGAGATGTAAGGCTGGGATGAATCAGTCAGATTTTTGTTAACGGTAACTTGCGGTTGAATCTCGATAGTATCAAGTAGTTTCACCGGAGAAACTCTCTTTATATTATGCATTGCGTAATCATATTGAAATTTTGGATAAAATTATTGGCCAATATTAGGAATTATGCAACGAAACGACACGTTCAGATGAATGACTTAATTAGCTGAATAACAATAAAACAAAGGAAATATCAAAAGGGATGAAATTCAGGTGAAGGAATTGGCTTGTGTTTAGAAATAAGACTACAACCTTGCCACTGTCAACTAAAGTAAGGCCATACATTTACCAGCGTAGACTGAAGTAGACACAGCATTGCCACAAAGGTTTGAGGTAAGGCCACGACATTGCTACAGTTAACTTCAGTAAGACCGGATCATTGCCACAGTGAACAAAAGTAAGGCCTCAGATTTGCACAGTAGACTGAAGTACGGCCACAACATTGTTTCAGTGGTTTGAGGTAAGGCGACAACATTGCCACAGTCAATTTAAGTAAGGCCACGAAATTGTCGTAGTGAATTAAAGTAAGCCCACAGCCTTGACACAGTGGACTGAAGCAAGGCCACCACATTGTCACATTAAATTGAGGTAAGGTCACAGCATTGCTACAGTGAACAGAAATAAGGACAAGACATTACCACAGTGCACTGAAGTAAGGCCATAACATTGTCATTGTGAACTTAAGTAAAGCTAATGGAGTAAGGCCACGACATTGCCACAATGAATTAGATTAAGGCCACGGCATTCTCACTGATGAAATAAGTAAAGTCACGGTATTGCGACAGTTGACGGAAGTAAGATTACAGCCTTTCAATAGTAGACAGAAATCATCCGCATTCCCACTGTGGAACGACAACAGCATTGCCAGTGTGGACAGATGTAAGGCAAAGGTATTGCAGCGGCAGAAAAGTATGGTAAAATCATAGCAAAATGGTATAAAATAAGGGTAACACAAGGCGCATAGAATTTAGGCCAAGGTATTGCCAAGGTGGATAGAAGTGAGGCAAAGAGTTCGTTCTAAAGGAAGATAGCACTCAAATAAAAACATTGAAACTAGGCTTGACCTAGGGGCAAATAATTACCTACGGGTTGAAGCAAGGCAAACGCATTGCCAAAAAAATAGAAGTGAGATTAAGGCCTTACCAAGACGAATAGAATTAAGACCAGGAGAAGAGAAGCATTCATGATATTTTTGCTGTTTCAATGAAAATGAATTTACTGTAAGAAAAAACTGTACTAGAAATATTAGAAATATAAAAAGACATAATAAAAGAACAAAATGAGTTATGAACAGATTTCTTTTGCTAACAATTTTTCCATTCACGAAAACAGGTTGCTATTGATTTTTACTTATTTCTTTTTCTTATTATATAGATAGATAAACAGAGAGGTTATTGATTAAAGAGAGGGGACCGGACGTTGGCATAATGGTTAGAGTGTTCGCCAATGGCCCAGGAGACCTGGGTTCAATCCCAGGTCGTCATACCAAAGACTCAAAAAATAGTACTTGATGCTACCTTGCTTAACACTCAGCATTATAAAGTAAGAATCAAGGGTAAAGTGGAGTAACCCAAGAGAAAGGAACAGCGCCCTCCCCTACACCTTGGTGTTGTAGCTATCGAAAAGGGAGCCTTCGGGTCACCCTCGACAACGGTCGCCAACTTTAATCACTTTATGTATTTATTTGGATAGATACATAGATTGATGAATTTTTTGTGCTTGGTAACTGATATAAAATTCTAATGTTAAGCAAAACAGGAAGTTATTCAAGTTGTATATATATATATATATGTGTGTGTGTGTGTGTGTGTGTGTGTGTGTGTGTGAAAGTTAATTAAAAAGAAATTATGATACTAAGAAAAAAATTAAAACAAACGTTAATAGACAATTAGTATATCTGAACACAACACAGAAAAAAAAATAATGCCGATAAGCCTTTGGAAGCAACAATATATATAGTCCGTTTTGGTCCCGTTTTGGCTGGACATAATTTTCTCTTATTACGGCCTTAAAAAATTCCTTGGTATTCTGTAACCATTGTTTTGTCTCAATCTTTACAAAGGCCCCAAGTATTATCAGTTCAAGGGAAACAAAACATAAAACCTCGAGGGCCACACATTTGGCAGAATGGTTTTCACGTGAATATTTTAGGCAACAAACTTTTATATCCCGAGGGACAAGTGGGATGAATTTCGAAATATCTACTCAATGTCACCCGCATTATACACCCAATAATGGACTCCACCTCTCAACTCCTGAGTGTTTAAACATTGGAATTTTTACTTATTTGGAGTCATAGTCGACAATATTCGGTACCTACCGAACGTATTCTTTCGTCCATAAAACGTTTGACCAAAAAATATTACAGATGACATCCTGTTAGAGATATGCAGCTAATTCAAGACCTACAACAGACCTGACTATCTCCGAATATGAGTTGTGGCATCTAATTAAACGAGCATTGAGTGCCGTTTGTATATTCTATATCATTTAAGTCTGTCTTTAGACTTGAAAAGAATAATCTAAATAAAGTGCTCAATCCGTACTGAATTAATATATATATATATATATATATATATATATATATATATATATATATATATATGAAAACACAAGCAGAGCAAAATACAATACATCATTAAAAATAAAATTGATAGATATACTCCATTATAAATTTGTGTCAGCATCTGAAGGGCCAGTTAATAAAGTGGTGAAAAAAATCATGGAGTATATCAATTAATCTTCTTGTTTTAGATATATATATATATATATATATATATATATATATATATATATATATATATATAAGAAAGTGGAATATAGAATGATGATTGCAATCGCATTTGAAAAAAAATAAAATAGATATTCAAGATTAAAGTAGCCACGATGTTTTTAGCATATCAATATTGCAACCATTTTGTATGAATACATATGAAAAATCACGTACAATACGGACATAATCACACACACACACACACACACACACACACACACACACACACACACATATATATATATATATATATATATACATATATATATATATATATATATATATATATATATATATATATTAACCATGAATCAATATATTTGCCGACTCGCACATGCACACACATACATATACATAAGCGTGATAATGAAGAATATATTTATATATATATATATATATATATATATATATTCGGATTATGTTGCATACACATGGACACATACGTGGGCATACATATATGCATAGATAAATACATACAGAAGACACACCACACCCTCAAACACACACACACACACACACACACACACACACACACACACACACACACGACATATATATATATATATATATATATATATATATATAAATATATACAGATACGAATGTACAAAATACCTCTAGAAAAATTGTGTATGGAAATATAGAATGCAGTGAATATGTATATATATATGGCATTTTAGCATAGCTAATATTAGAATTCTTGTTCATATAGATATATTTCACATTTTTATTCGTACACACACACACACACACACACACACACACACACACACACACACACACACACACATATCATATTATATATATATATATATATATATATACATATATATATAAGAAAAAAGACGATAAGAGAATTACATGCTTAAATCTAAAAGCACATACGTGGTCCGGTCCATATATATGTATTCACATATCGATGCGTATATATAGGTGTAGGTGCGTCGATATGAACTTATAGATAGATATGAATATTCCATATGCTTATAGAAGCGAAGAAATTAAAATATAGAATCCAATATATATATATATATATATATATATATATATATATATATATATATATAACAACACCGGAAAATGAGACGATTTTGACTTCTACCTATATTTACAATTAATGCAAATATAATATTGCATATAACTTCTATACTTTAGAATAATATTTTACGATTTATTCTATATATATATATATTTATATATATATATATAATATATATATATATATATATATATATATATATATATATATATATATATATATAATCTTATTAGCAGACGGTGCAGGAAGGGCTAATATCTAAATTTTTTAAAAAGATAGAGACTTCCATGAGATAAGTGACAAGGAAGGAGAGGGAAGTCGAAATACTCACACCCTCACACATACGCACACACACAGACACACATACACACACTTACACACACTTAAATATTCATATAGAAGCAGATATACATACATACATACATACATACATGATTAGGCCTAATATCAAACAAGTATAAATATCCATACACATTCACTGAAAATTTTGAAACCATGAAAAATATCCTCCCCCACCAGCCCTGAAAATATGAAAATAAAATTTACAAAAAAATTATATGAAAAAAAAAATAGAACAATAAGCAATAGCTAAAAAAGAAAACAAAGTTTTGATGAAACGTGCAAAACACAAATTACACACACACACACACATATATATATATATATATATATATATATATATATATATATATATATATATATATATATATTTAAATAAATATGTATGTATATATTCATCATGAAAGTGTACTTTAAATTGTTATTCGCGTGTCATTAAATGTGAACATTTGCGTGAATACTGACTTCTTAATTTTTCTTTCTTTCTTTCTTTCTTTCTTTCATTTTTTACCCATTGATCTTGCCTTTTCCTTTTTCTAACTTTTCATGCACGAGGATCATTCACTAAGGTAATTATCATCATCATTATGTCGAGCCACTAGCACGGATTTCCCTGACCCCCTTACGCAACCCCTCTCTATCGTCCATCGCTCCATGCCACATCCTCTGTACGGTTGTTGATAAGTTCTAGCTGGTCACCAAACCCTTTCTCGGGCGGGTGAAGGTTTCCACTGGAGTACATCACTTACAAATTCGGCTTTACTTATCCACCAGTGACCTGCATGTCTTGTTCGTCTAATCTGGATGTTTTTTTAAGATGGTGGGTAGGTAACCTTACAGCTGCCATTTTGTGGAATGTTACCTTCTGGATTTGTTTAATACAGCTCACAGCCTTCTTGTGCAATTGCCGTCAAGTTTTTTCTCAATACCCTGAGTCAATGTCCATGTGGTGCATCCATATAGCAGTATTGACACCCTCACTAGTCGCGTATAATCAGTACAAATGCTGAATACTTTTTTTGACATGCAATTTTTAGAAAAACTCCATGACTAATCCCCTTCGTATTAACAGGTCCTAGAATACACTGAGAGGCATCACCTTCGGAAGGATATACCCCAACTCCTCCACAAAAAGCTATCCATGGTATGACACAAACTTTAATTCGATTGTGATTCTTCTGCTCAAGAGATCTGGTAAGCGCCATTACTACCGGCTCCACTCTATCTCAGATGAATAAAATCCATTTATTTACCTCTAATTAGGGCGTCATCTACGGACCAAATAGATCAGTTTTAAAATTATTCATAATCGATTGGAATAATTGATAGGAAGACCCAATTTACGGGCTTATAAAACCTGCTTGATTTTAGGAAACGAAAAATGATTTTTTTTACAACTTCTTTTTCTATAATTGTGAACTCCACATTGTCTGAAAACAGTTTACAGTAAACATTAATTTAATGTCGCAAAATATTTGTTTCGAGGCCTATTCAAACCGGCGGAAAAAAAATACGAGTTGTTCCTGGCTTTAACAGAGTTCTGTCATGAAATTTTCGATGGCTGAAAAGTGCATATCAAGTGAAATATAAAGTAAATATGTGATACAAATTTCGTTGTAGAAAATAGACATTTTCTGTCAAAATATTTTCTTGTTGATCCTTTCATATTGCCGTATTGATTTTATAGTATTCGGCGGGAATTGGTTGATATATTTTCCATAATTGTTTATTTCCCATGTACTTTCTGCCCGATTTTGAGCCATCATCAGGGGAGGATGTATTATAAAAGTGATGTAACTTTTATATGTACATTACCACTTTGTAAGAAGAATACAATAAAATCAATACGGTAATATGAAAGGATCAACAAAAAAATATGTCGACACAAAATGTCTATTATATTCAACAAAATTTGTGTTAATGAAGAAATGCTGCCAAAATATACATATTTTAAATATGTAATGTATATGGAGACACACGTTTTCGTGAAAAATATTTAAAAATGAGCTAAACATGGGTTTACCACTAGGAGAGGAAACAGAGTTACTCTCCGGTAGAGAAAAGGTTTCAGGCGCAGTTGTCAGTTACAAAGGTTACAGTGATATTCTTTTTTGACATGAAAATATCCTTCACTTTTAGTTTCCAAGAAAAAAAAGTGCAAGTGAAAGCAATGCTTCCTTTTGCCATCTCTCTGAGCTTCATTTAATTATTGAATGACTCCCGTGTCTCCTCATTTTTACTGCTAGATTTAGCAATCCCTTTGGTGGATTAGGCCGTAGATCGTTTTCACTTTAATTTTGACACATTTATATTTGGTACTGTCTGTCCAAGTAAAAGTGGATCCGGGAGTAATTGCAATGAAGGGTTATCCTCACTCGCCAAAGTTAAGGAACTCGAGATACAGTTTAGTGTTATATCCAGAAGGCCTTCTTGTGTTCTGCAATCGAGTAGATTGGAGGACTTAGTGATAAGAGTAAGAATCTATACAATCCAAACAACCCAACTTATGAGATCTGCTGGAATACTTCGGAAGGTCCTGGTATCCTGAGATAATTTAATGTCACTCAGATTTCAGTGAAAAGCTGAAAGTTAAAATAGCTGGAGGGAAAATAATTGGATTCATACCTTTCCCAAGGGTATTAGTGCTATGTGAAATGCTAACAGTAATAATAATAATTTTAGAAAAGTGAAAATGAAACATGAAAATGATGGTAATATCGAATGGTCTTTACTGTCACCAAAGGATAGATAAAGGGACTGGAGGATTTAGAAATAGGAGGACGGGTGGAGACCATCCAAACGGCAGCATTATTAAGATAAGCAAGAATACTGAGAAGAGTTCTGGAGATCCGTTGGGATTTGCTGTCGCTTAAAACTCCATGTTAAAAAACATTTTAATCCTATTTACCAACCCCTCCTCTCGGGCAGGATATGACAAAAGGTCAGTTTTTAAGCGGAGTTTAACAGGTTTCAATTCAGACTTTTCCTTCTCCTTGACTAGTTGCCTCACCAAGGCTGAAGTACCCAGTCTGTCCTACTATTTACCCATAGCTAGAGGGAGAATAATTGGATTCATACCTTTCCCAAGGGTATTAGTGCTATGTGAAATGCAATGTCTCGTCAAGGATTTGAACTCATGTCGCCGTGTCCATTTTCTACGACGATAACCATTACACCACGGGCCCCTCCACAAAAAACATCTTAATAGGAACCAATAACATAAGCTAAAGGAGTAACTATTTTCTGTGACTTTGCAATTCAAACTGATAGCAAAAGTAAAGACTAATTAACTAGATATAGTGGATAAGAAACAAAAACAAAACAACTTCTAATTGATATATTAGTGCTAAAAGATTACAACGCGACAGTCAAAGAATATAATAAAATCAACACAAATACCTGTTCGCAGAAATTGAAAAAAATGTGACACCTTAAAACTCACACCGATCCTGTAATAGTATTTATAATTATGTAAGGGAGAAATAAAAAAAAGGCACTTGCAAGCCTCTATGAAATAGAAATAAATTTAATGTGTGACTGAAAAATTCAGGGTGTCTCAAAAAAGATGAAACCCATTAATAGGATCATGTTTTATCACTGAGACAAGCACAATAGCGGTCATTTTGAACACGCCCTGTAAAAAACGCATCCTTTGCGTTCGAGTCAATGTATTTTTTAATTGTCATAATACCAGCTTCATGGACATGCGATTTTTTTTTAGTTTCTTGTCTCAGTTATAAATCATTATCATATTAAGGGGTAGGATCTACTTTGAGACTTTCCCAGTCGGCTGGAGTACAGGTTTCACCGACTGCATCTCTGCGGAGGGGTAAGACGACCCCCAACGTTTTTGAGGGTAAACAAAAAATTGTAAGCTAAACTGAATTGTTTTGAATAGAACTGTTTAATCATTTAACTGTGTGAAACAAATGACTGATGTTTAATTGAATTGTTCGTGATCATACAAATACGTATAACCACTTAACTTTGGCATGCTAAACTGAATTGTTTGAGACAACAGTTTATATGGACAAAAATGGACGTGGCATTGAATAAGCTACGGTGGTCAATATGGCATAAAACCCAACTGAACCCAACCCAACTAAAATTGACAGTTTTTTCCTCTCTTGTCAAAGACATTGTGATTGAGGATTAATAGTTGTTATAGTGTACTATTTTCAAATCTGAAACAAAAACAAAACAAAACACAGCATTATTATTAGTAGAGTTATTAGCAGTCACATGGGTCCCATGTATATTGAAACACCCCATATATATATATATATATATATATATATATATACTGAGTAGGCAGAAATAGTAAGGAAGTCACATGGGTCCCATGTATATTGAGACACTCTATATCACCCAAATCAGACAACCAAAATCACCAATTAATAGAATACATAAAGTCACTACCTTCCTTCACCATAGGTGTTGGAAAAGATCTGGCAAAGGATACTAGGAAAACAAAAATAACACTGAGAATTAATAATAATAGTAATATCGACCACAATACTGAGAAGAGTCCTGGAGACTTGAGACGACTTGTTGTCACTCAAACTCCAGTGAGAAACCATCAGCTAACGCTTGTATGAAAAAATCTCAAAAGAGAATAAATAATAATAATCATTACACGAGAAAACTTGGACGTGGCTATGAAAGGGAAAACTTTAGAGAGAAACTGAATCTCTTCTAATAGCAGCAGAAAACAATGTCACGAGGACCAGTCATATCAAAGCAACAAAACAGCATATGTAGGTTATGTGAAGATATAGACATAACTATCAATCACATATTAAGCAAATGCAGCAAACTATCACAGAAAGAGTATAAGAGTAGACACGACAGGGTGGAATAAGTGATCAACTGGGAACTGTGCAAGAAATAGAAAATTGACCATGAAAACAAATGGTATATGCACAACCTAGAACCTGTCCTGGATAATGATATGCACAAACTCTTTGGAGATTTTGACATGCAAACAGTTCACCTAATCTTGGCCAGACGACCAAACCTAATAATAATCAACCAAAAAAAGTGAAGTTGCCGAATTGTGGACTTTGCTGTGTCGGTTGACCTCAAAGTAAAATTGAAAGAAAGCGAAAAGATGGATAAGTACCTGAACATTGCTAGGGAATTGAAAAAAAAATAGGGACATGAAAATAACGGTGATACTGATTATAATTAGTACTTTGGTACAACCACCAAATCCGTTGGTAAAGGGACGGGAGGACTTGGTAAAAAGAGAACGAGTGGATATATCAAAACATTAGCATTATTAAAATCTGTCAGAATACTGAGTAGTGTCCTGGAGACTTAAGGAGATTTAGTAGCACTCAAACTCTAGTGAAAGACGATCAGGTAACACAGATGTGAAAAACTTTAATTATGATAATAAGAAGAAAAAGAAAAAGAATATTTGAGAATGCTTCATGTAAGTTTTAGAATAAAGACAACAATTTTCTTAGCAACATTTGGACATTTAAAAAAAAGAGCTGTAATCATGGCGAGAAGGAAAGATTATGATGATGCTTTTTTCATTTTTTTTCATTTTGCGTTTTAGGTCGAGATAATGAAGCCCCCTTTTTTATCTTCAGTGAGAATCCTTACTTCCCTACAGAGAAATAATAAGCAATTCTTCGCAAGGAAAATTTATCTGGAATCCATCCATTTGGGCCGATATTTGTCGCTGCCTCCCACCAGACAGGATTTGACACAAGGTCAATGACCCGGCGGTCGGTTAAAATTTATATTAGCGAAGAAGAAGGTCGGGCACGAGTCGAGGCTTGAACCCTGATGACTATGATGCCTATAGTCGACTGGAAGGTAGCCCAGCCGAAGCCGGGGGTAAATACGAAGTTTTTCAGCCAATTCCAACGCTGCACCGTGGTATGAAAAATTTGGTTTGTTTCGTTTCGTTTAATGGCATATCAATCTTCATGGGTTATATAATTCTAAAGCCATCTATGTAGAAGAGTAGTAAGGGTGTATTTGATTGATTGTCATGAGGATAAGGATGTTTATAGAGTTCCCAATTGGACCATTTCAAAAATAAACGTAACTGTGAGATATGAGTTTGATCTCACGACAATGTCTAGACACCCCCTTGACAATTTGATTAGGACAATAACTATGTTCAAGATTAACTTAAGTGTATTAAAATAACTACAAAGAAAAATAGATGATATCATATAACCGTACGCAAACAAATATTTATGGAAAGATAAGTGCGATTAAAACAGAACAATAGAAAATAGATTTACGATTATTATTAGACTTTCAAAAATGATTCATATTTCAGTTGTAAATAACCCACAAGGAAGTGATATGCCGTTGAACAAACAAAAAAAAATTGACAAATGAATCAAATTTCAGCATTACATAACCCAAAAGGAGTTGAAATGCCGTTTGTCAACTAAATAAAATCAAATCATACCAAACTATAAATTATAATAAGACATTTCCAAAGAAATAAAATTTCGGCATTAAATACTCCAAAAGAAGTTGATATGCAGTTAAAAAAAAGTTGATTAAACAGAACATTTAAAAATTAATCAAATTTAGGTAGTAAATAACCCCCACAAAATGCTCAGCAGTTAAAATCATAAACTAAACCAGTATTTACAAATTAATCAATTTTCGATATTAAATACCCCCAAAGAGTTGATATGCACTTAAATAAATAAATTAAACAGAACATTTTCAAATGAATCAAATTTTCGGTATTAAATACCCGGAAAGAGTTGATATGCTGATAAATAAATAAATTAAACAAAACATTGATAAATTAATTACTTTTTGGTATTAAATACACCTCAAATGACTTGATATGCCGTTAAACCAGCATTTACAAATCAATAGAATTTCGCAATTAAATACCCCAAAACGAGTTGATATGTCATTAAATAAATAAAATAAACCAAACCATTAAAAATGAATCGGATTTTGGTAGTAAATAACACAAAAAGAGTTGATATGCCGTTAAAGAAATAAATTAAGCCAGCTTTACAAATTAATCAACCTATCCTATTATTACCCCAAAAGGTGATATGCTGTTGAACAAATAATCTAAATAAGACTTTTCAAATAAATCATATTTCTGCATTAAATAACCCGTGTGTAGTTGGGATGCCGTTAAACAAAGAAACAAAACACCTTTACAAATGAATCAAACGAATTATTAAATAATACAAAGCAAATTCATACGCTGTTGAACATATAAACTTAACCACCTTTTACAATTGCATCAAATTTTGGTATCAAATACCCACTGAAGAGTTGATATGCCGTTAAAAATCAAGCAAAACCAGCTTTCACAAATGATTCAAATTCCACTATTAAATACCCCAAAAGGTGCTTATATGCCGTTAAAAAATTAAACCATCCTTTAAACATAAATGAATTTTTGCAATTAAATACCTAAAAAGGAGTTGTTTAATGTTGTTAAGAAATAAATTAAATCAACCTTTACTAATGAATGGAATTTCGCAATCAAAACCCCAAAAGGAATTAATACGCCGTTAAAAAAATAAACTAAGCAAGCCTTTACAAATGAATCACATTTCGGTATCAAATACCCACAAAGGTGTTGATATGCCGTTAAAAATAAATAAAAACAAGCTTTACAAATGATTCAAATTCCGCAGCTAAATATCCAAAAAGGAGTTGATATGCTGTTAAAAAAAGAAACTGAACGAGCCTTTTCAAATTAATCAAATTTCGCTACTAAATATCCCCCAAAAGAACCTGCATGCCATTAAACAAATCAAAAGAGTTGAGACGCCGTTAAGAAATAAATTAAACCAGCTTTACAAATGAATCAAATTTCTTGAATATTATTTGAGTATGTTTATATTAAATACTCCAAAAGATTTGATATGCCGTTAAGCAAATAAATTAAACAGAACCTTTACAAATGAATCAAATTTCGGTATTAAATACCCCAAAGAAATTGTATGCCGTTAAAATAATAAACTCAACCAGCCTTTGCAAATTATTGAATTTTCGTTATTAAATACCCCAGAAAGAGTTGATATGCCGTTAAACTAATAAAATAAACAGAACATTTAGAAATTAATCAATTTTTTCTATTAAATACCCCCAAAAGATTAGATATCCCGTTAAACCAGTCAATACGAAAGCATAGAATTTGGAGATTAAATACCCCGAAACGAGTTCATATGTCATTAAACAAATAAAATGAACCTAACCATTGATACGCCGTTAAACAAATAATCTAAATCAGTCTTTTCAAATAAATCATATTTCCTCATTAAATAACCCGTGTGTAGTTGGGATGCCGTTAAACAAAGAAACAATACAACTTTACAAATGAATCAAACGAATTATTAACTAACACAAAACAAATTCATACGCTGTTGAAAATAAAAAATTTACCAGATTTTATTATTGAATCAAATACCCACTAAGAGTTTATATGCCGTTAAAAATCAGAATAAGAAAGCCTTTACAAATGATTCAAATTCCGCTATTAGCTGCCCCAAAAAATGTTTATATGCCGTTAAAAAATAAATTAAACCAACTTTTGCAAATGAATGGAATTTCGCAATCAAATACCCCAAAAAGAGTTGAAATGCCGTTAAAAATGAATTAAACCTACCTTACAAATAAATGGAATTTCGCAATTAGATACCCCAAAAGGATTTGATTGTCATTAAACAAATAAAATAAACCAGCCATTATGAATTAATCCATTTTTGCTATTAATACCCCAAAAGCAGTTGATATGCCGTTAAACTAGAAAACTAATACAGATTTAATAATAAATCATTCTTCGCTATAAAACCCAAAGGGTGTTTATATGCTGTTAAACGAATAAAGTAAAACCACCTTTACAAATGAATCACATTTTGATATTAAATACCTCAAAACGTGTTGGTATGCCGTTAGGAAAATAAACTGAACCAGCCGTTTCAAAAACCCAAATTACTGCATTAAATAACCCGTAAATAGTTGGTATGCCGTTAAACAAAGAAAGAAACCACCTTTACAAATTATTCAAATTTCGCTTTTAAATAACCCAAACGGAAGTGATAGGCGTTAAACGTATTAACATAACGAGCCTTTAGAAAGGAATCAAATTTCGGCATTAAATACCCCAGTAGGAGTTGATATGCCATTAAACAAATAAACTAAACAAACTGCTACAAATAAATCAATTTTCAGTATTAGATACTCCAAAGTGAGTTGAAATACCCTTAAACAAATAAATAAACCAGACTTTACAAATTAATCAAATTTTGCTATTAAATACCCCGAAAATGTTGATGTGCCGTTAAATAAGGAAATTAAACCAGCCTTTGCAAATGAAACAAATTTCGGTATTAAATTCACACAAAATAGTTAATATGCAGTTAAACAAGTTAACTAAACTTTCCTTTACAAATAAATCAAATTTCGCGAGTAATACCCCGAAAGAAGATGAAATGCCGTTAAACAACGAAACTAAACGGAAGCTTTTCTAATGATTCAGATTTTGGTATTAATTACCCCAAAATGAGTTGATATGCCGTTAAACATATGAAATAAACCAGATTTTACGAATTAATCAATTTTCGATATTAAATACAACCAAAAGATTTAAAATGCAGATAAAAACTAAACTAAACAGACCTTTACAAATGAAACACATTTCGGTATTAAATACCCCAAAAAGAGTTGATATGCCGTTAAATAAAAAAAGCATACCAGCCTTTAAAAATTAATGAAATTTTGGATTAAATACCCTTAAAGGAGTTAATATGCCATCAAGCAAATATACTAAACCAGACTATACAAATGAATCAATTTTTGGTATTAAATACCCCAGAAGGACTTGACATGCCGTTAAACAATTAAATTAAACCAACCATTAAGAATGAATCAATTTTCGTTAAGTTTCCCAAAAGGAGTTGATATGCCGTTAAACACAAGCTAAAACATCATTTACAAATTGATCAAATTTTCGGTATTAAATAGCCCAAAAGCAGTTAATATGCCGTTAAACACTAACTCAACCAGCCTTTACAAATTATTCAAATTTTCGGTATTAAATACCCCAATAGGAGTTGATATACGTGTTTACCAACCCCTCCGCTCGGGCAGGATATGACGTGAGGTCAATTTTTAAGCGGAGTTTAACAGGTTTAAATTCAGAGTTTTTCTTCTCCTAGACCAGCTGCTTCACTAAGGCTGAAGTACCCAGTCTGCCCTACTATTTACCCATAGCTGGAGGGAGAATAATTGGATTCATACCTTTCCCAAGGGTATTAGTGCTATGTGAAAGGCAAACAGTGTCGTCCAGGATTTGAACTCGTGTCGCCGTGTCCATTTCCTACAACTATAACTATTACACCACGGGCATCGCCCCAATAAGAGTTGATATGCCGTTAAACATAAAAAAACTAAACCAGCCTTTACAAATGAATCTGATTTTCTGTATTATATACCCCCAGAAGGAGTTGATATGCCGTTAAACACAAACTAAACCAGCCTTTACAAAATAATCAATTTTTTGGTAATAAATACCCCAATAAGAGTTGATATGCCGTTAAATATAAAAAAACTAAACCAGCATTTACAAATGATTCAAATTTTGGTGTTAAATTACCCGATAGAAGTTGATATGCCGTTAAACAAATAAGCTAAACCAGCCTTTACTTATGAATCCGATTTTCGGTAATAAATACCCCAAAAGCTGCTGATATGTCGTTAAACGAATAAACTAAATGAATTAAATTTCGGCAGGAAATACCCCATTAAATATTTTAATGCCGTTAAACAAATAAATCAAACTAAACCGTTACAAATGAATCAAATTTCGACATGAGATCATGCATTTACAATGGGAGGAACGTAGCGTAGTGGTTAACGTTTAGAAATGTGATATCATAGAAATTGAAATCGAACTCCAGTTGCATTCACTTTTTGACTAATTTCCTCAGAGAACCAATGAACCCTATCATCTATACTAGTTATACATGAAATATTACTGAAATGTTTTTTTTTCTCCATGGACCGTGTAGACATTAAATAACCCCTGGAGGTTGATGTGCTATTAAACAAAGAACCAAGTTTGAAGCAAACAAATAATGTGCCAACCAACATGGGTGAATAGAAGGCATGGATTAAGCATCAAACAATTTATGACACATCACTAAATAAAATAATTTGGGTCACCTGATCGTTCAGCCTCGTCTGTATCTGTACGACCGGGTTCAAGTCAGCATAACACATCTTAACCGTTATTTCCGACGGAGAAGAGTCCGAATAACAGTTATCAAGCCATTACTCTGCTTGAAAAGTATTTTCCATCAGAAAGCAGGCTTTATCAACACACGAAATTCAGATTTTTCTATTGTTTTGAAAATTTGCAACGGTAGCTTCACTTGAATTAACTATAATTTGTAAAATAATAATCTGATTGGGCTCAAATTTTGACATGTGCCAGTTGAAGGTTCGTAGCTTATAAAACCCATATGGATTTTTAATTAGTGGCGTCATCTATGTCAGGCTCATGACTTAATGGGTGATGTTATATATATATATATATATATAGAGAGAGAGAGAGTATGAGACTCCCTGATGAGCCGTTAAGGTGAAACTTTAGCAGGAGAATTCCGACTCACGATTTAAGATAATCATATATATATATATATATATATATATATATATATATATATATATAAAATAAAAAAAATCAATTCTTTGGTGTCATTATAAGTTTATTTCAATGCGCCAATACCCACTCGGCCCCCCGAATACGTCAACTTCTTTAAACCATTTCACTTCTTAGCTGGTGATCAACTAATATTTCCGATAGGGGTATCGCACATTTCTTCATAGCTACAAGGAATACAATCATATTTACAGGAAAGAGTATTGCATTCCCTATGTGCATATGTAGACTAACGCTTGCGTGGATTTCTAGCGAAAATTCTACAACCCACGAGGAGTGCTAACTCATCTTGACTGGTCTTCCCTCACTGCGGCTGGACCCTTTCTCATCCGACTGGTCTCTCTACTGTCCGGTGTCGACTGGCCATTCACGTCACCCTTCGCCAACTGACTTCTCTCAGTTCCTTTGTCCAACTCTCTCTGGAGTTCCCTTCCTACTTCCGGTTGCGTCGAGATCGCGGGCTCAGGCCTTTGTTTAGTTTCGCGCCAAAACAGGCAAAAGGATCGTCTGCTTGGCTGACCACCTACATAGTGTTATATCAAGTCTCTGATGACCCTCTTCAGTTTGTAAAAGAAAAATACTATTTAGTGTTTGAATATCATTTTGGTATGTTTATATTGCTTCCGGCGAAAGAGAATTGAAAATTAAATTAAAATTAAGTAAAAAAAATTGCTAGTTTTAAATTTAAAAATTTTTTAACGAAGTAAAGTGTGTCATAAAACACCTAAAAAAAGTTCTTTAATAACTCTTAAAAACACTCTTAACGTATGCAATCTACCCTGATGATGGCATATGAAAGGTCTGAAAGTACTTGAGACAATTTTATAAAAATTTATCTGCTAATTTCAGCATAAAACCAAGACACTGATCAGGAAACTTGAAAGGATCTTAATACAATTACATAGACAAATGTGTCACTATTATCTGATTAAACATACTTGAAACATACTTCATAACTACTTGCTCACACACACACACACACACACACACACACACACACATACGTATATATATATATATATATATAGAGAGAGAGATAGAGAGAGAGGGCTGGATTTGACATTAAGAAAAAGAAAAGGCAAAGTTCCAAATTAGCAAATCCAAACAGTACATCTATCAACGGCAAGATGTTCTTTCTTTTCAGGAAACGGTACATTAAATATCTCTCGTGAGTAAGTTGCCGATGGCTTATACCAAGACGATAATACAACATACTAGCCTTAAGCTAGAAAAAGAAACATGGGCTATGACCAATATAGTGCGTATATCTTCTTCGCCGCAATTTTTCTTTTTATCATTTCTTTTTTTTTCTTTATCAGATGAAATAAAAAATAAAAACGGAACGTTCAAATGTAATTTTCATATATTTATTTTAAACATCAGTGAAGAAGGCCCCCATACTATATCTCCAGTGTTTTGTAGATTTTATAAGAGCAGACTGAACACGATCTTCTATACAGGTAATAAAGTTTTCTCCATTTCTCTTTACATAGGGTCTTCCTGTATCATCTCTTTAGTGTGAAGCTGTTAGCATCGTTAAAATTGGTTTTCTTTCTTTGATTAGGTTAAAACTGATTTTAACCAGCACCCATAGTGTAATGGTTACGTCGTAGTAAATGGGCATATTGATCTAACTTCAAACCCTGAAAAATGCTGTTTGCATTACACTGTCCACTTATATCGTTGGGAAAGATACGCATTGAACTAATCTCCCAATAGATATGGATAAATAATATGGCCTACTAAGTTTTCTTAACATTAGTATGACAACCTGACAAAAAACTCTGGATTCAAACCTGTTAAAATCCGCTTTGAAATAGCGCGGAGAAGTTTCTAATAATAAAAACTGAATAAACCGGAAAACTGTCAAAAGCTTATGCAAATGGAGCTTTTTTATATTTTAAGGTGGCAGCTTATTATGATATTTTAATATATTTTAATATATTTTCATATATCTTAATAATTATTTGTAAAGGTGACAGCTTTTTATGATCGTTTAATATACAGGGTGATCGCCAAAAACAGAACCCATGAACTTTTTTATTACTTCAACAAAAATAAAACAAAATAATTCTAATTCTTTTCCTTGGTGGACCAGGACATGTTGGTGAATACTATGGTCCCAATTTTTCCTGCACAGAATCTTCTTCATATCCTGAAAAAAAGAAAAAGCTAGAATTAAATTTATGAATTTCAGTCAAAAATATATGGGTTTTAATTTTTTTATTTTAATAATTATTCGTAAAGATGGCTGCTTTTAATAAAAAAAAAATTACTAACGGCAGCGTGATAAACGTGAAGAATTCAGACATTCTATAACGCGAGTGCGAATTCCAGTCACGTCAACACGTTACCTTTCAGGGTATTCTCTTAGAGACTTTAAACTTAATTACCCTCTTCTGTTATGGGTTCAACAGTACCGTTACTGGTCTTCTACAACGATGGTTTGGTTTGGTTTTATGGCATATCAACCATTGTAGGTTATTTAATGCCAAATCAATTTTCTTACATATAGACAGTTCTATTTCAAACAATTTAATTTGGCATAAGTACACTGTTTAGTTCTATTTAACCCAAAGGTAAGACCCTATCAGATGCTATCACTCCAGGCCAGAGAGGGGCTGGTAGCGATGGTAATAAAGGGGTACTCCGTATTCCCCAAAGCTCCTACATTATCGAACCCTCACCATCAGATTGTTTATTTGGAGGTGCATGTGGAGTAATGGTTATCGTCGTAGGAATTAGACACGGCGACACGAGTTCAAACCCTGGACCTGACTGATTGCATTTCACATAGTACTAATACCCTTGGGAAAGGTATGAATCCTATCATTCTCCCTCCAGCTATGGGTAAATAGTAGGACAGACTAGGTTCTTCAGCCTTGGTGAGGCAACTAGTCTAGGAGAAGGAAAACTCTGAATTCAAACCTGTTAAACTCCGCTTAAAAATTGACCTTTTGTCATATCCTGCCCGAGCGGAGGGGTTGGTAAATAGGACCATCAGATTGTTTAGATACTCGCTGGGGGGAGTCTTGCCCTTCTGCAAAGATGCAGTCGGTGTATTCTGATTCCCCAACCAACTGGGCCATACAAGGGTGGATTGGTTTTAGGTAACCTACGAATTTTGACGAGCCATTAAAACAAAGAAACAGAACATTGGATTCGAAGAATGTTTCGTACACGCCTTGGAATCCAGATGAGGGTTTGTTTCGTTACTTTTCAGCTTTGCTTTCTTTGAGTAATGGCATATCAACTTTTGTGGGTTATTTAATGCAAAAGCCATCCTTGTAGAAAAACAGCTGTAATGTAATTTCAACCGAAGCTAGGTAAAAAATTATCAGGCATTTACGCCGCCATAATCACCACACTACGGACTCCTGTTTTAATCAGTTTTGATCTAATCAAGGAAATAAAACCAATTTTAATAATGTGAAAAGCTTTACACCCAACATGTGATACTAGAAGACCCTATGTAAAGAGAAAGGAAGAAAGCTTTATCATCTGTATAGAAGAGGGAGTTCAATCATCAGTTATCTTCCGCAAGACCACTAATCCGAAAGTGAACGAATTAGCACGACTGGAGTTTGAACCCTGTTGTGTTCTGGTTAGTTAACAGAACTTGTAGTAATGATAAGACAAACCACTTTATGTGAGGAAAATAGTTATATTTACAGGAAAGAGTATTTACAAGAGAGAGACTGTTAGTAATAAGAACATAGGATTAGTGATTGAGTAAGGATATACTTCAACAATAGGAACGGCTCATCTGGTCTGACTCGAAGGCTTATTCCCAGATTGATCTCCGCTACTGCCATATATGGCAGATGGAACAGCTCATTATGTTAAAAAGGTAGGTGATACCCAACAAAATCCCTTAATTCCAGGCCATAGGTTAGCACTTTTGCCACGACGCTACAGGGATCTCCTTTCGTTGCACCAAACATATATTATCGAGCCTTTTAACTTTCTTCAGACTTTAACACACTGTCTAAAAGAGACTATAATTTTCATCGTTCATTTCCTGTTTATGGTTAATACTTATTTAAAACTGTAAGAGTTTATTTTGAATTATAGATAATCACTGCTTCAAATATTTAAAGAATATCAAATTAAAATTTATATGAGAATTAATTTTTTTATTTATTGCGGACTTTTTGTCCTCATCTTGGTAGTTTTTGTGTTGTTTCTTCTTCCACTACGTTTCGGCCAAATTTCACCTCTGGCCTTCTGGAAACGTAGTGAAAGAAGAAACAACACAAAAACTTCCAAGATGAGGACAGAAAGTCCGCAATAAATAAAAAATTAATTCTCAGATTAAGAAGCCTCATCTCAAAATGATTCCAAGACAAGTACAAAAATTCGGTACGGACCCGACTCTGGAAGACTAGAGAAGGATTTATAACACCAAAAAATCCATTCTTTATCGCCCTTCGGGGCCCGTGCCGCAGTGGATGGAGGCGTTGAGTCTCTTCAGTTCCATGTGAGCATTGTCAGAAGATAGCGGTTTCAAACCCTACCCAAGCCGGTCAGAGGTTTACTTGGTCAAAAACGTGGTGTGATAGACAACAACTATGGAAGGCAGTAATTACTGGGGATACGGTTACAAGGCTCGGCATTCCTATCGGAGGAAAGAACTCTTGGATACTACGATTGGCTTATACTCTCTTCGTGGTACTCAAAGATCTGTCTCTAGTTTGGTGCACAGTATCGGAATTTAAGGAAGCCTACTAGACCTCGTCTGATCGTATAGGTTCGCGCAACGCAAGTAAGATATCTTGAACCATTTGGTGATTGATAAGAGTGCTTTAGTTTAAGCACCACAAATCTTTTTTCTCTCTGTTATGTCTAAGTTCGAACATCTACGGCATAATTTTCCAAATCAGATTACGTTGGGCGTTTTATCTGAGCAGCTTTTCAAATCTCTGAGATGAGCAAGATTTTATTCTTTTTTTTATCACGATGATCACAAATAGAGACGGTACGAACGAGTTTGTTAATTTCCTTCTACCTTCAGTCCCTGACGACACGAGGAGAGACACTAATGGGTATCACCCACCTTTTTCCACAAAATGAACGAGTTCATCTGCCGCATATAGCAGTAGCTACTAATACCAGGACAGGCTAGAAGGTGAAGAGCAGCTTCTTATAGGAATAGTATTGATAGAGCGTTGGAGACTGGAGATCGCACTAGATCACCTTACTTGCTACCGTATTAACGGAAGCCAATACAATCGTTGGACTATATCTTTATTCTGTATTCACTAATCCTATGTGTTCTTGTCTACTAATAGTCTCTCTATTGTATATACTTTTTCCTGAGAATATATCTCTATTTCCTCTCATATCGTGGTTTGTCCTTTATTTAATATTACAAGGGTTCACTAATCCGAACACAACAGACACAAATCATAAAAGCCTATGCTGACCATATTATGCTGCTCCCGCAACCACCACCACAAACATGGGCGGTGCATCTTGTGGTCATTAAGATTTCTGCTGGTAGAGACCCAAACTGATCAGATCCGAAAAACTCAACTGCACGCTTCAATGGTCGAACGACCTATTTATTTTTCAAAATCCTCAAATTCTGAGGACCACCTCTTCCGGGTACGACATCATCTACCCACTTAATTCACTCCAAAAGCTGTCCAGCCCCATTTCATGGAAGCAAATTACTAACATTAGATAGACAAACTAGTGCTAGACAATAATATTTGGAATTATCTGAGCTGTCGGCAAAAACCGAGCTCTGGCATGTTTAAAAATGTTAAAAATATGCGCCTGCAATTCATACATATTATATATATATATATATATATATATATATATATATATATATATATATATATATAATGCATGTGGCTCAGTAAGACACCAACTACGTGAGAAAGTAGAGAAGTTCTTTTGGATTCCAGAGGATATTAAAAACTTCATATGAACGTTCTTTAAACGTACTTATGTGAGGTTTTCTAATAAAAAATATTCATCTAACTGGCAAAAGTTGAATATTGGCATCATGGTGGGTTGTGTTATCTCTCCACTACTTTTCGTATTGGTAATGGAGATGATATTACCTAGTGCCGATGTCAACACCAATCAAATAACCGGTCCATCTATGAAGGCTTTTATAGATGATGAAACTGTAATTGCAGAATCCAAATCACACATGGAACAATTTTTGACCCACCTCCAAGAGCTCTTCAAATGGGCTGCTTTGAAAATAGTGCCGAAATTTATCGTTACTGAAAGGAAACTGTAAAGAAATAAAGTTTTCTGTCAGTGGAAACGAAATCCCTACGATCCGCGAAAAAAGCGTTAAGAGTCTTGGTCGCTGCTACTCCCTACCACCTTCTGATCGACATCGCTGGCAGGACCTAAAAACAGCTACAAAATGGATTACGCTCCATTGATAAATGTGACCTCATGAACAAAGATAAAATATAGTGCATTTATTTTTTATTAATTCCTAAATTAGCATGGCCATTGCAAATATATGAGGTATCACTTACAAGAGTTGAAACAATGGAGCGGTTAATCAGTAAATTTATAAAAAAATAGTTGGGTGTACCTAACCCCTTTACAAACGTGGCACTATATAGTTCATCAACAAAACTAAAACTTCCAACGTTGTCACTTGTTGAGGAATATAAATTAGGAAAAGCGTGCCTCTTCCAAATGGTGGGTGACTCTCGCGACCCACTGGGGAAGAATACCCAGCCTTCTGTGATAACCGGTCGGAAATGGAAGGCAAAAATAGCTGTTGAGAATGCTGAATCGGCCCTCAGAATGAAAGAAATAATTGGCACTGTGGCAAATGGAAAAGCAGGTCTAGGCCTACATCCACAACGTTGGTGGTAAAAAAAAATCCACGGAAAACAGAAGAAAAATGGTGTCGGAAGCCGTAGGACAAAGGAAACAGGGCGCATGGACTAAGTGGGAGAATGCAAAGGACAGAGCTGTCACATGGAGAGACCTCAAGCACATGGACCCTAAAAAATTAAGTTTCCTCATAAAAGCAGTCTACGATGTCCTACCAACACCAGTCAACCTTCATGCTTGGAGGTTAACTACATCCGACCGATGCAGAGTATTTGGGAAAACTGCGAGCCTCAAACATATTCTCACTAGATGTGAGTATGCTCTAAGAAGCTATACTTGGAGACATAACGAAGTCCTGGAGATTTTTTCTGAGGTTTCAAAAACATGTTGTGAGACTGCCAATAAAGCTCTAAATATTATAAACAACAGAGCAATTCAGTTCATTAAAGAAGAAAACATTTCCAAAATTGCACATGAAAATATGCGTAAACCATCATTGATTGAAGGTTGCACGGACTGGCACGTCACAACAGATTTAAGACAACTTCATATTTCCAACTGAAATAGCGTTAACAACAAAGCGTCCAGATATTGTCATTTGGTCCGTTAAAGCAAAAAAAGTTTTCGTTACTGAGTTAACGGTCCCTTTTGAAGAAAATTTCAACTGGGCACATCAGCGTAAGTTGGAAAAATATGAAGATCGTCGACAACAATGTGTCAGAAATGGCTGGATAACGAATGTATTTCCTATCGAAGTCAGATGCAGAGGTTTTATTGCCAACTCAACCTCCGTTTTCTTAACTAATCTCGGACTTCCGCCATCGGACAAGAGAAAATACATGGAAAAGATCCAAGATAAGGCTCTAACGGCATCAGCGTGGATCTGGCAATCCCACAGAGCGACAACAATCTGACAATGTCTGTTAGTGTCGTGAGATACTGCTGGGGCACCCTGGGTTAGTGGTAATGATGCTTCAGCCCCGAAACCATGCGTGAAGCCAGAGTCATCATCTGATGAAGGCTTTGTTAGAAGCAATGCTGTTGCATAAACATCAGCTATTGTATGATACCTATATAAAATATGCATTATATATATATATATATATATGAACAATATTTGGCATGGAATAACCCATAAGAGGCTGATATGTCATAAAACCGAACCGACCATCCAACTTGGGTCAGTACTTGGTAACATCCGATCACATAATAAGCGAATACAGCAAATTGGTACAAAAAGAGTAAAATATTAGACACAACTGGCTGGGTAAGGTGAGTCACTGGGAATTGTGCAAAAATGTTTTGATTAAACCATGTGAACAAGTGGTATATGCACAACCCCAAAATCCGTCCAGGAAAACGAGACGCACAAACTTCTCCAGGATTTTGAGGTACACACGAATCAACAAATCTCGGACAGATGACCACACCGTATGATAGTCAACAAAAAAAGAGAACCTGCCAAATAATGGACTTTGCTGTCTCGGCACACCACAGCGCGAAAATGAAAGCAAGCGAAAAGAGAGATAAGTGGCTCGACTTTGCTAGAGAGTTAAAAGACTATGGAAAATTGAGGTAACAGTGACATCAGTTATAATTAGTGCGTTTTGAACAATCTCCAAAAGTTTGGTAAAGGGACAAGAAGACTCGGAAATCAGAGGATCACAAAAGACCATCGAGACCACAGCATTATTAAGATCGAACTTAATACTGAGAACAGTCCTGGAGACTTGAGGAAAGTTGCTTTCACTCAAACTCCACAGAAAGCCAATTAGCTAACGCTGGTGTAAAAAAATCTCTCGAGGAGAAATAATAATATGAGGGTGACGATTGTACCAATTGTGATTGGTGCTTTTAGTACAGTAACTAAAGGATTATTAAAGGGCCTGGAGGGCTTGGAAGTTGGCGGACGAGTGGAAACCATCCAAACGACAGCATTATTGAGAATACTGAGAAGAGTCCTGGAGACTTGAGGAGACTTGCTGTCACTGAAACTCCTGTGAAAAGCGATCAGCTAACGCTGATGTGAAAAAATTCTAATGGAATCATAATAATAATAATAATAATAATAATACGACTTGGCTAGAGAATTGAAAAAACTATGGAATATGAAGGTGACAATTTTATCAATTGTGATTGGTGCCTTTGGCACGGTAACTAAAGGATTATTAAAGATCCTGGAAGATTTGGAAGTTGGCGGCCGAGTGGAGACCATCCAAACAACAGCATTATTGAGAACGGCCAGAATACTGAGAAGAGTCCTGGAGACTAGAGGAGACTTGCTGTCACTCAATCTCCAGTGAAAAGCCATCAGCTAACGCTGATATGAAAAACTCTGAAGGAATAATAATAATAATAATAATACAAATTTGATTGCACACGGTTATATGATTTCACGAATCCTTCCTGATACTGATTTTTGAAAAGATGTGTTTGTGTAATAGTTGGTACCCTAAAAATACGACCGATCCCGGTCAGATTAGACCTGGGAGTATACATTTAACCAATTTCTCCGTGAAAAGCTGAAAACGAGACAAGGTCAGTTTTTAAATGGAGTAAAACTTGCGTGAATTCAGAATATCCTTCTCCTAAACTGGTTTTCATAACAAAATGGAAGAAACAACTCTGCCCGACCATTCACCCAGGGCTGGAAAGTAACAAGATATCTATTCATGCCTTTAAAAAGAGCATCAGGGTGATGTGAACTCAAACAGCTTTGTTTTCTATTTGAGACATCGATTCCATTTTCTACCATAATAACCATTACACTAATACCGCCTCTAATATAGTCTCCCCACACAAAGGGTAATCATTTTTTATACGGAGTGCAATTACTTTCAGTGAACTGTTTGTCTGCCTACAGTTCTGACAATTTATCAAATGTTACATGGTTATACGTCTCCTATCTAATATTTGTTTAGTTTGCTTTGGTTTGGTTTCTTTGTTTAATGGCACATCAACTTTTCAAGTTTATCTAATGTCAAAGCTATTTCCCTAGAAGAACAATAGTTGTACTATTTAACACATTGCTGGGAGGATAGGGAGGTTCATACCTTTCCCAAGACTATTTGCCCGAAAGTGAACGTAAGAGCACGACTGGAGTACGAACTCGCTTACAACGATTCTGCAGTCCATCGCTTTAACCATTAAACCACGAAGACACCACCCCCTGGTTTGGTTTGGTTTGGTTTGGTTTGGTTTGGTTTGGTTTTATGTCATATCAACCATTGAAGGTCATTTAATGGCAAAGATTTTTATACGTAAATTAAATACATGCTTTCTAAACATTTTGTTGATAACATTTTTAAACATATCAAAGCTCATATTTTTGCACACAGTTAAATTGTTTCATTTAATTTCAAAAAATTAATTTTAGCGTAAGTATACAGTTTTTTATTAACAGACGGTTAAATGTAAAAAGAAGTTCTGTTTCAAACAATTCAGTTTAGTTTATAAACAAAGTTAAACGGTTAAAAATATCGCTGTGTATCAATAACAATTCAATTTGTTTACACATACATTCGGTTTTGGTTTGATTTGGTTTCATGGCATATCATCCTTTGTAGGTTATTTAAAGCAAAAATCTATTTTTATGTAAATAATCAGTTCTATTTCAAACAATTCACTTTAGCAGGAGTACACAGTTTGTCAAAAACATTTCGATTTCAAACTATTCAGTTTATTCAAGCAGTTATATATAACAATTCAGTCCAGTTTCAATGTCAAAACACAGTTCAATTTCAAATAATTCAGTTTAGCATAAGCATGCAGTTTAAATGTAAATACAGTTTAATTGTGTAAACATTCCTATTTCGAAATATTCAGTTTAGTCAAGCAGTTCTAATTCAGTTAAGTATAAGTACAGCGTTTGTTTATGCTCAGTTAAATGTCAAAACAGTTCTATGTTAAACAATTCAGTTTAGAGTAAATACAGTTTCAATGTCAAAAACAATTCTATTTCAAATAATTCAGTTTAGCATTTAGCATAAGCACGCAGTTTAAATATAAGTACGGTTTAATTGTCAAAAACATTTCTATTTCAATCTATTCAGTTAAATCAAACAATTCAATTTAGCATAAGTATCCCTTTAGCTCTATTAAACCCATAGATAGGGCCCTATCAAGTGCCACCATGCCGGGCCAGAGAGGACCTGGGAGCAATAACAATGAAGGGGTACTCCGTATTCCCCAAGGCCACAGCATTACTGGAACCTCCCCATCAGATTATTTAGTGTCATATCCAGGACACTCATAGGGGGGTCTTACCCCTCTGCTGAGGTGCACTCAGTGTATTCTACAGCCCAAGAAATGCAGTCGGTATATTTTGCAGCCCCAGCCGACTGGACTACTTATATTTGTGATTTTTGAAAGACCTATTTAAGACATAACTGGTACAAGGTACTACCAAAATGGGTAAGAGTGGACCTGGGAGTAATGACAGTGAACGTGTAGTCGACATTCTTCAATACTCCAGAACTGGAGCCTCCCTTCTCGATACAATTTAATGCTATCATAAAACTAGACGCAAAATGGAATTGTAAAAATTAGATACTATATTTTACAGTTGTCAAGTCTCGTTTATTTATATACAATGAAAACACAGCTGTATTATTTGAAGAAATCAATATATATATATATATATATATATATATATATATATATCAGCCACTCAGAGCAACAAACAATCAAACACCACCCCTGGGGACGATCAGTAAGGAGCTCTTTCTTCATCACCTCAACCCTAACATAAGGAAAATAATAATAAGACTTGAATGTCTTCCCTCAAAGATCCTTAATAGAAAATTCACCGTGGTTTTCAACAGAATATGCGCTAAATAATGACTTGCTGTGTAAGAACACAATATATATATATATATATATATATATATATATATACAGTGACACGCATAAGTATTGAATACATGTTATTTTCTGTTATAACTCTAGTTTATGTTCGCCGTTTTGCCTGATATTTGGTAAGTAATATCTCGTAAAGTTTTTTTTAGTTGTATGTGTAAGGAAAATTAAAAACTCATGGTTGAATCCTTTTTTTATCTAAGTGCAAAATTAACCCAATGCAAAAGTATTGGATACATGACACTTTTTTCAAGTTTCCATTCGTAAATTTGTATTTTAAAAGACTTTAAATATTCAAATTTTCAATAGTATTGGAATGTTACCTCTGACCAATCAGAGAAGCAGACAATTTTTTACAAGATAGTGCTACTAATCATCTGACTCATTGATGTGCATTTTGTAATTCAAGGATTAAAAATGGCAAAAACTAAAGAATTATCCAGAGATATGCGAGATAGAATCATCGAACGTCACAAAGGAGGGAAAGGTTACCGAAAAATTAGCAAAGAAATGAATCTATCACTAAGTACAGTAGGAAATATCATCAGAAAGTATAAGAAGTATGGTGATGGTACAGCAAACCTTCCAAGAAATGGAAGACCAAGAAAAATAAATGAACATACTTCAAGGTGGATCAGCAAAAATGTGCAAATAAACCCCTTCATTACTCGTTCTGAAATTAAAACAGATCTTGAGGGTGCTAGAATTAATGTAAGGAATCCATTAGCAGAGCTCTATATCATTCAAGATCACCAAGAAGTGAAGTGCCTTTACTGAAAACCAAACATGTCAAAGGCAAATTAAAGTTTGTCGAAACATAAAAAGAAAGGTATGCAGTTTTGGGAAAAATGTAATCTGGTAGGATGAAGAGAAATTTGAACTATTCGGGAGGAACACAGCGACAAGTGTTTGCCGAAAAAATGGCACTGCCTTCAAGAAGCACCATAGCATCCCCACAGTTAAGTTTGGTGGGTGTTCCATATTGATATTAGGATGCTTTCATCCAAGGGTACAGGTGAGTTACAAATTACCCATGGTAGAATGAATGGTTGCATGTACAGGGATATTCCGGAAAAGAACCTTAAAAAATCTGCAATTTCTTTGGGACATGGTCAGAATTTTATGCTTCAACACGACAATGATCCCAAACATACCGCAAGACCTACAAAGGAATGGTTTGAAAAAATGGCATTAGTACTCTCAATTGGCCAAGTCAGTCTCCAGACTTGAATCCAATTGAGAATTTGTGGAATACTTTGAAGGTTAAAGTTCAAAAGCGGAATCCACAAAATAACAAGCAATTAGAGGAATTATGCAAGAAAGAATGGGGTAAAGTATCGCTGGATCAGTGTGGAAAACTTGTGGCCGACTATAGAAAACGACTGGAAGCAGTGAAACAAAACAGAGTCTACGCACCAAAATATTAAATTGATGTATCCAATACTTTTGCATACGGTAATTTTGAACTTTGATAAAAAAAATTGGATTCAACCATGAGTTTTTAATTTTCCTTCCTTATACAACTAAAACAACTTTACGAGATATTACTGACCAAATATCAGGCCAAATGGCCAACACAAACTAGAGTTATAAAGGAAATAACATGTATCCAATACTTATGTGTGTCACCATATACATATGTATATATATATATATATATATATATATATATTATCTTTTTATTCCTATACAATAACTTGGGTGGTGTTAAAAAACCCTGATGATACAATTTTTAAATAAAAAAAATATTACGCAGACTGACGAACTGATATCTCGGAAAAAATCAATAAAAAAAGAATAGACTAAAAACATTCATACTGCTTAAAAATAATCAACCAGGACCGCAATGTCTAGTCAGAAGAAAAAAAAGATAAAAATCTGAAAGATTTACCTAAGCTGATACGTAAAAATGCACAATACACTATGTAATTTGAAGTTAGAATACCTGGAGAGCCAGAAATAATCTACCTCGTTTCTCGGACCAACCAAGGAATATATCTATATATAAAGGTGGTGACGGTAGTCGAGGGCGACAAGAAGGCTCCTTTTCAATTGCTACTACACGAAGGTGGAGGGAGGCAGTAATCATTTCCCTGGATTGCTCCACTTTACCCTTGATACGTACCTTGTAATGCTGAGTGTTAAGCAAGGAGGGACCAAGTACCATTTTCGTTTTTTTTGGATGATTCGACATGGGATTGAATCCTGGTCTCCCTGGCCATTAGTGAACACTACATCCATTAGAAATGGGCTGGTCTAAAACAAAGTTTGGTGACCGTCGTCGAAGGTGACCCGAAGGCTCTCTTTTCAATAGCTACTACACCGAGGTGTAAGGGAGGGCGCTACTCTTTTACTTTGATATATATATATATATATATATATATATATATATATGTCAAAGTAAAAGAGTAGCGCCCTCCTCTACACCTATATACATATATATATATATATATATATATATAGTCCCCTACCCCGTAGGGTTGAGTTCTCAAGCGAATGAAGCAATCACGTTGCCATTAGCGTTTATTGCAAGGCTCTTCATATATGAATTGAGGTCTCGGTAGCCGTTAAGTGGATGTATGTCAACAATAGTAATTGTGATTCATAACCGTTTAAAATTTACTTTGCTACTGCTGATTCCTCGTGGCTGAGGGGTAGAGTCTTGGATTGGCGTTTGAGTCAACCGGGTTTTGATCCCTGCTACGGGAAGCTAGTATGTCTAGCCACACTGATTCGTTCTGATAGAACGATACAGATCTTTCTGTGGATGACTATATATATATATATATATATATATTCCTTGGTAGGGTCGAGAATATTTCAGCACGTTGTCGTAATCTGCAGATGGGTGTATGACGCAATGACGCTTGAATGCGCTCAGCGATTCGGCTTCTATCTCAAGAATAATGAACTGAAATAATGATCTACAAAAGTAATCATAAAATATTATTCTTGTTAAAATGCACGCTTTATAGCAATAGGTCGCGATCACACACGCGTCAGCACACACACATACATACATACAGACACACACACATACACACACACACACACACACACACACCCGCCTGCGCACACATTTACAACCAGTGTCGATTTGTCACAAAGATAACTCAGCAGATGTAAAAGAAAAAAAAATCATCACAAGGAAACTTAGCAGCTTGAAGAATAAAAAAATTAAAAAAGAGAAAGTAAAACTGAAAGTGAAAGTAAAGGTATTGATGTCATTGCTAGAAGCACTTACCCTATTTACGTATTGTGATTAATGTCAATAAAGATGATGAAAGAAGTCTGCCAGAGAAGAAAAGATCGGAGCTGCAGTTTTTTCAGTCGGTATTTTCAATTTTTACAATGAAGAAATGGGACAGGTAAGACACATTGGTGCCGCCATAGATACCATTGTCAACAAAGAATGAAAGTAGGACAGATGAAAAGACAATTAAAATCAATGAAAAAGCCGACGAATAGTTCTATATGAACGTTGATGGATAAAGAGATAGAATGAGAGGTAGATAGATCATAGCCTATAAATATGTTCACCGCTAACAGTTTTTTTAAATAAAATAATTTTCATTTAAACCGCAGAAATAGTGATATTATCATTTCTAGCTGATTCTTGTATTGATTGATTTTAACGGCATATCAAACCATCTGGGGTTATCTTCTGTCTAGCAGTTACGGAATTGCATTTATTGTACGTTATGTGATTACATTTTTTGTTGTTGTTTCTTACGATTGATTCTGACGGCATATCAAACAACCAAGTGTTATTTTCAGCCCAAAGGTTTAGGGATTTGCTAAATCGTACTTTCATATTTACATCATTTGTTTAGTCTTTTATTGAGACCGATTGATTGATTGATTTCAACGGCACATCAACCCGGCAACAGTTATTTTATGCTAGAAGGTTAGGTAATATCACACATTTTGCGTTCATATATATAATATTAGGTATTTGTGTTTTAAGAATTTTTTGCACACACTTGTGTAATATCAAGTATTCCTATCAAATACCAACAATTAGCGCTAATTTGTATGGTTTCAAGTATTCCAAACTAATACCAACGATTTGCACTCATTTTGTATAGTTTCAAGTATTTCTATCCAATACCAACAATTTCAATCATTTTGTATGGTTTCAAGTATTTCTATCAAATACCAACAATTTGCACTTATTTTGTTTGGATTCAAGTATTTCTATCCAATAACAACAATTTGCTCTCATTTTATATTGTTTCAAGTATTTCTATCAAATACCAATAATTTCAATCATTTTGTATGGTTTCAAGTATTTCTATCAAACACCAACAATTTGCACTTATTTTGTTTGGATTCAAGTATTTCTATCCAATACCAACAATTTGCTCTCAGTTTGTATAGTTTCAAGTATTTCTATCAAATACCAACAATTTCAATCATTTTGTATGGTTTCAAGTATTTCTATCAAATACCAACAATTTGCACTTATTTTGTTTGGATTCAAGTATTTCTATCCAATACCAACAATTTGCTCTCAGTTTGTATAGTTTCAAGTATTTCTATCAAATACCAACAATTTCAATCATTTTGTTTGGTTTCAAGTATTTCTATCCAATACCAACAATTTTCAATCATTTTGTATGGTTTCAAGTATTTCTCTCCAATACCAACAATTTTCAATCATTTTGTATGGTTTCAAGCATTTCTATCCAATACCAATAATTTACACTCATTTATAAATAATAAGGTATGAAGAAGTTATTTAATTTAACTATTAGTCATTTGTTTGCACACACTTATATAGTTTTAAGGATAAGTTAAAAATGTTGCAATATACTAGTATAAGCCTGGAGAATATATATATATATATATATATATATATATATATATATATATATCATCATGTCGTGCTTCGAGCCGCAATTTTCCCTTACTCTCTTTCACCACCCGTCTCTATCATCCATCGCTTCCGGCAGGTCTTCCAGGTTACATCCTATGTCCGTACAGCGTTGTTGTCGATATGTTCTTACAGGTCGTCATACAATTGCGCGTCCGTGTGAAGGGGTCCATAGCAGAACGTCGCTTATGAGTTCGTCCTTGCATCTCTTGCAGTGTCCCGCATGTATTATTCATCTAATTTGTATGGTCTTTGAAGTGGGAGGTAGGTGGCCGTACCGCTGCTGTTTTGTGGGATGTAGCGTCCAGGATTTGATTAATATAACTAGAAGCATCTTTGTGCAGTTTTCGTCAATTTTTTTCTCAATACGCTTAGTCAGCGTTCAAGTGGTACATCCATATCATAGTATGGACACGACCACATTTTGTCTGTTTGAATAAGTCCTGGAGGCAGTACACCACAAATCAGTAACTGTACAGCCATCTACCGCCCATCATGAAAACTATCCTAGTTAGACGAAATAGACACGCGGGACACTGCTAGAGAAGTAGGGACGAACTCATGGCTGACATACTCTTGTGGACCCCTTCTCATGGACGAGCAAAGGCAGGACAACCAGCTCGAACCTACATACAACAGCTATGTGCCGATACCGGATGTAGTAATTTACGAAGCTCTTTGCCTCGATTTGGCACAAGGTCGAATGATTGGGGTATCCAAATGAGGATGTAGCCCTGAAGAGCTACCAGAAGCGATGAACGATAGAGAAAGGTGGCGGGAAAAGGTCAGGGAGATTCGTGCTGGTGGCGTGACATGAAGATGATGATGACTGTGTCTGTGAAAAAATAAGCAGGAAAGTAGTTAAGCCAAAACACAGATACCGAATTTTATTCCATAGAAGACGAGATAAATGTGGGTTTCTTCTTGAGTTTTAGCATTTGAGAAAATAGATAATAAAAAGAGGGAGAGTTGGAAAGAAGGTGAGATTGTAAAGAAAGAAAGGGAAAAATATAGATACGTAAATATCTGAGAAGTGACAGCAGAGATTTTTGGCTGTGATTATGACTCGGCTTAATCGCAGCCTCAACGTTTTACGAGTCAATGTATTAATTAGGCTCAAAATACTTTTTAGAGATATTTCAAATTGATGTACTTTAAAAGGCACGAACGCTTCGGGTCAGAGTGGACCTGAAAGTAATGTTGAAAAAGTGACCAGATCCTGAATGATTGACTGATCGATTAGTTGATTTTGAAAGCATGTCAAACAAAATCATTTTTTTAATGTTTATTATACGTTCATATGAACAGTTGTTGTGTAGCCGCTTTTAAGAGAATATTTTGCTCACAGTCATAGTATATGAAGTATTCCGATCAAATGCAAATAATTTGCTCAGAGAAGTATGGTTTCAAGTATTGCTATCTAATACAAACAATCTGGGCACATATGTATGGTTTCACATTTTATATTCCTGAAAGTCAAAAAGAGATTGCATGTCCTGAAAGTTGATATAGGTGGTGCACTCAATAAGTTTCAAGACTATTTTGTACAGGTATGTAAAATTGTCCAAGACACTTGAAAATTAACTATGTTATTGCTATACATCTTATGAGATGACTGACCAATTTTTATGATTTCAGGTTCAAATCAACAGCTACAGCAGCAATCGGAATACACCCTACTAAAGACTGATTGTCACAGCCGGTGAATTTCAAAAATGCAATCTGGACGTGATGACACTTTAGAAGAACGATATGCGATAAAATTCTGTTTTAAACTTGGAAAAATGCCACAGAAACAACGTATGGAATGCTTCAGACTGCTTTCGGAACATCTTGCATGAATCGAACATCAGCTTTTGAGTGACATAAGAGATTCAAAGAAGGTGAGGGATAATGAGAGGTGTGGGGCGAGTAAGGAAGTCAATACACCAGAGTTGATTGGCCAAAGGGTTAGGGTTACTATGTTGAGGTTTTAAGGGAGTTCGGGAAGAGGTTCCTTGGGAAGAGACCAGCACTCTTCAAATCGGGTCAGTGTCATTTCCACCAGGACAGTGCACCAGTCCACAACTCCAATCTTGTCACAGACTATTTGACCAAGGTGGGCATCAAGACAGTTCTTCACCTTTCTATAGTACAAACCTTGCTCCCTGTGAATTTTGGTTATTCCCTAAACTCAGTCTGTCATTATGAGGCAATTGAGATGAAAGAGGCTGTGACGAAGGTCATTGACATGCTCACACAAGAGGACTTCCATAGGGCTCTCCAGAAGTTGTTGGAACAGTACAACAAGTGCATTGCTGCCGGAGGAGATTACTTCAAACGGGTCTAGAATTTCATGTGTGTACTTTAAAAAAAAGTGCCCATACGAAAAAAGTCTAGAAGCTTATTTAATGATCCTCGTAACTATTTAAAAAATATTCTTTTGATGTCTCTTGCTGAAAGAATGCATTTTTTACGGGACGTGTTCTAAATGAGCGCCATTGTGCTAGTCTCTGAAATAAATCATCATCATATTAATGGGTTGCATTTATATTTGGGAGACCCTGTACATAAATCAAATTGCTATTTAGAAGATATTCTCTTAATGATCGAGCTGTATCGACCGACTGATACTTTCTTCAAATAATTAAGAAATAAAATTGACATATAAACAAAAACATGAAACAATCGTGAGACAAAAAATAGAAATGGCAGGTTGGGTCCCCGTTGCCTAATTGCAGCCACGAATAAAGTGAGTTCAAATTCCAGTGACGCTGTTTGGTTTAGTTTTTGACCTATACATTCAGAAAAATGCATGAAAACCCTAATCCCCACCTTCTATTGATTAAATCGCCATGGGAATCTTTATTTGGTTATTTTTTCCTTTTTTTCTTTTCACGTAAACAAGACAGAATACATGTTTTAAACGAGAAGGATTGGTTTGGCTTGGTTTGGTTTAATGGCGTATTGTTATATAATCAAGGAATAATTTTTTTATATTAATCCTTTTCCGTTAATTATATTTTATCATTCAGTTTGGTAAGGCTTTGAGTCATTTGGTGCAGTTTTATGCTCGTGTGCAAAGGATATGGCAATCACCATTTGTCATAATAAACCCCCAGACAGCAAATTGGGCTGGAGTATGGATGACGTCATGCTAAGAAGAGATGATCCTGAGAATTTGAGGATTTTGAAAAAGAGTCAGTCAAGATTGGACCATTGAGGCGAGAGTTGAGGCATAGAGTTGGATTTTGACCATTGAAAGATGTAGTTGGGTTTTTTTTAATCTATACCGATAGGGATCTTAAACATCACAAGATGCGCCGCCCGTTGGGGTGGGGTGAGCATAGTATGGTCAGCATAGTATGGTTAGCGAAAACCTTTAAGAATTGTGACCCTCTCCTCGTGTCGCCATGGTCCGAAGTCAGGAATTAATAAACTGTTCGTTTATGAAACAACAGAATCCGCCTGTGTTTGTGTATTTATTGTATTACAGTTGTGATTGATATCATTATGACTATGATATCATTATGATTATGACGGTACAACAATATCAACCATTTTAGGTTATTAATTGCCAAACCCATCTTATACATATAAACAGTTCGATTTCAAACACGTCAGTTTAGCATAAGTACATTGTTTAGTTCTATTTAATCAACAGTGAGGACCCAATCATGTCTTACCACTCAGGGCCAGAGTGGAACGAGGAACTATGGCAATGAAGGGATACTCTGCATTTTCCAAAGCTCCAGCAAGACTGGAGCACCACCATCACATTGTTTAGAGTTATAACAGGACACCCTTTGAGGGAATGTTTACTTCTTTGCAGAGATGCAGGCGTTGTATTTTGCAGTCCCAGCTGACCGAGCCAAGTTCCATTTCAAACAATTCTTTTTAGCATAAGTACATTGCTTAGTTCTAATTAACCTATACATAGGACTTTATCAGGTACTATCACTCCGGGCTAGAGTAGAACTGGGAGCGATGGCAATAAATTCCCCAAAATTTTAGCTTAATTGGAGACTCACCATCACATTGTTATGTGTCACATTCAGAATACCCATTGGAGGAATCTTACCCTTTTGCAGAGATACAGCCGTGGTATTCTGCAGCCCCAGCCGACTGAGCTAGAGATTTATTCGGCCCATAGATCGAACCCTGTGAGTTGCTACCACTCCGGACAGAATGGACACAGAAGCGTTAATAAGGGGCTATTCACATTCCCCAATGCTCCAGCATTACTGGAACATCACCATCATATTCAGGACACTCGTTAATGGAGTCTTACCCGTCTTAAGGTATGCTGTCTCAGTATTCCACAGCCCCTTCCGACTGGACCACAGGACAGCCGTTGGAGGAGTCTTAACCCCTTTGCAGAGATGCAGTCGTTGTATTTTGCAGCTCCAGCTAACTAGGCCACAAAACACTCTTGGGGGGTGTCTTACCCCTTTGCAGAGACGCAGTCGTTGTATTTTGCGGTCCCAGCTAACTAGGCCACAAAACACTCTTGAGGGGTGTCTTACCCCTTTGCAGAGACGCAGTCGTTGTATTTTGCGGTCCCAGCTAACTAGGCCACAAAACCCTCTTGAGGGGTGTCTATCCCTTTTGCAGAGATGCAGTCGTTGTATTTTGCAGTCCCAGCCGACAGGACCATAAATGAGGAATCATCTCCATTTCAAGTGACGATCGTCTGAAATTAGTACATAATATCACATATCTCTGCAGTTCTGTTTCATAAGCTGAATGTGATGCTAATATACGCCAAGCGTAGGTTATCGATAGGTTATCGATCATATGGAAGTGAGATCTATCAGATACAGTTACTGGATGTGGAAGCAAAATAGGGAATAATTTTTAAAACGTTTTTGTCTGATTAGTTCGATTTTTAAAAAAAAACGCGATAAATCTAAATTTTCATTTGTTCTTTATTCAAGCATTTTTAAATTAAAAATCTCACCTAATATGAGTGGAAAAGAAAAGAAACGACAATGAATCTATGATTTGCTTAACGCCGAAACCAAACCAAAGTTTCTTTGTCTACTGTATACAAAGCAAAGACATTTTTTTTAAAAGAAAAAGTATTTTTTAAGGAAAAGAGGAAGACAAGAATTGAAAAAAAACAAAAAGAAGGCTTATTAAGTGCACTCGCTTCGGTGATTTTGAATAACTCCACAACGTCAATAAGAAAGCACGCTAATCAACTGAAAGTCCAAGAGAAAACAGTTAGGACAGCGGTCAAACAAGATTTAAGCCCTGAACTTGACCCCCTGGAATTACGTTTTAGAAAACAAACCAATCACAACTTCCCATCCAAATATTGGTTTGCTAAAGACTGCTGTTGAGGAGGAATTGAATAAAAAGTCGCAAGCATTTATTTTGAAGGCATGCTAATCGTTTTGAAGGTGAAAAAATGTGGCAAAATAAAGTAATCTTACTGTTTTGTGTCTATCTTATATTGACTTTATTTTTATGAATTAAAATTAATCTTGTTTTATAATAAAGTCGTTAACCATTATACAAGAATACACTAAATTTTGTTGCTACAATCCGTACATGGGACTTCTTCTAAGCTGTGTTTGTGTCAGTACTAGTATTTGAATGCACTACATGGACGCTAACAAAACGCATTGAGAAAAACCTTGATGTGAGAAAAACAAGAATGCTACAAGCTATTTGAACAAAGCCTGCAAGCAACTACCCAGAAAACAGCAGTTAAAAGGCCACTTACCTTTCATTTAAAAAGGCATCCTAGTAAGTCAAAGTCGACATCTAGGACACTGCTGGAGAAGCAAAGACGAATGACGTTTTTCTATGAACACCCACATATGGACGTGGCTATGTTGACTGACCACCGAGAACTTATCTTAATCAGCTTTGTGATGATGAATGATCGTGACGATAGGGGAGAGAAAGAGAGAGAGAGAGAGAGAGAGAGAGAGAGAGAGAGATAGAGAGAGATAGAGAGGGGTAAGTCCTCACTGGCACCGCAAATTGATGATGATAATGATGTATTTAATAGTACCGCTACTTTGTTTCTACAAGAATTGGCCGAGTCGGCTGGACCCGACTGCATCTCTGCAGCATGGTAAGATTTCCCCAACGAGTGCCCTGTGGCTCATTCGACTGGGGCTGTAGAATACACTGGCTGCATCTCAGCAGAGGAGTAAGACTCCCCAAAGAGTGCCCTGTGGCTCATTCGGCTGGGGCTGTAGAATACATTGGCTGCATCTCAGCAGAGGGGTAAGACTCCCCAAAGAGTGCCCTGTGGCTCATTCGGCTGGGGCTGTAGAATACACTGGCTGCATCTCAGCAGAGGGGTAAGACTCCCCAAAAAGTGTTCTGTGGCTCAGTCGGCTGGGCCTGTAGAATACACTGACTACATCTCTGCAGAGGGGTAAGACTTCCCCAACGTGTGTCCTAGATATAACACTAAACAATCTGATGGTGAGGCTCCAGTAATGCTGGAGCTTTAAGGAATGTGGAGAACTCCTTTATTGCTATCACTCCTTGGTCCACGCTGACCCGTAGTAGTAGCTCCCGATAGGGTCCTATGTATGGGTCAAATAGAACTAAACTACATATTATGTTTAACTGAATTGTTTGAAACATAACTGTTTCGACATTTGATTGTGTGTAAATAAATGATTGTTGTTAAATTGAGTTTTTGGTGATACATATCAGTGCTTAGAGCCATAAAATTTAGTTGATTATACTGAATAGCTTGAAATAGAACTGTTTTTGACACTGAAACTGTGTACTTATATTAAACTGGAATGTTTGACATCAAACTGTTAATATGTATATAGATAGAGAGAGAGAGGGGGGGTTGGCATTAAATAACCTACAATGCTTGATATGACATAAAACCAAATAAAACAAAATTCTTCTAGAATATCTTTGGCATTAAATGACTCACGAAGATTGATATGCCATTAAACAATGAAACCAAACAAAACCATAATATATACCTACTAGAAAACTGATACCGAAGCTAGAAGTGGAACATCTTTTTAAAGTTTCATTTGAGGCTGCTTTAATAAACTGTAGAATGTCGTGGAGGGGTTGGGGACATACGTAGTAGTTCGCTTGATTAGAACAACTCAAAATTCTATGTTTAACTTTTAAATGCCTTTTCCTTTCCTGTGAATGGCATTTTGTAACTGAAAAGAAAAAAATAACATTAATCATAGAATTTTGACTTGTTTCTACACATGCTGTTAAAATTTCAGGTCATACGAAAGAGAAATATTACATTGCCAAATAAAAATCAATTCTTCTGAAACACGCTGAGGAGAGAAGGAGTCCTTGAGGCGTAGGGGCAAATGTGCGAGACAGTGGTATCGTAGTAAACGAGTTCGAACCCCAGTCACGCTATTACGTTCACTTTTGAACTAATACCCCTTGGTAAGAGTATTCTACCCCTTATCCCCCAGGTATAGAGTAAGTATTATCACTGCAGTTCTTTTACAAGGATAGCTTTGGCATTAAATAACCCACGAAGGTTTAATGACATATTAAACAACAAACAAAATTCAAATACACTGTGTATCTTTCTTGGAAATCTCCAGTCTCTTGATCTACCGTTAATCATATTCTGTCTCGTGTCGTACTGTTTCTTACATTATGCTAAAATTTATTTCGCTGTCGTTCTCGGAGTAGATACTTTGATTAACATTCACGAATGGCGAGAACTTCATCATACTTTATCAACATATATAAAGAAATAACAGCAATGCTTCCAAAATGTCGACAAGGAATCTAATATATAAATGATATTTTCTGCCCTCCAGTATGTCTAGAACAAGTGCGTATTTTTAGTCAGATAATACACAGATATATCATTAAGAATTCTGATTATTTTTTTGTTTTACTCTCGTGTTTTAAAATGATTTATTTGCTAATTTGGACAGCGTGAGTTTTATTTATTCATTATTGACTGAGGAAATTAAATCGGAAGATAATATCGACATTTTATGTACTACTATATATATATATATATATATAGAGAGAGAGAGAGAGAGAGAGAGAGAAAATAATAGAAATGAATCCTACAGATTGAAATAAATAGAAAAACTAAGTGATCCAAAAATAATGAAATCATCGTAAAGGTAAGTCAACGTTAAAACGTTTCGGTTGTTCTAGTAACACTTGTTTCACCATCTTAAAGTCCTGATGAAGGCTTACTAAAAAGAACTATTTTAACGTTGACTTTCCTTTAAAATAAATACATTATTTTTTAATTAGTTTGTTTTTCTATTTTCTTCATGTATATATATATATATATATATATATAGGTATTATTTGGTCCAGTTAAACCGGAGTTAGGAGTAATTCCATCAGGACAAGAAAACTATTCAAGAGTGAACATTTAAATTTTCCTGGTAAAGAGCTCAATGTAACAGACACTACATTTCAAAAACGCATAACAGGATGGAAAGAAACTTATAATCCTTATGTGACCGGTTTGTTGTTTTTTCTTAATGAAATATATATATATATATATATATATATAAGAAGAAGAAAGTAGAAAAACAGAATATTCCAAATAGGTGTATTTATTGTGATGTAAAGTCAACGTTAACGTTTCGGTTTCAAACACCATCATCAGGACTTTGATATCAGGAAATTTGTTCACATAGAGATGGATGCTTGTCAAAAAGAGCATACAACGAAAATATGTATACAACGAAAAGATACAAACGTGTACAGGGTGTTCTTAATGTAAAAGTATTAAGTGCGTGTTTGGCACGTAGAAAGATTTTTGAAAATGTTGGATTTTTTCAAGATAAGAGAAAAATCCTCTCGTCTTTTAAAGAAATACATAAAGATACGTATGTTTTCGTATATACAGATCGTTTTGAATTCATCCATGTTAGATGTCGTGCAAGAATATTTTTGGTATTTGTACATATATATATATATATATATATACTGTCTAGCCACACTGATGAGTTCTGATAGAACGAAACAGATCTGTCTGTGGATGACTATAGATATATACTCCGCTACCCCCTTATGGTCGAGTTCTCTAGTGAAGAAGTAATCGTGTTGCCATTAGCGCCTTTGCAAGTCTCTTCGTATTTGAATTGACATCTAGGCGGCCGTTGAACGGATGTATGTAAACAATAGTAATTGTGATTCATAACCGTTTAAAATTTACATCGCAGCTAATATCTCCTCGTGGCTAAATAATTAGAAGCTTTGGCTTGGCGTTTGAGTCAACCGGGTTTCGATCCCAGCTACGGGGAGATACAGTCTAGCCACACTGATGAGTTCTGATGGAACGAAACAGATCTGTCTGTGGATGACTATATATATATATATATATACATGTATGTGGTGCTTTCATTAAGTTTCGAGACTTTTTTGTACAGGCATTTAAAATTGTCATAGACTCTTGAAAATTCAGTATGTTATTGCTATACATCTTATGAGATGGTTGACCAGTTTTTATTATTTCAGGTTCAAATGAAAAGCTATAGCAGGAATTGGAATACACCGTACTAAAGCCTGATTGTCACAGCTGGCGAATTTTAAAAATGTAATCTGGACATGGGGACACTTTAGAAGAACGATATGCAATGAAATTCTGTGTTAAACTTGGAAAAATGCCACAGAAACAACGTATGGAATGCTTCAGACTGCTTTTCGACCATCTTGCATGAATCGAGAATCAGTTTTTGAGTGGCATAAGAGATTCAAGGAAGGCAGGGAGTCTGTGAGGGATAATGAGAGGTGTGGGAGGAGTAAGGAAGTTAATACATCAGAGTTCATTGGCCAAAAGGGTTAGGATTAGGGTTGCTATGTTGAGGTTTACGAGCTCATAAGCGATGTACTCCTGTGGACCCCCACATATGGATGTGCAAAAGCAAGACGACCAGCACGAACTTACATACAACAACTATGTGAGGACACAGGATGTAATCCTGAAGACCTGCCGGAGGCGATGAATGATTAGGAGAAGTGGCGAGAGAGGGTCAGGGATATCTGTGCTTGCGACACGACATGATGTTGATGATGATGATGTTGAGGTTTTAAGGGAGTTCAGGATGAGATTCCGGCGGAAGAGGCCAGCACTCTTCAAATCGGCTCAGTGGCATTCCCACTGGGACAATGCACCAGTCCACAACTCCATCCTTGTCACAGACTATTTGACCAAGATAGGGATCAACACAGTTCCTCAGCCTCCCTATTGTCCAGACCTTGCTCCTTGTGACTTTTGGATATTCCCTAAGCTCAGAGGCTGTCGTTACGAGACAATTGAGGAGATAAAAGAGGTTGTGACGAAGGTTATTGACACGCTCACACAAGAGGACTTCCATGGGGTCTTCTAGAATTTGTTGGAACGGTACAACAAGTGGATTGCAGCCGGAGAAGATTACTTCGAAGGGGACTAGAGTTTCCTGCGTGTACTTTCAATAAAAGTGCCCGTACGAAAAAAATCTGGAAACTTATTTAATGATCCTTGTAAATATATATATATATATATATATGGTAATTTAAGTTGGCGTCCATAGTCGAGGGCGACCCGAAGGCCCCCTTTTCAATAGCTACTACATCGAGGTATTTAGGTGGGTGCTACTCCTTTACCTAGATTTTCCCACTTTACCCTTGATCCGTATCTTATAAAGTTGAGTCTTAAGCAATATGGCATAAAGTACCATTTTTTGAGACTTTTGGTATGACTAGACCTGGAATTGAACCTTGGTCTCCCAGAGCTTTGATGAACACTTTACCCACAAGATAAATAGGCCTGCAAAGGATATCACGTTTGGTATTTAGGTTTATTTTTTTTATATTTGATATACTTATATGATACGTGATTCGGATATTCTATTCCTTGAAAGTTAATGAAAACACTACGTACATGTATATATATATATATATATATATATATATATATACAAATACCAAAAATATTCTTACACGACATCTAACATGCATGACTTCAAAACGATGTCTATTAGATTTCTCTGTGGTAAAGATATTGGTGAAAAGTTGTTTTTATTTTATTCAATTCTAGGTTTTGTGTTAGTGATTGTCTCATTAATTATCCCCGTAGGTTTTTGTTTGTTTGGTTAATAACCTTTGTTATTGTCCCTCTTTTCACGTCAAGTCTATGTAAATGTGTGTATTTCTATTAATGTGATAGTGTATATAAACATGTGTTCGGTATACGCCCACACACACACACACACACACACACACTCACATATATAAATATATATGTATGTGTGCCTGTGGTGTAATGGTTATCGTCGTTGTAACTGGACACGGCGGCACGAGTTCAAATCCTGGACAAGACTGATTGCATTTCACATTGCACTAATACTTCTGGGAAAGGTATGTATCGAATTATTCTCGCTCCAGTTATGGCTAAAATAGTAGGGCAGACTAGGTTCTTCAGCCTTAGTGAGGCAACTAGTCGTGGAGAAGGAAAACTCTGAATTCAAATCTATTAAACTTCGCTAAAAAATTGACCTTGTGTCATATCCTGCCCGAGCGGAGGGGTTGGTAAATATGTATATATATATATAGATAGATAGATAGAGAGTTTAAATGTAAAAACAATTCAATTTCAAACAATTCAGTTTAGCCTTAGTTGACTGTTTAGTTCTATTTAACTCATAGAAAGGACCCTATCAGGTGAATGACACTAAAGGTGCTCCGCATTTTCCCAAAGTTCCAGCTTTACTCGAGCTTCACCCTTAGATTGTTTAATGTCATATCCAAGACACTCGTTGGGGGAGTCTTAACCTTCTGCTGAGATGCAGTCGGTGTATTCTGCTACCTCAGTCAACTGGGCCTGGATGTACTTTTAAACTATTATTGTTTGCATATGTTTGCGTGTGCATGTGTGTGTGTGTCAGTGTGTGTGTGTGTGAGAGAGAGAAAGAGAGAGAGCGTGCGAGAGAGAGAGAAAGAGTGAGAGAGAGAGAGACAGAGGGAGAGAGAGAGAGGGTTTGTATATATGACGATGGGCTCTGTATTACGTTGGTTTTGAATATATCTATGAAGTTTTTTTTTTAGTTTTTTTCGGAGTAATGTGTTGTCATTCGTTAGGTAAATTGGCATTATCTTATAGATTCCCTCGCTGTATTCGTTAAAATGTTTTGATATATACAGTATTTGTTTTCTTGTAGTTTAATATTACTTACTTATTAATTATTTTTGAAAACCACTATTTTATGTATCTAAGCTAGACGGCAATTACACAAGAATGCTACGTGCAATCTTGAACAAGTCCTGGCGGCAACACCCCACAAGACACCAACTGTACGGCCACCTGCCCCCTATCACGAAAACTATTCAAATTAGACGAACCAGACATCCAGGACACTGCTGGAGAAGCAGGGACCAACTCATAAGAGATGTACTCTTATGGACCCCCACACATGGCCGTGCAAAAGCAGGACGACCAGCACGAACATACATTCAGCAGCTATGTGAGGATACGGGATGTTGTCCTGAAGACCTACCTAGGGCGATGAACGATAGGGAGGAGTGGCGAAAGAGGGTCAGGGATATCCGTGCTACCAGCGCGATATGATGAGGATGATAAGTATGCATTCTCTGTGTGTGAGTATATGTGTCTTTGTATGTGTGAGTGAATTTACGCACGTATGCATGAGCAAGACACATAATACATATTTTATGATAATCTTATGTTGCATTGATATACGGAGATTCTATTAAGTGCAACCAATGCATATCTCTTAGCTTTTAGTGCATTTGGTAAGGCAGATAACATTTTTTTGAATTGCAGCTTAAGTTTCTACTTATTATGTATATTGTCTTTGGGTCTTTGAAGGTATAGGATTTTCTTTTAATGATTGTATTACGAATTTCAAATTTTTAATTTTTGCATTTTGAGATTCCACACGTTGCGTGTTTCCCAAATTTTGATGAGTTTTATGTTTTAAGTTTTTTTATTGTTGTTTTCTTTTCATGGTTTGTGTTGAGTTTAATATGTTTTTAAATTTATCCTTTTTTAAAGCTGATCAAGGTACTCTAAGCTGATCAAGGTTCTTTGATATTTCAGAAAATAGCAAAATGTTGCTTTTTTTAGGTTCATTATTCTTTTAATAGCATCTTTCTGCTAATCAAAATCCCCTATTTATTAGTTTTGCAGTATATCATCTCTAGTGGAGGGTCACTCGTTATTCATTTAAGTGGGCTGGGCAGAGTTGTTTGTTTGTTTATTTGTTTATTTGGGTTTTATGTCATATCAACTTTAGTAGGGCATTTAATCTTTATAATTTTTTAATACAAAACAGCCCTATTTCAAGCAATTCAGTTTAGCATAAGTACACAGTTTGATTGTCAAAAGCATTTCTATTTCAAGCACTTCAGTTTAGTCAAAAAGTTCTAATTCAAACAATTCAGGTTAGTATTAGCATAGTTTTAGTTTACACTCTAGGAAATGTCAAAACAGTTCTAAATCAAACAATTCAATTTAGCGAAAGTACAGTTTCAAAATCAAAAACAGTTCTATTGCAAACAATATAGTTCAGCATAAAAACAGTTCCATTTCAAACAATTCAATTTAGCATAAGTACGTGGTTTATTACAATATGACCAATACGTAGTATTCTATCAGGAGCTACCACTCCTGGCCAGATTCGACCAAAGAGCGATGACAATGAAGGGTTACATCATATTCCCCAAGGCTTCTGCATTACTGGAACCTCACCATAATATTGTATAGGGTCATATCCTGGATACCCGTTGCAGAGATATAGTCGTTGTATTCTGCAGCCGCAGCCTATTGACAAAACGCTGTCAGGTGCTACCACTCTAGGCCAGAGTTAAAGGAGCGATGATTAAAAAAATGTACTTCATATTCCCCAAAACTCCAGCATGACTGGAACATCACCATTAGATTGTATAGTGTCATATCCAGGAGACTAGTCGGTGTGGGGTCTTACTCCTCTGCAGAGGTGCAGTGGGTGTTATTCTACAATAGCAGTCGACTGGACCACAGGGCTTTCGTTGGTAGGTGTCTTTTTCCTCTGCAGAGATTCAGTCGATGTATTCTACAGTACCAGCCGATTAGACCACAGGACTTTCGTTGGTGGGTGACTTTCCCCTCTGCAGAGATACAGTCGCTGTATTCTACAGTACCAGCCTATTATACCACAGGACTTTCGTTGGTGGGTGTTTTTCCCCTCTGCAGAGATGCTGTCGATGTAATCTTCAGTACCAGCATATTAGACCACAGGACACTCGTTAGTGGGTGTTTTTTCCCCTCTGCAGAAATGCAGTTGGTGTATTCTACAGTACTAGCCTATTAGACCACAGGAAACACGTTGATGGGTGTCTTTTTTCTCTGCAGAGATTCAGTCGATGTATTCTACAGTACCAGCCTATTAGACCACAGGACACACTTTGATGGGTGTCTTTCTCCTCTGCAGAAATGCAGTCGGTGTATTCTACAGTACCAGCCTATTATACCACAGGACTTTCGTTGGTGGGTGTCTTTCCCCTCTGCAGAGATGCAGTTGGTGTATTTTACGGCCCCGGTCTACTGGGCGATGATTCTTTTGTGATTGACTGTGGTGCATATTCTATGTACGAGTGTGTAACGGATGGATTTTTGCATTTTTAGGGTAATGATTTTGAAGTGCAGATATTGTTAGGTTTCTTTGAGTTTCGTAGAAATATTAGTGATAATTTGCCCATTTAAACGTTACACACAGTTAGTTGTTACTCACTATTAAAAAATTCAGTTTAGTGTAAGTAAATTTTTAAAGTCAAAAACAGTTCCATTTCAAACAAATCAGTTTAGCATAAGCACGATGTTTAAGTACAGCTTAATTGTCTAAAACTTTTTCTATTTAAGCTATTCAGTTTAGTTAAACAGTTCTAATTCAAGTTTAGCATAAGTATGCAGTTAGTTCTATATAACCCATTGATAGGGTCCTATTCTGGATCAGAGTGGACTTGGGAAGGATGGTAGTAAAGAGGTATTCCATATTCCCCAAAGCTCCAGCATTACTGGAAGCTTGCCATCAGACTGTTTAGTGTCATATCAGGACACTCTTTTTTGGGTGGGGGGGATTATACACCTCTGTAAAGGTGCAGTCGGTGTATTTAGAGCCCCAGCCGACTGGGCAAGGTGTTTTATGCGGATGTAAAAATTTATATTTCCTATTAGTAATTGCATATATATGCATTAATATATATGTTAAATCAGAATTGGTCACCCTACCCTTGGTTCCGTTACGGTTTTGTTGTTTAATGGCATATCAACTTTCGTAGGTTTATTTAATGTCAAAGCTATCTTTGTAGAAGGACTGTGATGGTACTATTAAGTAATAGCTGGGAGGGGATAAGATGTTTCATGCCTTTCTTAATGGTATTACTCAGAAAGTGAACGGAATTGTGTGATTAGATTTCGAATATACTCACTAGGCATGTTAAAACTATACTTGTAGTCTTCCATTTCAAAATCATTACTCAAAACCTATATATATATATATATATATATATATATATATATATATTTATATATGCACAGAATCTTTTTTATTAGAACATATAAATCGGGAAATGTTAGATCTTGGTGAATCGGATGATAAAAGATGAGAAAAATATGAGAAAAATTAGATACAGTGACACGCACAAGTATTGGATACGTGTTTTTTTCTGTTATGACTCTAGTTTTTGTCCGTCATTTTGCCTGATATTTGGTAAGTAATATCTCGTTAAGTTGTTTTACTTGTATGTGGAAGGGAAATTAAAAACTAAAAAAAATGGAAGGAAAATTAAAAACTAAAAAAAAAATCCATTTTTTATCAAAGTTCAAAATTACCCAATTCAAAAGTATTGGATACATCAATTTAATATTTTATTGCGTAGCTTCTGTTTTGTTTCACTGCTTCCTGTCGCTTTCTATAGTCGGCCACAAGTTTTCCACACTGATCCAGCGTTACTTTACCCCATTCTTCCTTGCATAATTCCTCTAATTGCTTGTTATTTTGTGGATTCCACTTATGAACTTTAACCTTCAAAGTATTCCACAAATTCTCAATTGGATTCAAGTCAGGAGACTGACTTGGCCAATTGAGAGAACTAATACCATTATTTTCAAACCATTGCTTTGTAAGTTTTGCGCTATGTTTGGGATCATTATCGTGTTGAAGCACAAAATTCCGACAATGTCGTACAGAAGTTGCAGAATTCTTCTTTAGAATATTCCTGTACATGCTACCATTCATTCTACCATGGATAATTTGTAACTCACCAGTGTCCTTGGATGTTCTCCACATGCTCATATCATAACGGAACCACCCCCAAACTTAACTGTGGGGATGCTATTGTGCTTCTTGAAGGCAGGGCCATTTTTTCGCCAAACACTTGTCCCTGCGTTCCTTCCGAATAGTTCAAATTTCTTTTCATCTGACCATGTTACATTTTTCCCCAAACTGCATACCTTTCTTTTAATAATTTTCGACAAACTTTAATCAGTCTTTGACATGTTTGGTTTTCAGTAAAGGCACTTTTCTTGGTGATCTTGAATGAAAGCCTGTACGATACAGAGCTCTGCTAATGGTATCCTTACTTACATTAATTCCAGAATCCTCAAGATCAGTTTTAATTTCAGAACGAGTAATGAAGGCGTTTCTGCTGATCCACCTTGAAGTATGCTAATTTATTTTTTCGGTCTTTCATTTCCTGGAAGGTTTGCTGTACCGTCGCCATACTTCTTATACTTTCTGATGATATTTCCTACTGTACTAAGAGCTAGAGTTATTTCTTTGCTAATTTTTCGGTAAATTTGTCCTCCTTCGTGACGTCAATGATTCTATCTCGCTTATCTGTGGATAATTCTTTAGTTTTTGCCATTTTTAATCCTTGAATTACAAAATGCACATCAATGAGTCAGATGATTAGTAGCACTATCTTGTAAAAAATTGTCTGCTTCTCTGATTGGTCAGAGGTAACATTCCAATACTATTGAAAATTTGAATATTTAAAGTCTTTTAAAATACAAATTTTCTTTCTTTCTTTGTTGGGGTTTATGGCATATCAACCTTTGTAGGTTATTTAACGCCAAATCCATTTTTATGTAAATAATCTGTTCTATTTAAAACAATTCAGTTTAGCATAAGTACACAGTTTAATGGTCAAAAACATTTCCATTTCTAACTATTCAAGCAGTTGTATGAAACAATTCGGTTAAGTGTAAATACAGTTTTAATGTCGAAAATCAGTTCTATTTCAAATAATTCAGTTAAACATCAGCACGCAGTTTAAGTGTAAGAATGGTTTAATTGTAAAAGTCATTTCTATTTCAAGCTATTCAGTTTTACTCAAACAATTCATTTTAGCATAAGTATGCTGTTAATTCTATTTAACCCATAGATAGGGCCTTATCAGGTGCTACCACTCCGGGCCAGAGTGGACCTGGGAACAATGGCAATGAAGGGGTACTCCGCATTCCCCAAAGCTCCAGCATTGCTGGAACCTCACCATCAGATTGTTTAGTGTCATATCCAGGACACTTGTTAGGCGGGTATTACCCCTCTGCAAAGGTGCAGTAAGGGTATTCTACAGCCCCAGCCGACTGGGCAATACACATTTTCGAATGGAAATTTGAAAAAGTGTCATGTATCCAATACTTTTGAACTTTGATAAAAGAAAATGGAGTTTTTAATTTTCGTTCCAGATACAACTGGAACAACTTTACGAGATGTTACTTACAAAATATCAGTTAAAATGGCGAACATAAACTAGAGTTGTAACAGAAAATAACGTGTATCCAATACACGTAAATCAATCACTTACAACGGGTTGAGTAGTAATATTTCGTTCTTTATTCATGGAAGAACTTCAGTTTTTGAGTTTTTCTGTATTTTAGCAAATGAGGAAACAGATAAAATAATTGTGAAAGCGTAAATAAAAGGTACAAAAGGAGAACAAGTGTAATCCAAAGGAAAGAAAAAAGGGAGTCAAATAGAGGGAAATGGCTTGAGTGATGGTGGTAGGTATTATTGGTTTTCAATGTAGCCAACTGAGTAGATAGTCAAGGCTAGGTGCCATCGAGTGTAACATATTTCATCAGAGATTTGACAAGACACAAGAGCATTAATTTTAGGGAAGTAAAAAGTGGCGAGAGGTTTTGAAAAAATTGGAAATTTCCCTCCCTTTATAATTTTTTATATTTTCGCCATTATTTTATATATTTTTTCAGTTGCTAAAATGTAGAAAAACTCAAGTCTTAAGAAGTTCTTCTTTGAAGAAAGAACGAAATATTACTTCTAAACCCGTTGTAAGTGTTAGATTTATCCAGTTTTCCATTTATTTTATTTGTGGAAAAGTGTTGGATATGCCATGTGATTCCTATTGAGGTTGGTTGTCATGGATTTATAGGACACTCAGTCATTTCGTTTCTTTCAAAAATAGGAATCACAGTTTGAAAGTTGCCTCAAATCGTCTTCAGACCACGGCGCTATAGGCATCAAGTTGGATTTGGTCGAAGGCGAGAAAGTTTTCAGCATGAAGGAAATACACGCGGAGCCACCTTTCCCGGGTGATTACGTAAGAAAGGGTTACTGTAAACGCGTAATAACATCAACCGCCGAAAGTAAACGCGTTTTCTAAATCACAAACTGCACGCAGAAAATGAAGATTAACGTCCAATGTAGTCTCTGCATTTAATTGATCTGGCGTATATATATATATATATATATATATATATATATATAATTCTCTTAATACCTTGTCCGGTGGCAAAAGCTGCTTGGGAGCGCCAGGAGTGGCATTACTGCCTTGAGCTACCGAAACTGTGTTATTAACCCTGGATGGCGGCTGATGAGGACATGGTATCGCACGTCCTTTCACACGTTGTATGATGAAAAAAAATATAATGTACTTAGGTATTTTTTAAGATAAGGATTGCTTACTATCCGATATATATATATATATATATATATATAAGTTAGGATAATAGAGACATCAAATGACTTTATTGACTCCCTGTTTTTCTCCGATCATTAGACCAAGACATATCTATGCAATCCTAATATATATATATATATATATATATATATATATATATATATATATATACAAAAAATAGAGGAATCATATTTGCTTATTTTGTTTTAGAATAATAAAACAAATTTGAAAATGAAATAAACAAATCTGATTTTCTGACTTTTTAAAATCATTAAATTTTCATGTATATATATATATATATATATATATATATATATATATATATATATATATATATATATATAATGCGTATTTTTAGTGTTCGTTTAAAAATTAAAACGTTATTCCTAACAGCAAAAATGAAATATCACATTGGAGAGATAAACCACTTTGTGAATATGGATGATATTCAGATATTTATCAAAAATGAAAAGGATACAGAAAAAGATATATATGAAAAAGATTTACAGACAAAATGTAGAAATAAAATTTGGCATAGAAAAATGTGCATACTGATAACGAAAATCGGGGCGAGAGTAACAAAAGGAAACACATTCTCCAAATAAGTAGTGATGCAAAAAAATTGTCTTTCCTCTCCAATGCATTGTGATCAAGGAATCATAGTTGTTATAGTATATTCTATTTTCAAATCTGAAACAAAAAAGAACACAACATTATTATTAGTAGTAGAGTTATTAGCAGCTACATGGGTCCCATGTATATTGAGAAAGCCTGTAAACTATTATCATATTAATGAGTTGCATCTATCTGGAGACAGTTTTCAATGATTTTATCTCCCCATAAGGATTTTTCCCTCTCTTGTGATCAAGGATTCATAGTTGTTATAGTATATTCTATTTTCGAACCAGGAACAAAAAGAACACAATATTATTATAAGTAGAGTTATTAACAGACACATGGGTTCCATGTATATTGAGACACCTTGTATTTAATCTTTGTCTTCACAGATGGAATCAATTAGCCAAACAATAAAGATAGAACAATGACGATCGAATCGAAGTAAAAAGTCATTTTACCCAATCTCAGTGATAAATCATTATCATATTAAAAGGGTTGCATCTATTTTGAGACAGTTTTCAATGATTTTGTCTTTAAATAAATAGTGACGCGAAATATTTTTCCTCTCTTGTCCAATGCATTGTGATTTAGAAGAAGGCATTTCACAGGATATAGAAAGACTAATTTCAGCTGCTAGTAACGGGAAATGTCAAAACAAAGACTCAGTAAATTAATAAAATTTGGAAAAGAAAAAGGAGAAGAAAAACAACTGTACGGACACTTCAACTGACAAATTAGAGTGGACATGGTTAAGAAGAGTAAGCCTCAATAAATTGGTTTGGTTTGGTTAGGTTTTATGGCAAATTAACCATTGTAGGCTATTTAATGCCAAATCCATTTTTAAACATATAAACAATTCTATTTAATACACTTCAGTTTAGAATAAGTACAGAGTTTCCAAGACAAAAACAAGGACTGTGCTGAAAAGCACGAAGGAGGACTGATTACAGCTATCAGAAACAATACTGACGACACGAAACCCATAGAATGACAATAACTAGGAAACAAAAATGGGAAGAAAAACAAACCTATGGGTAGGTTAAACGACTAATAAGAAACATTTCACACGAGAAAAAATTGGACGTGGTTACGAAAAAGAAAACCTTAGGAGAGAAATAGAGTCTCTCGTAATAGCAACCCAAAACAACATCATCAGAACCAATCATATCAAAGAATAGATAAGAATAGATAAGACGCAACAAAACAGTAGATGTATGTTTTGTGGTACTATTTACCAACCCCTCCGCTCGGGCAGGATATGACACAAGGTCAATTTTTAAGCAGAGTTTAACAGGTTTGAATTCAGAGTTTTCCTTCTCCTAGACTAGTTGCCTCAACAAGGCTGAAGAACCTAGTCCGTCCTACTATTTACCCATAGCTGGAGGGAGAATAAGGGGGTTCATACCTTTCCCAAGGGTATTTGCCCGAAAGTGAACATAATAGCGCGACTGGAGTACGAACTCGCGAACTACGATTCCGCAGTTCATCGCTTTAACCATTACACCACGAGGACACCCCTATATTGTATGTTTTGTGGTGATAAAGACGAAACGATCAATCATATAGCAAATGCTGCAAATTTGCATAGAGGGAGTATAAGACTACACATGACCGGGTGAGCTTGGTGATCCACTGGGAATTGTGCTGGAAATTTTAATTTGATCATTCGAACAAATGGTATAAGAACAACCAAAATCATTCCTGGAGGATGAGACACACAAACTCTGGTGGGATTTTAACATTTAAACGGATCACAGAATCTCGACCAGACGACCAGACCTTATAATAATCAACGGAAAAAAAGAACTTTCAGGATTGCCGAGTAAAATAGAAAGAACGTGAAAAGAAGGATTAATACTTTGAACTTGCAAGGGAAATGAGAAAACTGAGGAACATGAAAGAGACGTTTAGACCATTTGTAATTGGTTCTCTTGGTACAGTCACCAAAGGATTATTAAAGGGACTGGTGACCTTGGAAATAAGAGGACGAGTAGAGCTAATCCAAACTGCTACATTATTGAGATCGGCCAGAATACTGAGAAGAGTTCTGGATACTTGAGAAGACTTGCTGTCACTTAAACGCCTGTGAAAGACCATCAGGTAAAACTGATGTGAAAAATTCTCACGGAATAAATAATAATAATAATAATAAAAATAATAATCTACCCTAGAGAATGAGGCACATAAAGTCCCCAGGGATTCTGAGATACAGATGGATAAGCTAAACTCGGTAAGACGATGGGACCTTATAATAAAGTAAAGTAAAGTTGGCGACCATAGTCGAGGATGAACCGAAAGCTCCCTTTTCGACAGCTTCTACACCAATGTGTCGGGGAGGGCGCTACTCCTTTCCCTGGATTGCCCCACTTTACCCTTGATCCGTACCTTATAATGCTGAGTGCTAAGCAAGGAGGCATCAAGTACCATTTTTAAAGTCTTTGATATGACTTCACCTGAGATTGAACCCAGGACTCCCAGGCCATTGGCGAACACTCTAACCGCTAGGCCAATGTCTGGTTAATTATAATAATTAACAATAAAGATAATAGAGATAACTACAAGAATTGTGGAGTTTGCTAGTCCGGCTGAAAACTGAGTAAAATCGAAAGAATACGAAAAGAAATATAAGTACCAGGACCTTGCTTGAGAATTGAAAAAAAAATGGAACGTGAAGGTGACATTGACCTAATTGTAATTTGTGCTCTTGCTACCAAAGCATTGTTACAAGGACTGGAGGACTTGGAAATAAGAAGACAATTTGAGCCCATCCTAACTATACTATTGTTTAAATTGAGCAGAATACTGAGAAGAGTCCTGGAGGCTTGAGGAAAGATGTTGTCACTGAATCTCCCGTAAAATACCATCAGGTAACGCTGATGTAAAAAACTCTCAAGGAGTAATATAATGATTATGGAAACATACACCGTATTAAGTTTCACTACCTCTTAATCATCACATAAGTTTTGGTAATATATATATATATATGTATATATATATATATATATATAAAGAAAAAAGACATATATATATGTGTGTGTGTGTGTGTGTCAAAAGAAAAGAGAAATATATATATATATACATATATATATATACATTTTTTTCTTTTCTTTTGATTGATGACATAATGCCAGCCTGATTCCCAAAATTCGCCGTTTGCGAAATGATCTCAAAAAAGAAAAAAAATTGTTTTACGTGTTTTAAAGGAAAACATATTCTGACAAAATAAATAGAAGTAAAAGTATATATTAATATCATGGTACTTCGTTCGTTGGGTGATGTGGCTGACGGTCGAAAATTAAGACTAGTTAAAAAAAAAAAATAGAAAAAAAAATCCAATCGAAATGTGTTTAATCTTCTTCTTTTTCTAAATAGGGTTTCTCTGTTATTGTTTTTGGCTTGGAAGGGCATGAATCTGTTTGTGTTGGCTTATCTTCTGGCAGTTTTACGGTATGGGGCAAACGAGATCAAACAAGAGAAGATTAACATCCAACAGGATGTAGCATACAGGTCGAGCAAGATGGAGGAGAAAATAAAGGGATGAGTTCTTCTTCTTCTTCTTCTTCTTCTTACATTTTTTTCTTCCCACATTTTTGTCACTTTGTCTTTATCTGTATATTGCTCTTTCTATATTTCTGTTTTCTTCTTCCTCGAGCTCTTCTTCTTCTTCTTCTTCTTCTTCTTCTTCTTCTTCTTCTTCTTCTTCTTCTTCTTCTTCTTCTTCTTCTTCTTCTTCTCATCCACTATCTTTGTTTCTTCCTTTTCTTTTTTGCGATTGTTTTTGTCTTTCTTCTCCTCTTCCTCCTTCACCTCCAACTTCTTCTTCTGCTTCTTCTTCTTTACTTTCAATTTTCTCCTACTTTTCTTAATTTTTTTATTTTATTTATTTATTCTTATTATAGCTCCTCCAACTATTCTTCTTCTTCTTCTTCTTCTTCTTCTTCTTCTTCTTCTTCTTCTTCTTCTTCTTCTTCTTCTTCTTCTTCTTCTTCACTCTTTTTATTCCCATCCGCACTTTTCATTTCTTCTTCTTTTTCTTCTTCTTCTTCTTCTTCTTTAATTAAGTCTCTTTTTCCTTTTGATTCTTCCCTGTTAATATACACTTTTCTTTCTCTTTTTCTTTAAATCATTCTTCGATTTATTTCATCAGTCCAGTTTGACGAGGGCGGCAGAATACACCAACTTCATCTCAGCAAAGGGGTAACGAGTGTCCTGATATAACAATAAACAATCTGATTGTAAGGCTCCAGTAATACTGTGACCTTTGGGGAATGTGTACTACCCCTTCATTCACATCACCCCCAGGTCCATTCTGACCCCGAGTGGCAGTGTCTGATAGGTTCCTATCTATGGGTCAAATAAAACTGACTTTTACTAAATTGAATTGTTTGAAATAGAACTGTTTGGGTACTTAACTATGAGTAAAGAAATGCCTAAGTTTTAATTGAATTGTTAATGATATATAGCAATACTTGGATCTATTCAAAGATGAGCAAACGAATGAGTAATGTTGAAAAAATATCACTATTAAATAGCACTACTTGTAACCACTTCATTGTATGCAAACAAATGATTAATATTGAATAGAATTTTGTTATATAACATATGACATGGATTTTCGGTTCATTCCTAGTGACCCCGTGTGCATTGACAAGCTGTCACGTTGTGATTAGTAAACAAGGGGATGGCAGCATGTCGGGGCAGTCAGGTCCAACAGGTGTGTTACCGGATGGAGACCACGTGATAAGAGAACCACGCGATCAGATTTAAACAGAGTGCAGAGAATCGAGAGTCGAACCAGGGACACGCAGCCGATCAGGGGCGTTAGGTCATCTCTGACGATACGTATTGCAAGGGGGTGTAAGTGTTGGTACGCTCTGGCTCCCGGAAGAAGATATGGGACAAGAAGAAGTCACCTCTCTGAGTATATGTCTCTCCATCTATCTCTCAACTTACGACAAACTGTGGGCCCCTTTCGAGAATAAAATGAGAGATATATTTTTATAAAGAAGTGTTTCGTTCGTTCATTATGTTTGATTACAATACAACAATTATAAGTGTTTGTAATGATTAAAATCGTTTAACTGTGTTGCGACAAGAGTAATACTAGCGAGCAAACTTAAAAAGGAAATTACTAACAAACTAATCTCTTACATACCACGTAAATATATTTAAATGTATGCAAGCAAATGACTGATGTTAAATTGTTACGGTTATATAGATGCTTGAATTCCTTTAACAGTGTGCAAACAAATGATTAATAGTAAATAGAATTATTCGAATTTGATAGCAGTACTTGAAACTATTTAACTATATCGAAGAAAAGCTCCGTCTCGTTTAAGAATCTTATCAAAAAATGTGTTTACGAATCAGAAATATTTAATATATATGCATATAGAGGATTTGGCATTAAATAACCTACAATGGTTGATATGCCATAAAACCCAACCCAACCAAATCATATATATTTAATATATATGTATAAAGAGGATTTGGCATTAAATAACCTACAATGGTTGATATGCCATAAAACCCAACCAAACCAAATCATATGTATCTAATATATATGCATATAGAGGATTTGGCATTAAATAACCTACAATGGTTGATATGCCATAAAACCCAACCAAACGAAATCATATATATGTAATATATATGTATAAAGAGGTTTTGGCATTAAATAATCTACAATGGTTGAAATGCCATAAAACCCAACCCAACCAAATCATATATATTTAATATATATGTATAAAAAGGATTTGGCATTAAATAACCTACACTGGTTGATATGCCATAAAACCCAACCAAACCAAACCAAATCTTATATATTTAATATATATGTATAAAAAGGATTTGGCATTAAATAACCTACAATGGTTGATATGCCATCAAACCCAACCAAACCAAATCATATGTATCTAATATATATGTATATAGAGGATTTGGCATTAAATAACCTACAATGGTTGATATGCCATAAAACCCAACCAAACGAAATCATATATATGTAATATATATGTATAAAGAGGTTTTGGCATTAAATAATCTACAATGGTTGAAATGCCATAAAACCCAACCCAACCAAATCATATATATTTAATATATATGTATAAAAAGGATTTGGCATTAAATAACCTACACTGGTTGATATGCCATAAAACCCAACCAAACCAAACCAAATCTTATATATTTAATATATATGTATAAAAAGGATTTGGCATTAAATAACCTACAATGGTTGATATGCCATAAAACCCAACCAAACCAAACCAAATCTTATATATTTAATATATATGTATAAAAAGGATTTGGCATTAAATAACCTACAATGGTTGATATGCCATAAAACCCAACCAAACCAAACCAAATCTTATATATTTAATATATATGTATAAAAAGGATTTGGCATTAAATAACCTACAATGGTTGATATGCCATAAAACCCAACCAAACCAAACCAAACCAAATCTTATATATTTAATATATATGTATAAAAAGGATTTGTCATTAAATAACCTACAGTGGTTGATATGCCGTAAAACCCAACCAAACTAAATCATATATATTTAATATATATGTATAAAGAAGATTTGTCATTAAATAACCTACAGTGGTTGATATGCCATAAAACCCAACCAAACCAAACCAAATCTTATATATTTAATATATATGTATAAAAAGGATTTGGCATTAAATAACCTACAATGGTTGATATGCTATAAAACCAAACCAAACGAAATCATATGTAATACATAAGTCTAAAGAGTATTTGGCATTAAATAACCTACAATGGTTGGGATGCCATAAAATCCAACCCAACCAAATCATATATATCTAATATATATGTATAAAGAGAATTTGGCATTAAATAACCTACAATGGTTGATATGCCATAAAAACAAACCAAATGAAACTAATTTTATTATTAGTCCTTTTTTCTTCTTCACACTTTATATTTTCTTTGTTTTTTTCCGCTTTTCCCTATCTCTTCTTCTTTTCCCATAAACCAAGAAAATATTAACGAGGTTCCAACTCCCATAAATATATCTTGAACCATAACGAGTTAGTGACGTCATAAGCAGGAAGTAGTCATAGAACTCTAACAAAATGATCCAGAATTCTCGACACAAAAAAGTCAAACTCCCATTCTCATCGGATTTACTGAGAGTTGGTCATTTTCCCTAAGGCAGCATTTTATCCCTCTTTCTTCTATTTCCTATAACTCCTTTGCAGCTAACACAATATGTGTTAGAACAAATGTCCTAATTTTTTTTTTTTTTGTGGTGGTGGGGGGGTCGATTTTTTTTTACCAAAAATTACTTTTATGTATCCCACGTTCCTAGGCCTAGATATTTTTTTGGTGTTTTTTATAAAAAGCATGAAAAAAGTGATTGTATTTTCAGAGATAAATTTCTCCGTAGTGTAACATAGCCATACGTGAAACAGACGTATTCATACCGGTACGCAAAACGTTCATAATGTCCATAACGCACATATAGATAATATAAGAATCACGAAACACGAAAAACACTTACGATTTCTTAGTTCAGGTACGAAACTTTTTATTACCTTTGAGTTAAAAGGTTTTTCGACATAAGGAAGAGAGAGGCACAAACTTTCTATGACGACTTTTTCATCTGCTCCCCCACCACACACACACACCACGTGTGACACCTGCTGCAAGGCCTCAGCGAGCTCCAAAAGTCAACCGTCTTCTTCAGACACTAAAACTCGACTCTCTTTTGGAGGCAGGAACTCAACTAAGTGTCTTTTCTCAAATCTCCAGTCCACGCTTCCGGTGCGTGACGTCATTCAAATCCCCCTACCTAGGATTTCTATTGTGACATCTCTGAATGACACATCCACTCCGTGCGTGCGTGAACACCTGGGCTCATGTTAGCACCTAACTGACCCATGCGCTAAGCGAAAGGTTCTCAGCCTAACAAACCCAAAGGCAAGATATATAAAACGGAATCTCCCGGCCATTATATTACAGTAGTACTTTGTAACAGGGCCAGTATTGTTCTGTTGTTTTCGGGTGTATTAAATTCAAAACATATTTGTTTGTGTCAGGTGCGTTAATAAGTAATCCCATTGTGTTTCTAGTTCATCATCATCATCATGTCGTGCCGCCGGTACGGATATCCCTGACCCTTTCTCGCCACTTCTCCCTATTATTAATCGCCTCTGGCAGGTCTTCAGGGTTACATCCTGTGTCCTCACATAGCTGCTGTGTGTAAGTTCGAGCTGGTCGTCCTGCTTTTGCTTGGCCATATGTGGGGGTCCATAGGAGTACATCACTTATGAGCTCGTCCTTGCTTCTCAAGCAGTGTCCTGCGTGTCTGATTTGTCTAACTTGTATAGTTTTCGTGATGGGAGGCAAGTGGCCGTATAGTTGGTGCCTTGTGGGGTGTTGCCGCCAGGATTTGTTCAATATTGCTCTCTATGTTAGGAAATAGTCGAGGGATTTCGGTTCATGCCTTTGAGTTTCGTTAGGCTGAGAACCTTTCGGTTCAGCACATGGGTTGGTTGGGTGTAAGATTGAAGCAGGTGTTAACGCGAGGGCGCGCGAGCGGATGGAGGTGTCACTCAGATGTCATAACAGTACGAGACGATACTGGGTGACAAGGTGCGGGTGACGTCACGCACCGGAAGCATGCGAAAGTTTGTGTGAGAATTTGAAGAAAATAAGAGTCGGGTTTTAGACGCCAAACGAGAAGGATCGATATTTTGGAGCTCGGAGGCGCGAGGCGAGTTTGCGCCCTATGGGGGGCCGCTCGAGTTGGGGGCCAACTGAATAAGACAGCATAGAAGATTGTGTCTCTCCTCCTTACATCGAAGTCTTTAACTCAAAGTTAATAAAAAGTTTTCGTCCCTGAACAAGAAGTCGTTACGTGTTTTCGAATTCCGAGATTCCTATGTTCTTTATATATTCTATAGTAATGAACTTTACATGTCTATTTCGCACATGGCCATATTCGTCTATATGGCTACGCAACATCTACTTTCTTGTGTAATTGCCGTCAAGTTTCTTCTCCAGCCGTTTAGTTAGCGTCCATGTAGTGCATCCATATAGTAGTATCGATACAACCACTGCCTGGAAGAAACTGCGTTTCAAGATGTTTATTACAAGAAATGTATGAGAAAAAGATCGAAGGGATTGCTCGTATTAAAGGAGCATGTTTTTTTAATGCATTTCCTAAATGGAATATGCTTAACGTATCAGGTCAGGGGTAAAGCATAGCGTCCCCATCATCAAATCGAGCTGAAAGCACGGAATTCTCTGACAAAGGACCGTGGAATTCTTTCAGTGTTTGATTTTTTCGCATCAAAAGACGCCACTCTTAGCTGTAGTCTTCTGACTGAAGTATTTGATGATCTTGGCCATTGACCTATGTGTTTCTTCCGCTAGAGTCTGGTGAAATACGTCTTTGAACTGCCTTTAGGTTCATCAGATTTATTTCACATTCACCATACTGCATCCTATGATTTGACAATTGCTACATGCCCGTGTGGCTCGTATAATACTCTCCACCCGCAAATTGATATCCAGTGACAAACCGAAGCAGGTTACCTGTTGCTTAGTTTAACCTCCTCGGTTTTGTCAAAATAAAAAGGAACAGCTGATCTTAATGAAAGTTGAAACTTAAGAAACATGAAATATTTTTTCGGTGAAGAAAAACCCACATTATCAAAATACTACAAATGCAACATCTGAGATGAATATGTAGCTCTCTCAATTTTATTATAAACTGTAATTAGTATTTCCTATCATTGGGAGGAGCATTAGCGTAACGGTTATCTATATAGGAAATAGCAGTATCATTTTTCTATCCTGAACTGCATCATTTCGACCTAGCATGAATTGAGCTCGAAAAGATATCTATGTGGCAATTACAGGTTCAGCAGTCTTTAAAATCGTTTCACCAGCAAACGTATGGTATGTACCGGTCCAAACCAAGATTGTAACTGATTGTATTTGAAAAACATGGTAAAACAATAGCTCGATGGAGCTACTATTACCACTTACCTTAGTTCATTTACACAGTCCAGGTGACAATTTAAAATGTGGTCAGTATTTCTCTGGCACTCTGTACATTCGGGAAAACGGTTTTCGTGCTAAATAAGATTTTATTTATTGTATTATTTTTTGTTTTTATATAATTATGGTGGAAAATTACTTTACCATCTCTCTCTAACTTATCTATCTATCTATCTATCTATCTAGTTCTAGCAGAGTTCTCGCAAGGAATGTTGTAATTATTTATATAAATGTGAGTGAACTTCTTCCTAGGATAGAGACGGTTAATTAGCATTGTAGTTAGGATCAAAATGTCTGTCCTCGCCACTTTTTTTCATTTTGGGGCTTTAGATACAGGTGTATTTCCTGTGCGCTGATATCCCACTTCGTGGGAAGGAAACTTTGAATTCAAACCCGCTGTGATCCGCTCAAAAAGTTGATCTTGCGCCAAATCCTGCATGTGTGAACGCATTGTAGTAATGGTTTACGTATAGAATTTTTTTTGGCTGCTATTTTTTTTTCTGCAACTGACACGAGTCGACATGTATCCAACGAGGTCAGTAAACAAGGTTTAAATAAAATTGAGACTTGAGTCAAAGTCTATTTTTTGCCCCAGGAAACTGAGTGTAGGACATACATTTCATGTTGGAAAGGGTATGAAACATAGGTTGATCTTTCGTAAGGGTGTGAGCTATTAATTCTACGTTTGAAAAATGTTGTAGGTCATAAATCTTACAATGGGAATGATGCGAGCCATTAATTTTACGCTGGGAAGAGTGTGGAGCATACATTTCACACTGGGAAGTGTGTGAGCTATTCATTTTACGTTGGGAACAACGCAAATTTCATGTTGAGTTTGAGTTTGAGTTAGGTTTAACGGCATATCAATCTCTGTGGGGAATTTAATGCCAGAAGGGTTAAATTGCTTTTGTCTTTTATGCATGTTTTAGGTTTTAAGATTTGAGTTTTAGTTATATTTTATTATATTTGACTAGATTTTAATGAAGAGATTGATTTTTTTAGAAAGCTTAAGATTTCCTCTGGTTTTTTTTAAGAGGTTCTTAAAATTATTTGTTTGGTAATGTTTTGGGCGAATTCGTCTGAACCTGTAACAGTTTATGAGAATGTGTTTGACTGTGAGAGGTACTTTGCATGTTAGACATACTGGGGAGTCTTCCCCTTATAGGAGGTGTGAATGGGTAATGTGGGTGTGACCAATACGAAGTCTGGAGATTATCACTTCTTCTTTTCTATTTTTTCTATAAGCTGCTGGCCATTCACCTATGGTATCTTGAATATGGTGGAGTTTATTATGTGTTTGATCATCTCAAGATTTTTGCCATTTCTTAATTATAAATTTGTTAAAAAGTGGTTTTAGGTCGGTGTATGGAATTTTTGTATTGGATATATATGTCTGGGGTGCTTTTTTGCGGTTCTGTCTGCGCTTTCATTTCCCTGTATACCAATGTGGCTGGGTATCCAAGTAAGAATGATGCCATTGTTTTTAGATAGAGTGTTCATTTTATCTAGTAGTCTTGTGATGAGACAAGTTGATGAATCTTTGCTCTGTAGAGCTTGGAGGACTGATTTGGAGTCTGAGTAGATGGTGAATTTAGAGGATTTGTGATTTGCTATGATTTTCATTGCTAGGTCAATAACTATGACTTCTGCACTATAGATTGAGGATTTTATGTTGGAAAGATTTTGAAACATAAATTTAATGTTGAGAAGAGTATGTGACGTAAATTAAACGCTGGGAGTGGTGACAGACATAAACTTCATGCTCAGATGTGTGCAGGACATAGATTTCACATGGGGGAAGGGTTTAAAAATGAATTTCACCCTAGGAAGAGTTCAAGGCAAAAGTTTCACATCAAGAAGATTTGGTTTGGTTTGGTCTGATTTTATGGCACATCAACCATTGTATGTTATAAATGCCAAATCCACTTTTAATAATTCAATTCAGTTTAGTATAAGTATAGTTTTTTGTTTACACTCAGTTAAACGAAAAATACTTCTATTTCAAACAATTAATATTAGCATAAGTACACTGTTCCAATGTCAAAAACAGTTCTATTTTAAACAATAGTCACTTTTATCGTTTTCCTAAGAAAATTAGCAAGTAGTAAAAGGCAAACAGCAGCATACAAAACCTGCACAGTTCCCAAGCAACGGTTTGGTTTGGTTTGGTTTGGTTTGGTTAATGGCATATCAACCTTTGCGATCAGGCCTGATGAAAAATATCTAAATTATTCCTTCTGAGGGATAGAAAGAGAATTGCCTCCAATGGACAATGTATTGTAAGATATATTTGGAGCTGAAGAACGGACACACATGAGAGGTAAAAGACAGACTTGAAATCCGCCATGACACATAGTGGACAGACTTTTGATGGGTGCCCATAAAGTTAAAACAGTTCTGTTCCTCGTCATTAGACACATGTCTCCGCCTGAGGTTAATCAATCTAATTGTTTTGTCTTACACCCATAACTCCGTCTCTTTTACCTTTTGTTTACATATTTTTTTATACGTAAAAATGTAACAGGAGCTTATGGAATGATACAGCCATGCTTGTAAAGAACAACAGTGGTACTATTTACTCCATAGCTGGGTGGGGGAAGAAGAAGTTCAATGTAACTCTACTTTCATCATTCATTTCATTAAAAAAGGGTTAGCAGTCATTTTGTCTTTTTTTTTATAGAATATAATTTCTGATGAACTAGTTTGTAATGAAAAAATGTTCATTTTCTGTATCCTCTTATTTTTTTTGTATATATATATATATATATATATATATATATATATATATTTATCTTACAATACATTGTCCATAGGAGGCAATTCTCTTTCTATCCCTCAGAAGGAATAATTTAGATATTTTTCATCAGGTCTGATCCCAAAGGTTGATATGCCATTACAAACCAAACCAAACCAAACAGTTGCTTGGGAACTGTGCAGGTTTTGTATGCTGCTGTTTGCCTTTTACTACTTGCTAATTTTCTTAAGAAAGGCATGAAAATCTGTTCTTCTCTCCAGGTATGGGTAAATTAGAGGGCAAATTAGGTTTTTAAACCTTGGTTAGTCACCCATTCAAGAAGAAGTATATACTACATGGATGCACCTCATGAATATATATATATATATATATATATATAGTATTGTCACCTTCTTTGCACCATTTCATTTTTGGCATTATCTTTAGATATAAAAGAAAATAACCAAATCATATATAAATTACATATATGAATAATATATATAATAGATTTATGAATAATATTCATATCAATATTTATATAATTTTTATATAAATATATATATGAATATATATATATATATATACACATATATATATATATACATATATGATATTAGTATACACATAAATAATATATATATATATATATATATATATATATACATATTATACATATTGATATATAAATGCATACGAATAATATATATATATATATATATATTTAAATATGGAAATAAACTGCATCAAATATTTAATAGAAAAACATATATATATATATATATATATATGGAAGTAAATAATGGAGTGATATACGATCACATATATAGAAAAGTTGATAACAAGGTAAGTTGAAGTAGAGATTTATTGAGAATCAAAGTCAACACTAAAGCGTTTCAGTTTTAATGAACCATCACCAGGGCTGTGAGGGATGATATCAGTGAAGTTACATCAACAATGTATGTTTAAAAATACAAACATCCAATGACCTAGGGAAAATATATATATCAACAAGAGGTGGCCGTTTAATAAATCAATCAACCCTTTCTTCTTTTAATTACGTAATTTGATTTATTAGGAATATTGTATAGAATTTAGATTCCGTTTGTTTATCGAGAAAGATTTCGAATCAAAATGAGGAAGAAAAAGAAAGAGAAAAAAGAATAAATGAAAATGTAGAAATATCGTGTATGTGGAATATATTAACTAAAGATAGAATATATTGTAACTATTTAAAATGGATGTGTTCAAATACGGAGAAATATTATAAAAACCCGGACGAGTATTTAAAGAGTCACAAAATGAAATAGCATCGGCCTCAAAAATTAGTCCTAGCCTTTTATTGAGAATTTTATTGAGGGTTCTACATGGTTTACTCTTTCAGTGATGTTATGTAAATAAAGATTGTGTGGATAGATAAACGAGACGTCGTCTATGTATCTGAAGTAACAGGCAGTATAAGGGATAATATATTCAAAAGGGACCAGAATCTACGAATTCAAGATGAATGCATGCAATAACTCCGCTTGGCAGATATACCATAGGTAAACCTAATTTGTGTTTATAAAATGTGTTGTTGTATTGAAAGTATCATTGTGAATTCCGTAAGGTACAAATTTTAATTACTTTATATATATATATATATATGTATATATATTTAATGATAATAAATATATATATATATATATATATATATATATATATATATATATATATATATATATTTAGTCCATGGGAAATATTGTTCTGCATCCTATGGTTTCTTGAAGTTTATAACAACATTCATCAGGCAGTTAAGATGATGGAATGAAATACACACAAAATCGAAAATGCAGACAAAAAGTGATTTACTGACGACCAACACTCTCATAATATATATATATATATATATATATATATATTGATAAGAAGGTAATCCAAGTAGAAGGAGAGATCTATTGAGAAACAAAGTCGACACAATAGCGTTTCGGTTCTACTGAACCATCATCAGGACTATATGGGATTATGTTAGTAATGTTGAGTTAACGATGGATGTGAAAAAGTGTAAAAAATATATAAAAACGTAGTTCAAAGCAACAAACGCTGAATCATTGATCAAACGGCCAACTTTTTCTTGTCATATACAAATTTTCCAAAGTTTTTATATATTTTTTACACTTTTTATACATCCATCGTTAACTTAACATCACTAATATAACCCCCTCATAGTCCTGATGATGGTTCAGTAGATCCGGAACGCTACAGTGCTTACTTCGTTTTTCAATAGATCTCTCCGTCTATTCAGATTACCTTGTTATCAATTTTTCTTTAAAAACTCTCGGATTTCAATCCTGGCAGCAACACACCACAAGGCACCAACTATACAGTCACCTACCACCTATTACGAAAACTATCCAAGCTAGACGAATCAGACATACCAGACACTGCTGGAGAAGCAAGGATGAGCTCATAAGTGATGTACTTCTGTGGACCCCCGCATATGGCCAATCAAAAGCAGGACGACCAGCTCGAACATACATACAGCAGCTATGTGATGATACGGGATGTAACCCTGAAGACCCGCCAGAAGCCATGAATGATTGGGAGACGTGGAGAGAGAGGGTCAGCGATATCCGTGCTGGCCGCATGACATGATGATGATGATGATATATATATATATATATATATATATATATATATATATATATATATCCCATATGAGGTTAAATGACTGAACAAAAAACTGATTTACAAACTGATAATTTTTATTTCTTTAAATTGAGTAAAAAGCTCGTTAAAATCGAACCTCCAAATGATTTTCTTGTAAGAAAAGTGAATATTATTCAGAGGGTAAATATTTTAATAAAAAAAGTAAATTTCATTCAGAGTGAAAGTCTGTTTTTGCGTTAATATGTAAATGGATAAATACATTCTACATGAAAAAGAATTTTGGATTTCCGTTAAAAACAAAATAAGTTGAAAGGTTTTCAGTTGGTTAAAGTATAAATCTATAAAATCTACGGACTAGTCTTACTTTTATCGCTTTTTATAATATCGAGGTTAGCTCGAAATTAGATTTTAAAAGCTTAATGGTTCATCTGTAATTCTCATTTGTTAAATAATGTATTTTTAACAATCTAGGTGGGAGAAATATCTTTAATTATTCTGTGTTTTGATCCTTCAAACTTTTAGTGTCCTGTCAAATGTCGTTGGATGTGAACCTTAAAGAAGTTTTCAAAACGAATGCAAAAGTGACGATAGCACATTAAATGCAAAAACACATATACAAATGTTTTGCATTTTTGTTTTAGAAAGGAATCTGTTGATTTCCTATATATATTTATATATATTTACTAACCTACTATCTACCAGCATTCACAGTTACAAGAAAAAAAGAAAAAAAAAACCGCCTGGGGAAAAAAGAAAAAAATATCATAGGACAAAAAAAAACAAAAAAAAAAAAACAGAAAAGGCCAACTTCGTCACACCAGTTGAAAAAATCAAGGGATATGCGATCTATTGGTCAAAAGCAAAATAAAACCCACCGTAAAATGCCGCAATGCTACAATTGCAAAAGTGCTCAATATGATTTAGAGTCAATTACAAAAATTAACTTAAATCGCGAGTCGGAATTCTCCTACTAATGTTTCACCTCAACGGATCATCCGGGAGTTTAGCACCGACCAACGACAAAAAAAAAAAAATAGAAAAAATAAATGAAATAAAATAAATAAATTAAAAAAAATAAATAATTTTTTTTTACTAATAAACAAGATATTAAAAGTAGTGTTTTTGGTTCATTTTATATATTCAAAAATTTTTTAGAATTTATTTTTTTCTTTTGTTATGTAAATTTTAAGCTGAGTAGGTTTTTGGTGAATATAAAAATGGTGTTTTCTTCTTTGTCGTTGGTCGGTGATGATCCGTTGAGGTGAAACTTTAGTAGGAGAATTCGCGATTTAAGTTAATTTCTCTCTCTTTCTCTCTCTCTCTCTATATATATATATATATATTAATATTGTGATAGTCAGTAGCAGCAGCCAACAGACAAAATGACATAGTTTACAGAGGGATGTATAGCATGAACAGTTGGAAAAGGAAAAGGGTCATGGGCAACTGGGAAAAAAAGCCATGACAGCGTGCTAGAAAAAGAACAACAGAGAAGTAGCCTGATAGAACATAATTTTCTATCATGTTTATATTGAGTATTCACGTTAAACATCGTTCCTCAGATAAGGCCTATCCACATATCTTTTGAACTTTATAAGTGTTTATATTATTTTGTTAGTTGAATAAATATATTTCATATGTTATTGACATTGCCGATGAGTTTAATTTCATTTTGCTAGTCATTCTGATTTATTGTTTCCGTGCAATAATTACTCAACCTGTTGTCAATACTTTTTTTTATTTATTATTACCTGCGAAATATCCCTATGGGCCATCCCATAAATAGGAGGAGTTATGATTTTTTGTTCGTTTACGTACTTTTGTCCGGGGGTGTCCTCGTGGTGTAATGGTTAAAGCGATCAACTACGGAATCGTAGGTAAGCGAGTTCGTTCGCCAGTCACGCTATCACGTTCACTTTCGGACAAATATCCTTGGGGAAGGTATGAGCCTCCTTATCCTCGCAGCTATGGGTTATAAATAGCATCATTACAGTTCTTCTCGAAGGATGGGCTTGACATTAAAAAACCTGCAAAGGTTGATATGCCATTGAACCAAAATCTTATACTTTTTCTCCGACGTGTCTGGGACAAGCGGAAATACGAGAATATTGTCCTGATACGAGAGAAGTGGCCTTACACTATATATATATATATATAAGGGTAATTTTATCAACAACGTTAATTTTGCCTAAGATATTGATAACAAAAAACCCTGTTTACAGTTGGCTTTTTTCAATGTAACCCAGAGTGATGGGTTCTTTCATGACCAACAACACTGCCCGTATGACCTTCTTTATCGATCGCTGAAGCCTATAACAAAAATATTATGGGTTCCGCTCTCGGTAAAGAAGGAAATACAGACAATTTATTGGGGCATAAAAAATGGGTTTCCTTGAAAAAGAGGCGACTGTAAACAGGGTTTTCTGTTGTCAATATCAACATTAATCTTGTTGATAAAATCACCCTTATATATATATATATATATATATATATATATATATATATATATATATAAGTTTCAGTGTATTTTCACTCCGTGGATTATCTTTTTGAGTTGTTCATGGTGGCAAACAAATGTTTTGTTCCATTTTTACCAATTTTGTGACAAAACGTCCTTCTCCGGACTCATCACGCATATTTCTCTAAATTTTGCACTTCTCAGCGCAAAAAATTTGATCACAGGCCTCAGGTTGAAGCACTAATTTTGATTTACCGCCATTTTGAATTTTCTCCAAACAAATAGAGATACCGGATTGTATTTAAAAAAACAAAAACAAGTATGGTTAAAAGAACTTGAAAAAAATATTTGAACACTTATTTGAATTACTTATCCGCTCCCTGATAAGTAAATAGGTATAACCTAACCTCACCGACACGGCACCAAATATAATTAATTGTGTAAAACAACGGAACCCAATATGAAAGTTATCAGGCACGCAAGTAGAAGACGGAATCATTTGTTCTCGATAAAAAAAAAATTGCTTCTTCAGTTTTTTATGGAAGTTGCCCGGAACGAGACAGAGAGAGATAGAGTGAGAGAGAGAGAATAAAATAATTACGTCAAATCACTGTGACTTCATTTCTCCCTCCACCCCTGCCACCATGCCGAACCAAAAATGAGACTTCAAATTCACTACATTTGTCATTAAGAAGAATAAGTAAATTTAGAGACTGTAGTTGAGGGTGACCCGAAGGCTCCCTTTTCGACAGCTACTACACCGAGGGAGGGCATTATTTCTTTTCCTGCATTGCTACCCCTTTACCCTTGATACGTACCTTATAATGCTTAGTGTTAAGCAAGGCGGTATCAAGTACCATTTTTAAGTCTTTGGTGTGACTCGACTTGGGATTGAACCTGGGTCTCCTGAACACTGTAACCACTTGGTCAATGGGCCGGAAAGTATAACTGAGTATAATCTATTAGTATTTAATAGAAATAAGTAAAATTGGTGACCGTACTTGAGGGTAAACCGAAGACTGCTTTTTTGATAGCTACTACACCGAGGTGTAGGGGAGGGCACTATTCCTTTCCTTGAATTGCTCTCCCTTTTACCCTTGATACGTACCTTATAATGCTGGGAGTTAAGCAAGGCGATATCAAGTACTATTTTTGAATCTTTAATGTGACTCGACCTGAGATTGAACCTTAGTCTCCCGAACACTATTTGGCGACAGTAGTCGAGGGTGACGCGAAATAGAAGTAGTGTCTTGAAATGATATAACTGAAAAAAATAATTGTAATTGTGAGGAATCGTTGAAAAGATAATTTTGCAAAAATCATTTGTCCCTACAAGTGTTACTTGAACAAGTAATTATTAACAACCTACTATTATTAGTAACTTATTACAATCTAGTATTATTAGTAACTTATTATAATCTAGTATTATTTGTAATCGATACTGCTATATGGATGCACTACATGGACTCTAACATCGATACTGCTATATGGATGCACTACATGGACTCTAACAAAACGGCCGGAGAAGAAGCTAGACAGCAAGTAAACAAGAATGCTGCGAGCAATCTTGAACAAGTCCTGGCGGCAAAACCCCACAAGACACCAACTGTACGGCCACCTGCCTCCTATCTCGAAAACTATTCAAGTTAGACGAACCAGACATGCAGGACACTGCTGGAGAAGCAGGGACGAGCTCATAAGTGATGTTCTCTTATGGACCCCCACACATGTCCGTGCAAAAGCAGGACGACCAGCTCGAACATACATTCAGCAACTATGTGAGGATACAGGATGTTGTCCAGAAGACTTGCCTGGGGCGATGAACGATAGAGAAAAGTGGGAGAGAGGGTCAGGGATATCCGTGATACCAGCACGACATGATGATGATGATAACAATTTATCATAATTAGTAACTTATTACAATTTATTATTATCAGTAACTTATTACAATCTATCATTATTAGTAACTCATTACAATCTAGTATTTTTAGTAACTTATTACAATTTAATAGTATTAGTAACTTATTACAATCTGTTATAATTATTAACTTATTACAATAAATTATTAGTAGTAACTTATTACAATTTATTATTAGTAACTTATTACAATCTACTTTTATAACTAACGTAGGCGTTGTCTAAATTTCTGAGACGAAGCTAGTTGATTTTTATCATTAAGGGTTTTCGGACTATTGCCTTCATTTCCACATCGTCTCGGCCAATATGTCCTCCGGCCTTCTTCAGGTGTTTGTCGAACTCGGAACCTACAGGGAACTTCGAACTACGTCCTTTATTGAATCCACGGGGGTCACCTGTTCTGATTCCGTTAGCCATAACCGGGTACAAATGTTAAGTATTCCTATATTGTTACTCACCTGAAGTCAGGATTGACCCTGT
>OY757946.1:45100423-45185423 GCA_963585895.1 Sepioteuthis lessoniana | reverse complement strand
TTGTACAATGCATTTTATAATAAAATCATAATCGAATCCATTTTATCGTATATCATTGTCTAATACATTTTTATAATGAATTATCGACCTATGATTTTTTTATTATAAAATTATTGTCCAATAATTTTTTTTTATTATAGAATCATTGTCCAATGTTTTTTTTTTCATAGCAAAATCATTGCTTAATGCAATTTATAGTAAAACTTTGGCTAATCAATATTCATAAGAAAACAATTCAAAATAAAATCATTATCAAAAGCATTTTATGATAGCATCATTGGCCAACGATTTTTAAAATAAAATCATTGTTCACTGAATTTTTCCTAAAATTCTTGTCCAATCTATTTTATTGAAAAATCGTTGACCGAATGCATTTTTAATAATAAAATTGTCCAATGAATTTCCATAATAAAATCGTTGTCCAATGTATTTTATTGTAGAGTTATTGTCCAATGCATTTTGATTGTGAATTTATTTCGCAACGCACAGGAGAAGGAGTAGCGTCCTTCCAACACCTCGGTGTAGTAGCTATTGAAAATGGAGCATTCGGGTATCCCTCGACGACAATCGCCAACTTATTTTCATGATAAGAACGTCGTTCAATGTATTCTATAATAAAATTATTATGTCATCAATTTTGACAGTAAAATCCTTGTCCTACAAATTTTCTTCGTAAGAGTAATGTTCAATGCTTTTTCATATTAAAATCATTGTACAATGAATTTTAAAAGTAATATCAGTCCCAGGAGATGTGACATAGAAATGCTTTATGTGTCAAGACAAAAAAGAATAATACGACACACCATCTTTCGAGATAAGCATAATTTAAAAACTCGAAAAATGCAATGAAAAGAGCAAAGAAAGACTATCTACAACAGCTCGTAGCAACTAGGTCAACAGGGAGATAAAAGAAATTCACAAAGAAAATAGGAAAACAAACGATTGTACGGAAACTTCAGATGAAAATCAGCGGAGACGCCACACGAAATGATTTATAATTGGCCGCGAAAGGAAATCATAAAGTGAGAAACTTACCATTTTCATTACCGTACACAATTGTTGGGTATCACCCACCTTTTCCCACACAATGAACTAGTCCATCTGCCAAATTTGGCAGTCGCTATTAATACCAGGGCAGACTAGAAGGTGAAGAGCAGCTTCTGAAAGGAGCAGCTTTTCGCTGATTCACTTGTCGAGTTGCACTTCGGCCGGACGTGCTGAGTGCGGCAATGATCTGGCCGGGTGTGTCTCGATAGCTGGATTTTTCCTACGGCCTCAGGGAGTCTTCCCCCCAAGCCATTACCCACTTCGGGGTTGGGTTGGGTTGATCGCCCGGTGCCTGAGGCGCCACTAATAAGGAGAATGCCGACGGGGCCGTAGGCATTTTTGTTAAATGCCGGGTGCGTGTGGGCTACGGCCCTGCGCCCGGACCCACCAAAAAAAGACCTTGTGCCACACTTTCACGTTCGGTGGGGCGTGGAACAAATACCGCAGCTTCTTATAGGAAGAGTTTTAGTGTGATTGAGACTGGAGATCGCACTAGATCACCTTACTTGCTACCGTAATAACGGAAGCCAATACTATCGTTCGACTATATCTTTATTCTGTATTCACTAATCATATGTTCTTGTCTACTAATAGTCTCTCTATTGTATAAACTTTTTCCTGAGAATATATCTCTATTTCCTCTCATATCGTGGTTTGTCCTTTATTTAATATTACAAGTGTTCACTAACTAGAACGCAACAAAAGTGATGCCATAAGCATCGATTATATTCATGCAAAAATTGCAAATGAGCAGCTATTGTCGGTTACGTTGTGACAGGAATGAGAAATTTAATCACGTAATGAGTGAATGCAGCTAACTTGCACAAGAGTACTAGGGTAGGTATGACTGGGCGGGAAAGGTGATTTACTGGGAATTATGCAAGACCATTCTAAAAAATCATATATGCACAAAAGAGACTCATAAAATTGTTTTGAACATTGGGATATAATCGAATTACCGAATCCTAGCCAGAAGGTACGTTCCAGTGTTAACTAACACGAAGAGAAAAAAAAAAGAATAAAGATGATACTAATTGTAATTGGTGCTCTTGTTACGATACCTGGGATTGAAACTGGTGTAAGAAAATCACATTTATATCTATTGGTTACTAACAATATATTTTTAGCTAATAAGGATTTTTGGATTGATCTTTTCTTGTGGTCCGTTATAGGTTGTTTCTCGAAATAATACCTGGTCACATCTGTGTCATGGGATCAAATAATAATCAACTACTTGGTCTCGTATAGCCATATCGTACTATCCATGAAAAATATCAAATAGAAATAGAAATAAATGTGAGACACCTTTACAAATCTAAGAGATATAGTTGAGAATCAACTTGGAGAAACCGTTCGTCATCCGGCAAATTTGGGTGTTCAAATTTCAGCCACACAAACAAAGTCCCATGTAAGAAAACATTTGAGGGAAGCTTGAAAAAATGGATGCGAGAAGACAAAAAAATGTAATCCACTGCTATCTTAAAACAACCATACATCAACAGCTTACAGAAAATGAAGGATTAAAATCAGGGAAAAATCTATTCAGTTCAAAACTAAAGGCCAAAGAATTATTATCGAAGCAAGTATACTTTAAAAGTAAGACCAGTTTTCTGATTTAAGATAGAAGAAATATGTTTGACAGGTAAGTCATGAGCCTAAATACAAAATTTTACAAAGCTTTTTGCTTAGATGTAGCACAAAGTCGTATGAATGTGGTACCCTATGAGAATCAAACTCACTCATAAAGCTTTGCTAGTTTAGCTTGCTAACCATTCGCTTCTAAACACCAAATACTGAAAACTAAAACATCACAGAACCCTGCACCCCATCATCAATATTGACATAAGATGAACGAAACAATGTAGAACTAATAAGATAAATCATCATCATCATCATCATGTCGTGCCGCTAGCACGGATATCCCTGACCCTCTCTCGCTACTTCTCACTATCGTTCATCGCCTCCGGCAGGTCTTCTGGAATACATCCCGTATCCTCACATAGCTGCTGTATGTAGGTTCGAGCTGGTCGTCCAACTTTTGCCCGGCCATATGTGGGGGTCCATAGGAGTACATCACTTATGAGCTCGTCCCTGCTTCTCCAGCAGTGTCCTGCATGTCTGGTGCGTCTAACTTGGATAGATTTCGTAATGGGATGCAGGTGGCAAAAATAAGATAAATAATGTCAAAAAAAAAAAACGAGATTTCTTCTCTACGGAATCAAAATAAGAAAAAAGTCAAATCGATACTGAAAAGATAAATAAAACATTGAAAAAAACCATCTTAATGAATATCATCGCTGAAAGAAACAATCTAATTTAATCAGGAGCAAAACTTGTCAGTGATAAAATTGGTATTCCCTTAAGGGACCCCACCAGAAGGACAAAAGCTGGATGGGGAGTTAAACGAGAAGGGCTTCCAAACAATCTACTAATATATTCTCATGTGCCGTATCATAACGACCCAATAATTAAACAGACGCACGCAGGAAGACTTCTTTATAAAAATATTTACCTTTCACTTTATTGTAAGGGTTCGAACAGGGTTACTCAAGGTTTGCGAGTGAGAGGGAGCCAGAGACCGAACATAACTAATATTTTGACCCCCACTCTTATGGCCGTCAACGTTGTGGCTTTCTCGTTCTCCTGATGCTCAACCGGAGGCCCTGGGGTCCACTTTGCTGGATGCTGGCTTTCTTTACTACATCTTATCAGCAACCTCTCTGGTCCCCAAACTCCATCAGGGTTCCCGAGGGCCCCTTCGGCCGGGTGTGGTTTTACCTACCACATCTCGTCTCTCCATTTCCAACTCTACTTCAACTGGTCGTCGAACTCAACTGTCTTGACTTCTTTCTTGACTGAGTTATATAATAGTTCAACGACCACTCGATCGCCCACTCGATCTTTGAAATCGCACGTTTAATCGTCATCAAGCGGAAATAACTGTCATGCAGTTCAGAGGTCACTCTGTTCCGGTGCGTCAGTCTATGAGAGTATCATGGGATTTTTTAGCTTGTCCCATTTTGTAAGCCAATTTCCGCCCACGCGATTTCCTCTCCTAACTGCCATTGGAATGTGTCACTTCCTTCTGGTGCATCACCTTGAATGGCATTTTTGGCCGGGTCGAAGGTCAAAACATAACACTACAAGAAGAAGTAAAAATATCAAGGAATTAAAAATATGGTCCTATACTTGTCATGATACTTGATGAGATGAATTAGTTCTGTGGCTCCAATATATGTCCCCGGCTAACCGCTCGTTTAATGGTTCTGTACCCACGTTGAGTTTTCAAAGATCCACAAAACTCGGAATTGATCTAATTTCATCCGAAATTACATGTTGGATAAGTCAGCCGCTGGACAAAGTTGCCGGATGTTAGTTACTCAAAAGAAAAGAATAATTATCTGTGAATAACAAGAAATACAGGGTACCCCCCGCCAAAATTAAGCAGAACCCATTATTACTTCTACAACAATATATGTGTTCTGTTTTTTTTTTGTCACCCTGTATTTATTGCAACTCAATTATGCAATAGAAGATATCAATTTTCTTTGTTATCTAATGGCATATCAACCTTCTCGGTTTATTTGATTCAAAATCTATCCTTTTAGAAGGATACTAGTGTTACTGTTTTACTCGTAGATGGATGGATAAAGGGTTTCATACCTTTCCCAAAGGTATTCATCCGAAAATGAACATAATTGCGCCACAAGACTTCGAACTCGCGTACTATGATTCTACAGTACAGCGCTTTAACCATTAAACCACGGGAACAATTCCATCAGTTTTGTTTCGGGAGAGTGAAGACTGGCAATTCGACTGGTGCCGACTTTCTTTTATACTTATTGTTATGGCACCCAACCTGCGGACTGTAATGAACTCTTCCTGTTGCTAATTAATACAGGTGAATAATCATCCCGGTGGTGAAGTTTATTCCAGCCTAACACTTTGGCAATCAGACTGACGTTCAACACCTTTTTATCTATGTTGTATTATACTTTCGTTAATATACTTTGTTCTATGTAAACCCGAGTTCGTGCCTTTCTTTCGGACCCTTTACTGGTCCATAACACTTATCAGTGGCGATAATTATATTCAGAAACTTTGAGAATTTTTGTTTTTCCTGGAGAGGTGTTTTAGCATCTTGAAAATAATTCTTTGTCTTTCCTCTAGTTTCTCTCTCGTATTGAACAATTTATAGAGGGTTTCTCTGGAAACAACAACTTTTGATTGGCAAACCAATCACAATTTCAATCCACCTCTAAGGAGCAGATCTTCATTGGTCACACGCTTTAACTACAATACAGGGTATTGGGATAATTAAAGCTACTCGCACATGCTTTGTGGGGAATTTCCATAGATCAGTCCTTTCAGCTTTTGTGCAATTTCACACTAAAGAATAGTTATAAAAGAAGTGTCTTACTAATTGATTTTATCAAAATTCCTTTATATAAAAGAAAGTGTATTTCAAAACAATTCTTGCAGGTTGATGTAATTAAAAATGGAGGTGCCCGTGGTGTAATGGTTATCGTCGCAGGATGTGGACAAGACGACACGAGTTCAAATCCTGGACGAGCTTGATTGCATTTCACATAGCACTAATACCCTTGGGAAAGGTATGAATCCAAATATTCTCGCTCCAGCTATGGGTAAATAGTTGGGCAGACTAGGTTCTTCAGCTCTTGATGAGGCGACTAGTTTAGGAGAAGGAAAACTCTGAATTCAAAAATGTTAAACTCCGCTTAAAAATTGACCTTGTGTCATATCCTGCCTGAGCTGAGGGGTTGGCAAATAGGATTAAAAGCTGAAATAATTTTGACCTTTCCATTGGAATTTTGAGTCATTCTTATTTTCTTAATAAAAGCGTACTATTCTTTCAGAAAATCTTTAGCACCAGCGAAACATACAACCACAAAACTATTAACGACACATTGGAATGAAATTACCGAAAAAGGCAACAAAATCAGGCAAGATGACGACACAACTTGCAGAAATAAACATAAAAGAGGTTTTCACATAACAATATACGAAGAAAATTCACAAGAGGCTGCCAATATATAAAATAATTGGTAAAGATGAACCAACTTTTGTTTATGGATGATATTAAGATATTCATTTAAAGAATGAAAAAAAAAAGAACTTGGTTTCGTTTCGTTATTTTAATGACATGTCAATTTCCAGGGCTATTTAACATAAAAAGAAATCCTTGTAAAAAACAGAAATGATAATATTCAACCCAGAGTTGGAGTGATAGGGGGTTTCATAAATTTCCCAACGATTTGACTTCGAAAATGAAAGCAGTAGCGCTGTCTGTTTTTTTTTTTTTTTGTTGTTTTTTTTTTAATGGTACTATTTACCAACCCCTCCGCTCGGGCAGGATATGACACAAGGTCAATTTTTAAGCGGAGTTTAACAGGTTTGAATTCAGAGTTTTCCTTCTCCTAGACTAGTTGCCTCACCAAGGCTGAAGAACCTAGTCCGTCCTACTATTTACCCATAGCTGGAGGGAGAATAAGGGGGTTCATACCTTTCCCAAGGGTATTTGCCCGAAAGTGAACGTAATAGCGCGACTGGAGTACGAACTCGTGTACTACGATTCCGCAGCGCATCGCTTTAACCATTACACCACGAGGACACCCCCTTTTTTTTTAATGGTATATCATGCATTCTTGGGTTATTTAATGCCAAAAGCCATTCTTTTAGATGAACAACAATTATGCTATTTAACCCTTACCTTGGAGGATTAGGGGGTTTCATATCTTTCCCAGAGGTATTTGTCTGAAAGTGAACGTAATTGCTCGACTGGAGTTCGGACTTGCTTACAATGATTCCGTAGTCCAGAGTTTTAACCCTTACCCCAAGAGGACACCCCCAGCTCTATTTGAATTGAAAATTTCATAGAAAGATGTCACAGTCCAGTACTTTAGCTAATACGCTACTGGGATTTCACTAGAGACATTTGAAAATACATTTTTGAATTTACGTCGAAAGGGTACCGAAATACTTATCTTGTCTATAAATGTTTCCAACAGGAATTCCTTTTTCTGAAAAAATTATGGAGGATAATAAAAAAATACCGGAAGGAAGACGAAAAACATGACAGAGAAGAAATAGTTATTCACCAAGAATTGTGCAAATGAATTAGGTAAATCATGTGTTCTGAAGTGGAACTAAAAATGTTTCATTTGCATTCTATGGTTTGGGTTATGTGATGCCAAATCCATTTTTATACATATAAACAGATCTTTTAAAAACTATTATTATAAGCATAAGTACACTATTTATTTGTCAAAGACAGTTCCCTTTCAAGCTTTTCAGTTTAGTCAAACAGTTCTATTTCAAACGATTCAGTTTAGTATAAGTAGTTTTTGGTTTATACAGTTAAATGTCCAATCAGTTCTATTTCATGCAAATCAGTTTGGCATAAATACACAGTTTAGTTCTATTTGACCTCCTCAGGTGCTACCACTCTAGACTTAAGTGGAACTGGGAGTGATAGCAATGAAGGAGTACTCCGCATTCTCCAAAGCTCCAGCATTACTGGAACCTCACCTCCAGATTGTTTAGTGTCATATCAGTACACTCGTTAGGGTTGGTCTTACCCCTCTGCAAATAAGCAGTCACCGCATTCTACAGCCCCAGCTTACTGCGTAAGCATTAAATTGTAGAAAACGTCGTGAAGAAACATAAAACCTCTATTTTTAATTGATAACTATATTTCATTAGGAAAAAAATAATTAAAATTAACCTTTTATAGTTTGAATTAAATCCTAACCTTAAATTCGAGGGTAGACCAAAAATAATTGGCTGAAAAATTGTTATGATACTATCACATCCACAATTTATGGTTTTACAAAAGATGTTCAAGCACTGCAACAACAATTGAAGGATTGCGTGGAACACAAGGTTAATTTAGTTTTTTTGTTTAGTGGCATATCAATCTTTGTAGGTTATTTAATGCTAAAGTTACCCTTCTTCAAGAACAGAAGAGGTACTATTTAAAACGCTGCTGGGAAGATAAGAGAATTTATCGCTTTCCCAACGGTATTTGTCCGAAAGTCAACGTAATAGCTCGACTGCTATTCGAACTCCCTTAATACACCACGAAGACAATAAGAAAAACAGAGCTCATTCCATGAGACAATCTTGTCAAGCCGATGAAATTTTCAGCCCACACTCGTATATTCACATTTTCAATACATTTTTTTAAAGTAAAAAGTACACCGAAACAATTTCTTGCTTCAGAATAATTCTCCTGTGGAAAAAAAATATTAGGGAACAATTTTTATTTCCATAAAGAAAAAAAAAAGAAAGTAAGAAGCTGGCTCAAAAGAAGACCAAAACACACATCACTGAGTATGACATTTATACAATGAGAATCGTGCAAACTAATTGGGTTCAATCATGTGAAGTGAAGAGGAATTTAGCATGTTTGATGTTTATTTTATAGAAAACGTTGCTAGGGAATAATAAGTTCATGCTTTTCATAAATAACTATCATTCATTTACTTAATGAAAAGTAATTATTAATAATTATTCAGCGTTTAAATTACTTTTTCGAAACTAAAATGTATAAATATTTTTTTTTTATACAGGAACAAGAGCGACTTAAAAGCCACTCATTCACGGCGCGGTTTAGAATCACGCGAGACTTTTACCACTAGGCTCCGTCTTGGAATCCAAAACAAATTTCGCTCTGTCGGCTCTGTTTCTAAATTGCAACCCGAGCATGAATAATGTGGGGACTTGTGTTTCTAATAAAAAAAATAAGAAAAGAAAAGAAAAGAAAAGAAAAAAAGAAACAAAACGAAAACTAAACAAAAACAAAATTACTGTTGCTTGGGAAAATTCATGTCACTATTTCTTTCCAACTACCGGAAGAGTATCAACTTGGTATATATGTTCCGTAGTGGACGACACAATAGTCTCAAGTGGGAATTCTCCGTGACAGAATGGCTTAGGAGTAATACTGCGGCATATTAGTAAACAGATTCAAACTTCAATTTCGGATTAATACCCTTTGGAAAGATACAAATCTTATTATCACCCCAGGTGTGAGTCGAATAGTACAGCTGTTGTTCTGATGGAGGGGGCCGTGGTGTAATGGTTATCGTCTTAGGAAATGGACACGGCGACACGACTTCAAATCCTGGACGAGACTGACTGCATTTGACATAGCCCTATTACCATTGGCAAAGGTATGAATCCAATTATTCTCCCTCCAGCTATGGGTAAATAGTAGGGCAGACTATTTTCTTCAGCCTTAGTGAGGCGACTAGTCTAGGAGAAGGAAAACTCTGAATTAAAACCTGTTAAACTACGCTTAAAAATGACCTTGTGTCATATCCTACCCGAGCGCAGGTGTTGGTAAATAGGGTACAATTGTTGTTCTTTTATTAGACTGGCTTTTGAACTTTTGATATGCCATTAAACAAATTTAAGCAAACTAATCAAAACAGCCCAGCCGGCTGTGGCTGTAGAATACACCGACTGCATTTTTGCAGAGGAGTTGGAACCCTACCAACGAGTGTCCTGAAAATGGCATTAGAAAATATAATAGTGAGGTTCCAGTAACGTCTTAGGCTTTGAGAAATACGATGTACACCTTCATTGCCATTGCTGCCAGGTCCACTCTACCCGAAAGTGGTAGCACCGGGAAAGTCCTGTCTATGGGTAAAAAAAGAACTGTTTGACATTTAAACTCTGTGCAAACAAATGACTATTTCTAAATTGAATTATTTGAAATAGAACTGTTCGATCATTTAACTGTGTCTGATCAAATGACCGATGTTTAATAGAATTCTTTGTGATATATAGCAATACTTGGAACCATTTATCTTTGTAGACTTATGTCTACAAATTAATTATATCTAATATATGTATATACCAGATTTGGCATCAGATAACCTACAATTGTTGATATAACATAAAACCGAACCAGACCAAATTAATTCCAATTAACTCTTTGATGTTCAGAAATGTTCATTTCCAAGTCAATTATTATAAGAGAAAAAAAAAAGGGAGAGAAAAATATCAAGATTTGTGCCTGCTCCGTAAAAATGTCCTGCCTATAAGACTAACCTTAACCAAACCGGATCCATATCAGCAAATGAACTAAAGAGGATAAAAAACTTTCCTTATCAATACTTCCAGACCCACTACTCAATAGTTCAAATATATCTGTTCATAAAGATATTTAAAATCATTGTGAACTTAATAAATTGGCTCTTAAATCATTGATATTGCAACAAAGTATAAAGTATTTCCTTATTTAGAATCATTGTAAAATTTATTAATAAATTCATATTGTAACTAAGTCTGAAGGGTTTACCTGTTTAAAATAATTGTGAACTTTATTCATATGTTGGTTATTAAAATGTTGAGATTGTAATTAAGTCTGAAGTATTTACCAGTTTAAAATAATTGTGAACTTTATTCATATATTGGCTATTAAAATGTTGAGATTGTATCTAAGTCTGAAGTGTTTGTTACATATTGACCCCGGCCAAGCTGTCAAAAGAAGAAATGCACCGATGTAAATAACAGGTGCATACTGTCGAAGATATCCGGGGGCGGCTTTGACTGTCTGTGACGCTCGCAGGGAGTAGGTGGATGTCAAATTATTATATATTCCCGGCGACAGGAAGTGTAGATCAGTTGAAGAGAAGATGCTGGAATGAGAACCATGTCACAGGCACCCGGTTCAGCGATCCAGGAGAACGGGAAAGAAAGGCTGTGATAGCCAGAAGAGTTGAGGTGTCAATATGTTGCAGTCTTTGTTCGGTCTCCAACTCCCTCTCACACACAACCCCTTCAATAAAGTGGGAGGTATATTTTTTTCTAAAGAACAGTGTCCGGTCGTCTTTATTGTGTTGAATATGTTTCTGCATGGATAAGCATATGGGATTGAACCCAGAAGAACAGTAGTGGTACTATATAACCCATAGCTGGGAGGATAAGGGGGTTCATACCTTTCCCAAGGGTATTTGTCCGAAAGTTAACGTAATAGCGCGACTGGAGTTCGAACTCACTTACCACGATTCCGCAGTGCAGCACTTTAACTGTTACAACTGGAGAACACACCCTGTTAGAAGTAAAACCCTCTCAACGAGTGTCCAGGAAATAACATTAAACAATCTGATGTTGAGGCTTTATAAAGGCTGGAGCGTGGGTGAATGCAGGCTACAACTTCATTGTCATTGCTCTCTGGTCTACTCTGATCCGGAGGGGTAACACCTGAAAGGGTCCTTTCTATGCGTTAAGTAAGTTGGACATGTAAACTGTGTGCAAACAGATGACTATTTCTAAACCGAATTGTTTGATCATTTAACTGAGTGTGAAGAAATGACTGATGTTTAATCGAATTGTTAGTGGATTGGTTTGGTTTCTTTATTTGATGGCATATCAACCTTTGTAGGTTATTTAATGCCAAAGCCATCCTACTAGAAGAACAGTAGTGGTACTATTTAACCCATAACTGGGAGGATAAGGGGGTTCATACCTTTCCCAATGGTACTTGTCCGAAAGTGAACGTAATAACGCGACTGGAGTATGAACTCGCGTACTACGATTCTGCAGTCCAGTACTTTAACCATTACACCACGAGGACACCCCTGACATAGTATATGTATATAATCTCATCATCCTTACAGTTTGAGTTGGTTTCTTTTGTTTAATGGCAAACTTTATAGGTTATCTAATGCCATCCTTCAATTATCAAAGCCATCCTTCGAGAAGAACAGTAAGTAAAAGTTGGCAACCGTAGTCGAGGGCGACCAGAAGGCTCCCTTTACAATAGCTACTACATCGGGGTGTATGGGAGGGTGCTTCTCCTTTCCATGGATTTATCCACTTTACCCTTGATACGTACCTTATATTGCTGAGTGTTAAGCAAGGAGGTATCAAGCACCATTTTAAAAGTCTTTGGTATGACTCGACCAGGGATTGAACCCAGAAGAACAGTAGTGGTACTATATAACCCATAGCTAGGAGGATAACGGGGTTCATACCTTTCCCAAGGGTATTTGTCCGAAAGTGAACGTAATAGCGCGACTGGAGTTCGAACTCACTTACCATGATTCTGCAGTCCAGCACTTTAACTATTACAACACGGAACACATCCTGTTAGAAGTAAATTCTAAAACTTGGAACTATTTAACTGTATGTAAGCGAATGAGGTAGGTTGAATAGAATAAATTTGATGAGAGTGACCCGAAGGTTCCCTTTTCAATAGCTACTACACAAAAAAGTAGTGGAAGGTGTTACTCCTTTCCCTGGTTTGCTCCACTTTACCCTTGATCCGTCTCTTATAATGCTGAGTGTTAAGCAAGTAGGAATCAAGTAGAATTTTTTGAGTCTTTGGTTTGACTCGACCAGGGGTTGAACCCAGTTCTCCCGCGACATTGACTTACACTGTAACCAACATACCAATATTTTTAATAGAATAGTTTTTATTAAATAACAATATTTGTAAACCAGATCTCTGCCTGCAAACAAATTACTAGTATCAATAGAATTATTTGCATTAGATAGCAATAAGAGAAAGCATTTAATTATATCGAAACAATAGCAATGCAAGTGTGTAAACAAATTAGCTCTAAATCCATTAAACATAAAATTACCGAAGAACTAATTTCTTACATATCATGTATAACTATTTAAATGTATGGTATTTTTAATGCCTATTTTTTGTCTGCCTTTCAATGTCTCTGGTTTCGTATCTTGCTACGTAAATAAACAAAAATAGAGATGGGCCCATGTGGCTGTCTCTGGAATTTGGATTTGGTCACGTGTTCTCTCAATCGGAACCTTTTGGATCAGACACTCGAAGCGACAATAATTCTGGCAAGCTACCGACAGACTGTCCATCCTTAGCGCTGACTAAAAACACAGCTAGTGTATGGACTTTGGCCGGTTCCAGTGAATACCTTTGACGAGAAAGGAGCAGGACGTATTAACTGTTTTCAGGCCATAGAATTTGGTTACTGATACTTCTCGAACCTGACAACTACACACGAGGTACCAGCGAATACCTTTTGGCGAGAAAAGGAGCAGCACTAATTCCTGACGAGAGGACACCCAAGCTGCATATTGTATCAGCTTTTTTTGGTGGGGAGGTGCCCGTGGTGTAATTGTTATCGTCATAGGAAATGAACACGGCGAAACGAGTTCAAATCCTGGACGAGACTGATTGCATTTCACATAGCACTAATACCCTTGGGAAAGGTATGAATCCTATTATTCCCCCTCCAGCTATAGGTAAATAGTAGGACAGACTAGGTTCTTCAGCCTTGGTTAGGCAACTAGTCTAGGAGGAGGAAACTGTGAATTAAAACCTGTTAAACTCCGCTTAAAAATTGACCTTGTGTCATATCCTGCCCGAGCGGAGGGGTTGGCAAATAGGATATTGTATAAGCTTTCGGCGCGGCCTCTCTGTGCCCGCTAGAAAGTAAAACGATAGTGGTGTACCCGTGAGAATTTCAAAGAACATTGTCTTTGACGAGAAAGACGAGAATTTTGCACACCATTTGTAATTTTCATCCAGGAGTTTCGTTCTTAGCGAGAGACAGCTAGAGACGTTAAACGGATTTTTTTGAGTGCTACAGAACTGTTTTTTCTATCTCTCCTGCGTGAGAGAATATATATTTTAAAGAGTTGTTCATTCACTACACCCTTTCATAACTGTAAGTGCACTTTCTTCTCTTTTTTTACCTTTTTGTATATTTTTTTGTATTTTTGGTACTCGGCGCCCTAAATTTTATTTGGCAACGTCAGGCATGAGGAATTTCATGCAAAGGAAATTTCTTTTGCCTGTGATATTTTATTTTTACCTACTTTGCGGAGATAAGTGTAAATAAAATTCCCTTTTACAATCGACCAAGACCGTTCTTAGCTTATTTATTCCTTCCCCATTTTTTAGACGACGTTTGATTAGTTCAATGGTCGGTAATTTTCTGAAAGTAGAAAATTAATTTCCGTCACTTATGTTAAATTAAACAATTTAACTATGTGTAAACAAATAATTAATAGTCATATCTGCCAACCCCTTCGCTCGGCCAGGATATGACACAAGGTCAATTTTTAAGCAGAGTTGCACAGGTTTGAAATCAGAGTTTTCCTTCTCCTAGACTAGTTACCTCACCAAGGCTGAAGAAACCAGTCTGCCCTACTATTTACCCATAGCATGAGGGAGAATAATCGGATTCATACCTTTCCCAAGGATATTAGTGCTATGTGAAATGTAATCAGTCTCGTCCAGGATTTGAACTCGTTTCGCCGTGTCTATTGCCTACGACGATAACTATTACACCACGGGCACCAACAAATAATTAATAGTAAACAGAATTATTCGTATTAAAACCATTTAACTGTGTGTAAAAAAGAAAAAAAAAGAGTTTTTTTTAAAAAATGGGTACGTTTTAAAATGATATCAGTGAAATTAATTTACGAGTCATATATATTTAATATATATGTATTAATATATGTATTAATAATATTTGGCATTAAATAACCTACAATGGTTTATATGCCATAAAACAATCCAAACCCAACCAAAATGACATAAGACCTTATTTATTTCATATCGGTTTTGCGTAAATTTACTTTCGTGGTGTACATTGCTACGGCCCACGGCTAACCAATGTGCTGTGACCCATAATTTTAGAATAACTACCTTTGTATATTCGTGGTGTAATGGTTAAAGCGATGCACTGCGGAATCGTAGTACGCGAGTTCGTACTCCAGTCGCGCTATTACGTTCACTTTCGGGCAAATACCCTTGGGAAAGGTATGAACCCCCTTATTCTCCCTCCAGCTATGGGTAAATAGTAGGACGGACTAGGTTCTTCAGCCTTGGTGAGGCAACTAGTCTAGGAGAAGGAAAACTCTGAATTCAAACCTGTTAAACTCCGCTTAAAAATTGACCTTGTGTCATATTCTGGCGGAGGGGTTGGGTAAATAGTACCTTTGTATATTCTATGGTGAGTTTTACAGATTATATTTTTGTTTTGCTTATTCTTCTTCAAAATTTATTGTGCATTTGAGAGGAAAGAATCCAGTTTTTCTCACTGTTTACTTTATTGTTAGGAGGAAAATAGGGTTCGTACCTCTTCCATGGAAATTATTCCAAAGTTAAAGTATAACAGCTTCGTGCAGGATTTGATTGGTTGGTTGGTTGGTTTATGTGGAATATTGACCTTTGTCGGTTATTTAACGCCTAATCCATTTTTTTGTAAATAATCTGTTCTGTTTAAATGATTGGTTTGTTGGGTTTTATGGCATATCAACCTTTGTCGGTTATTTAACGCCAAATCTATTTTTTTAAGCAAATAGTCAGTTCTATTTCAAACAATTCATTTTAGCATGAATACATAGTTTAATTGTCAAAAAGAATTCTTTTTCAAGCTATTCATCAATTCAAACACTTTATAATTAGGCTAGTTCAGTTTAGTATAAGTACAGATTTTCTTTACACACAGTAAAATGCCAAAACAGTTCTATTTCAAACAATTCAGTTTTGTGTGAGTACAGTTTCAATGTCCAAAACAATTCCATTTCAAACAATTCAGTTTATTATAAGCACGCAGTTTAAATGTAAGCACAGCTTAATTGTCAAACATATTTCTTTTTCAAGCTATTCAGTTTAGTCAAACAGTTTTAATTCAAACTATTCATTTTAGCATAAATATGCAGTTAGTTCTATTTAAACCATAGATATGGCGTTATCAGGTGATACCATTCCGGGCCAGAATGTACCCGGGAACAACAGCAATGAAGGGGTGTTCCAGCATCACTGGGACCTCACCATCAGATTGTTTAGTGTCAAAACCTGGACATTCAGACTTAAAGGGTGTAAATTTTTTGCTGGTCAGTTAACATCGATGTGTCTACGTCTAAGAGTCCATAGTTGAATGTCACTTATTAATCTGTTATTTCTCCAGTCTGGCTTGTTGATTTACATAGATGGTGTGTGTGATAGGAGGTAAGTATCCATACTGTTTCTATTTTTCGGGGTTTTGTCAAGAACCTGTCCAAAAGAGTTCTCAGCTTTCTAGATTAGCTCTTTGTGATTCTCAGGGTCGACCCCTTCTGTGAGGGTCATATAGTCGACCCATTTTCGATACCACGTGTTTTAGAACAGCCTCGATCGAGGTTCCAATATAAACCTTAAAACAAAGATCGAGTCTAAATGTACTTTTATATGATGAAGTTGCCGTATGAGAATTAATATACAAGCGACATATCTCCATAGAACAAGGAAAACATTTCCCTATCAATATTTTAAAAACATTTAAATATTTTAAAAAAATTGAATTTACTATTTTCATTAGATCCGGTTGCTCTAATTTCAAATTTGAAAAAAATATTAGAGACACCGGAGAAATCTTTGGAGCTGAAGAAAAATCTTACACACAAGTTTCTAAAACAAAATTGAACCATTTATGTCCAAGAAAAGAAAAAAATAATTAAAACGATTTTTTCAAGTTTGTATGCTTGTTATATACTGACCCTCGACCGAGCCGTCAATCAAGAGATGCACCTGAGTAAATAAGCAGTGGGCGTAATGAAATAATATAAGCAGGTGCCCGGGCGGCGTCGAGGCAATCGAAGACAGGATGCCAAAGTGAGAACCAGATGCAGACTGAGGTTTTTGCGGCCCTCAGTGATCCATGGTTAAGCAACCCCAGCCAAGATGCGATTGCCCAGTCGCCTGGGGTTGTAGAATACACTGACTGCACCTTTGCAGAGGGGTAAGACACCCCCCCAACGAGTGTCCTGTATATGACACTAAACAATCTGATGGTGAGGTTCCAGCAATGCTGGAGCTTTGGGGAATACGGAGTACCCCTTTATTGTCATCGCTACCAGGTCCACTCTGGCCCGGAGTGGTAGCACCTGATAGGGCCCTATCTATAGGTTAAATAGAACTAACGGCATTCTTATGCTAAACTGAATAGCTTGAAATAGAAATGTTTTTGACAATTAAACCGTACTTACATTTAGACAGCATGCTTATGCTTAACTGAATTATTTGAAACAGAACTGTTTTTCGACATTAAAATTGTATTTACACTTAACTGAATAGTTACATATAACTTCTTGAATAGTTTGAAATAAATGTTTTTGACAAATTGTGTACTTATGCTAAACTGAATTGTTTTAAATAGAACAGCTTACTTACATAAAAATGGATTTGGCGTTAAATAACCTACAAAGGTTGATATGCCATAAAATCCACAAAACCAACCAACCAACCAAGATGCGAAAGAAGTGCTGCTATGTTCAAGAGAAGAACGTGGGTCAATATTGCAGTCTGTCGCTGTCTCCACTTATCACTCCCACCCAACAGAACATCAACACTTTCGAAAATAAAATGTGAGAGATTGATATTTTTGTAAAGAAGTATATTCGTTCGTTATTGAAGTCATTCATTCCAGATTAATGATGTTTCCGCATAAAAGTGTAGTTGTATTGTGGCTATACAAAATATTTTCAAAGTGTATATCATCATCATCATCATCATGTCGTGCCTCCAGCACGGATATCCCCGACCCTCTGTCGCCACTTCTCCCTATCGTTCATCGCCTCTTGCAGGTCTTCAGGGCTACATCCCGTACCCGCGCATAGCTGCTGAATGTATGTTCGAGCTGGTCGTCCTGCTTTTGCCCGGCCATATGTGGGGGTCCATAGGAGTACATCACTTATGAGCTCGTCCCTGCTTCCCCTGAGTGTCCTGTATATCTAGTTCGTCTAACTTTGATAGTTTTCGTGATGGGAGGCAGGTGGCCGTATTGCTGGTGCCTTCCGCGGTGTTGCAAACAGGACTTGTTGAATATTGTTCGTAGGATTCTTGTGTAATTACCGTCAAGCTTCTTCTCCAGCCCTTTAGTTAGCGTCCAAGTAGTGCATCCATACGGCAGTATCGATACGACCGTTGCCTGGAAGAAAACGTAGACGTGGCTTTGAAGAAGAAACCTTATAAAAGAAAGTAAATCTCTTCTAATGGCAACACAAAACACGCTATAAAGACCAAAGCAAAAATAGATAAGACGTAACAAAACAACAGATGGTATATTATGTAGTGATAAAGACGAAACGATCAATCACATAATAAGCAAATCCAGTAGACTAGAACAGAAAAATTATAAGACTAAACACGACTGAGTAGGAAAGGTAATCCACTAAGAATAGAGCAAGCAAATTAAATTTTAACACACTGTAAAATAATTATGGTAATAATTGATAATATTGAATATTTTACTGATAAACAATTTTATTAACGTTATTTTATTATTTAGTTTGGTCAGGTCACGCATTATTCAGGGGTCTTATAATTTAATTGGGAGTGTCCTCGTGGTATAATGGTTAAAGCAATGGACTGCAGAATCGTTGTAAGCGAGTTCGAATTCCAGTCGCGCTATTATGTTCACTTTCGGACAAATACCTTTGGGAAAGGTATGAACCCCCTTATCCTCCCAGTTATGGGTTAAATAGTACCACTACTGTTCTTTAAGAAGGAGGGCTTTGGCATTAAATAACCTACAAAGGTTGATATACCATTAAACAAAGAATCTAAACCAAACCTATGATTTAATTGCAATCAGCGGTGCGTGTGCTTAAACGAAATTATGAAACTGTCACCTATCATCTTGCTCCAAAACCTCAAATGTAAATAAATTACATTTACGTCGTGTCACAGAGTTTTAATGCAATAAAACAAGAGGAAAGTTAGGGACACGTGTGATAATAATGATAACATGTCGCAATGATTTTGTCTGACGTCATCACACCAATGACATACCTAATTTTAGAGTATATAAAAATTAGCGAATCTGAAAATTAGTCAATTAGAAATTGAGACCCAGAGAGTCGAGTCGATTCGGTTACAGAGAACATCGGGGCAACGACAGTGGGTTGAGGGCGTCTCTGTTCACATACCCTTACAAGTTCTTTCACTGTCTCTTGTACTTTTATGACTGCTAGGAAACTGTAAGCACTCTGAATAATAAAGCGACAATTACCCTCAATAAATATATTGAATATATCATTGTCACACCATTATATTTCAATAAATAATTGTCAAATGTTAATGGAAATTTTTTTTGCCTTTGACTTGCCGGCACCCATGTAACATGCTCCCACGAAACACCCTGATAATCATAAGAAGTTCTGGATTGATTGTGTCATCACTCATCTGTAGATCTTTAAAACACAACGTCGGCACAGAGGGAAACTGATAAACCAACTACTCGGAAACGCATCAGCTAGTCACTGAATAAAGGCTATAATAAAATACGATATTATCAAATGAAATATACCCAACCCAGATTCTGTCCTGGAGAATGAGACGCATAAACTCCTCTGGGATTTGGAGATATAAGCGGATCACCTAATTTCGGCCAGAAGACCAGACCAAGTTATCATCAGCAGGAAGAAGAGAACCTGATGAATTTTGGACTTTTCTCTCCTGGCTGACCACTGAGTAAAATTTAAAAGAAGCGAAAATAAAAATAATTACCTGGGCATTGCTTGGGAATAGAAAAAAATTGTGAAACATCAGTGACGATGATACTTGGTATAGTCAATAAAGGACTACTATAAGGACTGAAGGATTTTGAAAAAAGAGAACGAGTGGAGACCATCCAAACTACTGCATCATTGAGATTGGCCAGAATACCGAGAAGAGTCCTGAAGAATTGAGGAGACTTGCTGTCAATCAAACTCCAGGGCAAAACCATCGGCTAACGCTGGTGTGAAAACTCGGAAAAGAGTAAAAAAATGATTGTAAGTAAAGTTGGCGACCGTAGTCGTGGGTGACCCGAAGGCTCCCTTTTTGATAGCTACTACACCGAGGTGTAGGGGAAGGCGTTACTCATTACCCTTGATCCGTACCTTATAATGCTGAGTGTTAAGCAAGGCGGCATCAAGTACCATTTTTTAGTCTTTGGTATGACTCTACCTGGAGATTGATCTAGGTCTTCCGGGCCATTGACGAACACTCTAATCATTATCCCAATGGCTAGTTAAAATAATGATAAATGCTACTTGAAAAAGTAATTGCTTGAGAAAACACTGACTATCACATTAAATAAGTTAACAAGGTCTGCCATACCATGCCATAAAATCAATCCATCTAACTGTTTGGTTTGGTTTGGTTTCTTTGTAAAATGGCATATCAACCTTCGTGAGTCATTTAATGCCAAAGCCATACTAGTAGAAGGACAACTGTGGTACTCTTTAAGCCCATGTCTGATAGGCGGTATAATACGGTTTGTACCTTTTGCAACTGCATAAGTCCGAGAACAACATAGCGCGTTCGAAGGTCAAGTTTGTAATTCAACACTTTAGATTTTAATGCCACGGGGACTTGACGACATCTAATTGAACATCGTCAATGTTGTATTGGAATAATTGAAACTATATAACTATACAGGAATTTATTCATATCAAGAATAGTTACTGCAAATATTATTGTTCCCGAAAGATTATAAGTGGGTGCAACAGTTGGTGTAATATTTAGCAAGCTAGGCCAGCAAATTTTCGCGATTGAGTTTTATTGGGTGCTGCATTCATACGGCCTTGTGCCACATCTAAAAAAAAGAGTTAGTAAATTACAATTAAACCTTCGCTTGTGAGTTCAAATCTCATTGGGGGCAAAATCCTTACGGATTTTTGCCACATGTAAGCAAAAAAGCTTAGTAAATTACATCGAAATATAATTAGTGGCCGCTTTAGGTGGTGTAATATTTATCACGCTAGGCTAACAAACCTTCGCGAATTAGTTCGAGTCTCATTGGCTACTCCATTCATACGGCCTTGTGCCACATATAAGCAAAAATCTTAATAAATTACTCCTATAGATTATTTGTTCCTTAAAATATATGCTTCTTTGAAAGCATGTAATTTCTAAAAAAAAAAAAATTTAGTAAAAGAGTAATGGTATCTATAATAAAATTCCTCTTGTTTCTTGGCCCAGTCGGCTGGCGTTGTAGAATACACCGACTGCATCTCTGCAGAGAGGTAAGACCCCTCTAATGAGTGTCTTGTGCCCCAGTCGGCTGGCGTTGTAGAATACACTGACTGCATCTCTGCAGAGGGTTAAAACCCCTCTAATGAGTGTCCTGTTGCCCAGTCGGCTGGCGTTGTAGAATATACCGACTGTATCTCTGCAGAGGGGTAAAACCCCTCTAATGAGTGTCCTGTTGCCCAGTCGGCAGGGGCTGTAGAATACACCAACTGCATCTCTGCAGAGGAGTAAGACTTCCTCAACTAGTGTCCTGATATGTAACTAAACAATCTAATGGTGTAGGTTCCAGTAATGCTTGAGCTTTGGGGAATGCGGAGTACCCCTTCATAGCCATCGCTCCCAGGTCCACTCTAGCCCGAAGTGGTAGCACCTGATAGGGTCCTATGTACGAGTCAAATAGAACTGTTTGACATTTAAACAGTGTACTTATGCTAAACTGTATTGTTTTAAATTGAATTATTTTAACATTAAACTTTGTGTAAACAAATATCCGATGGTGCAGTCTTTTTGCTTAACGTATCAGTCCGCATGTGACCGTTATTGCGTGAGTGGAGTTCGAATTCACTTTGAGACCGCAGTCCTACATCGTAATTCTATCTTCATATTTAATAAACGAGTGTAGAGGCTAACATGCCACACTGCGATATCTTAGTGAGTTCGAAATCTAGTTGCACTATTACGTTCTTTGGAAAATTTAGACCCTCTTTATCCAACCTAGCTATGTATTAACTTGTGCCATTACCGTTCTACAAGAATAGGGTTGGGACTAAATAACTCACGAAGGTTGATATGCCATCAAATAGATTAAAAAACCGAACCAAACCAATTAATACTTTCATTTTCTTTTTAATGCTCAGAAATATTTTACCAGGATGGCTGAGGCATTGAACAACCCATAAAAGTCGATATGCCATTCATCATATACTTCTAAAATATAAAAAAAAATATGAAAATATATTTCTTAATTTTATAGTTTTTGTTTTCCATTAAAATTATGTACTAAAGCAATCCAACATCTCTGGTGGCATCGTCCCCGTGGCCTATTTGATAGAATAGTAGTGGCGTAGTCCCCGTGGCGAAGTTGATATCCTAGTGCTGGCGAAATTCTATTGCAGTAGTGGATAACATTGCGATGGCGTAGTTCCTGAGGCGAAGTGGATAATGCGCTTCCCTGTGACATCATAGGATCCGAGTTCGAACTCCTGAGGCGCAACTATATCCACTTTTAGAGTAATATTCTTTGCAAAAGCTTTGAACTCTTTCATCTCCTCCGCAAAGGGTTAAGTAGTATTACTACTATTCTTCTACAAGAATATATTTGGCTTTAAGTGACCACCGAAGGTTGATGCGCCATTCAAAAAGACTGCAAAGCATAAATGAAGCGGCGACGTCAACACGAGATTAATTATAAAAAGTAAGTCAAGTAAAGTTGGCGACTGTAGTCGAGGGTGACACGAAGGCTCCCTTTTCGATAGCTACTACTACATTCGTACTGCTTGAAAATAATCAAGCAGTACCGCAATGCCGGGCCAAAAGAAAAAAAAATGCTGACAGAATTAACGAAGCTGATATGTAGAAATGCTCAATACACTAGGTAGTTCGAAGTTAGAATACCTGAAGAGCCGGAAATAATCTACCTAATTCCAACCAAGGAATATATATATATATATATAAAGGTGGTGACGATAGTTGAGGGCGACCCGAAGGCCCTTTTTTAATAGCTACTACACTAAGGTGGAGGGGGAGGTGATAATTCTTTCCCTTGATTGCTCCACTTTACCCTTGATCATTACCTTATAATGTAACATATTCAAAATGCGAATATGTAGAACATACGGATATATAAAACGTTCATAAAGTTCATAGAAATCCAAAAAACACGAAACACTGACGACTCTCTTGGCTCAGGTACGAAACTTTTATTACCTTCTTTCAGTTTAGGTTTTCGACGCGAGGAGAGAGAGAGACACACGATTTTTCTTATGCTGACTGTTTCATCTGACCCAACAAAAGCGCGCGCGCACCCTGCAGCAAACAACTGGACTCGCCTCGCCCAGACTCGAATCCCAACTCGACCCGTCAAACTCCAAATCCCAACTCTCCGCTTTTATTCAAAATCACTTAGAATCCCAGCCTATCACTTCCAGGCATGACGTCATTCACATCCCCAATCCTATTTCCTATCTGGTGTTTTTATTGTGACATATGTGATTGTCACATCCTCCCCGCGCGCATGAACACCTGCGTTAATGTCTGCACCTACCCATGCACTAAGCCGAAATGTTTTAAGCCTAACTAAACCGAAAGATAAAATATAGAAAACGAAAAATGATAATATAAAAAAAAAACTTCCATAATTGTTATCTATCGCACCACGTTTTTGACCAAGTAAACCTCTGGCCGGCTTAGGTAGGAATTCAAATCGCTATCTTCTGACTATGGAAGGCAGTAATTACTGGGGATACGGTTAGAAGACTCAGCATTCCTATCAGAGGCCGTGGTTAATCACGTGAAATTTGGCCGAAAGGTAGTGAAAGAAGAAACAACAAAAAAAACTACCAAGATGAGGACAAAAAGTCCGCAATAATTAAAATTTAATTCTCACATATTTTGAAGGATAACGAGGTTCCTGTCTTTCCCGAGGATATTATTCTTCAAGTGAACACAACAGCACAACTGGAGTTCGAACCAGCTTACTCGTTAGCCACTGCACCACGGAGACTCCCCAAATAATTAGCACCTGATTATTTTTGAACAGATTCCTTAGATTTATAGATAGAATGGGAAAGATTCTAACATGCAAGGTCAGAGTGGTTAAGGGAGTAATGGCAATGACCTTCATAAATGGTATTTGTGTGGGTCTTTTGAATATTAGAGTTAATTTTATCTCCTATAACCACTGACCTGCGTTGATGAGTACTTTAAGTAGTAAGATTTTGTCAGTATCGTGACAAATGAAAGTACTTTTATTATTATTATTATTATTATTATTCAAGAACCATAATGACGGGGAACATATGCCGTTGTGAGCAACAACCCGTCCTTCTTGTAACGAGAATCACATGTTAAAATATATTAACTTACAGAATATGTATATAACGGTACAAAAGAAATTTTGGGCATATGTTACCGGCATTACAATTCCACTTTCTTGGATGATTAAAGCACGTACCCCATCTGTGCATGTGGAGTCACATTCATCCCCACCACATTATTTATGTATACATTTACTAATAGGATTTTCCAAACTTTATATGGTAACAATATTGCGACGTCGGCAAGAAGAAAGAAACGTAACACAGTTTAAAATGTTATAAAAAACTTACATTTACATAGAAATAGAGGAAAGAAAATATTGTCCTTGTAAACAGTTGGTTTGCGGGAAACTTTTCCGTAAAAGGCGTCCTTTTAACAGTTTGTATTTCCTGTGTCCTTTTGGTTGGGTTGAAGAAAATTGAGCCTTGTTTCTTGTGCTTCAGTTGCTGGAAAAATCCTCACAAGCGTGTATTGGCGTCTAGAAGACTGAGAGAACGGGCAGGCACGTCTTGATTCTGAGGAATCACACAAGCAAAAGAGGAAGGGCGTTGGTAGGAAACGCCCTCATAGGGATTTGGAGAAAATCTAAAAAAAGGTAGCCTGTGATTGGCTGTTTTTCATCTAATCACTGGATACCTAGTTAACGACTCCGTAAATAATTTCAATATTACCTAACCCTTGGTGTAGTCACTAAAGTGCTTGACTGACACACGGTAGTAAGCGTGATTGAATATCAATCAGCTTATTACGTTCCATTTCGGATTGATATAATTTGGAAAGGTACGAACCTCCTTTTCCCCTCAGATATGAGTTAAATATAGTACCACCACTGTTATTCTAGAAAGATAGATTTGGCATTAAATAAACCAGGACGGTTGAAGGACGTTGAACGTTTAATTTAATTTTCAGTTTCACTTTTAGTTTCTTACAATAACTCATGACATCTTCAGCCAAGACCTTGCGTGAGGGAAGGTGGTGATTATATGTATCCTCTGTGTTCATTTGGTTGTTGTCTCTTTCAAGTGATATTTTTTCAACTCATGTATTTCATACCGACCCGTGACCGAACCGTCAATCAGATACTTCTCAGCACAGGACGCATCAGTGAAAATAAGCCGAAGCATTCATGTAGTTGAATGGAAATGTGTCAGTGTTATGAAATGTTATGTGCAGATGCCCACGTGAGATACAGTCAGTTTCAGTCAGTTTTGATTCAGTCTCCGCTTTCGGTCAGTTAAAGAGAGCGCTAGCAAGTGGCTAAGTGACCTGCAGGGGCAGCGGATCATCGGTTGAGTAACTCCTCTCCGAAAAGCAGAAGTGCCAAGTGGAGCCTTGAGGATAACACAACACTGGATGGTCAAGATAAGAAGAAGTTATGGGTCAGTATAACAGTCTATCTTTGTATTCCTTCGTCTGTCTATCTCTCTTACACCCGAGAAGCTTTGACTCCAAGAAAAAGTAAAGAGAATCATATTTTTATAACCAAGTGTTGTTTTTTCTTCTGCCATACAGCACCAGGATAATATTCTCCTCTTGAGATCAGCCGTTTCCCAAAATGCCTTTTCTTATATTTTACATAGACTGGTGTAACACAATTGACCATGTTGAATATTCGAACTTTCCAGAAGGAAATAACTTACCAAGTAACAGAAACTCACCAAAAAGTGAGCGGATAGAAAACGCTCCTTTATCCATTTTTATTTCCATTGAGCAGTTTTAACTCCATGCTTGTTTTGGGGTCATCAGGAGAGAATGTACACCGTTTCGGAGCCTTCCTCTCAATCCGTTTCCCAAAATGCCCTTTCTTGTATTTCACATAGACTGGTGTAGCACAATGGACCATGTTGAATATTCGAACTTTCCATACTTATTTAAAAACAATAGATATGAAAAGTTTATTTTCAGACTAGCAATATTTTTAGCAGTCTGACGCAAACACGAGTTGAGCGGAAGATGCCAAAGTGTCTCTAAGTGAATCTCGCTTTCAACTACCCCTGTTATATAGTTATTTACACGTTCATTCAGCATCACAACGACACCATAATTAAGACGCATGAAGGAAGGAAGACGCATGAAGGATAACGCAGGAATGAAGGACGCATGAAGACTTCTTTAGAAAAATATTCACCTCTCACTTTATTGCAAGGGTTTGGAAGGGTTGTTTAAGGGTTTGCATGTGAGAGGATGCTGGAGACTGAACATAAACTTTATATTTTGACCCCACTGTTATGACCGTCACGTTGTGTCTTTATTGTTCTCCTGATGTTGGGGTCAACTCCATCGGGGCTTTTCCGAGGGCCCCCTCGCTCGGGTGTGGCCTTCCCTACCACATCTGGTCTCTGTTGTCTGGAAGTCTGCTGGCAACTGCATCGGGGGTTTTCCGAGTTCCCCTTCGGTCGGGTGTGGTCTTCCCTACCACATCTCGTCTCTAACTCTCTGGGAGTCTGCGGGCAACTGCTTGGGACCCAAACTCAACTGAGTTAAATAATAACTCAACGCCCACACGATCGCCTACTGGATCTTTGAATCGGATGTTTAATCATCATCAAGCAGAAATAACTGTCATGCAGTTCAGAGGTTACTCTCTTCCGGTGCATGACTGTAGTGGCACAATGAGACCTTCACCTTGTCCCATATCATAAGCCTTAATCCGCCCACGCGATCTCTTTCGATTACTGGCCATTGGAATGTGTCACTTCCTTCCGGTGTATCACCTTGGAATAGCATTTTTGGGCTTGGGCGAGGGTCAAAATATAACACCCCAACCATACGCATACCCGTTTCTCCCGCACGCTGACCAAAAATCAACTTTTCTCTTTTGATTTCCAAACTCACCCGCCTTAATCTTAGCACATAACTGAATATATTCAAATTCCCTATTCCCCTAGGCAAAGTAACGTCATCTCATCATGTTGTAAAGTCTCAGAGACCCAACCAGAACATAATCAAAGATAATGAACGAACTAAACACTTTTCATTATGAAAAATAAATCTCTCGTTTTATTCTCGAAAAGGGCCCACAGTTTGTTGTTAGTTCGAGAGATACGTGGTGAATTCAATAAGTTTCCAGTCTTTTTTCGTGAAGGCATTTAAAATTGTCGTAGACTCTTGAAAATTCAGTATGTTATTACTATACATCTTATGAGATGAGTGACCAATTTATATGATTTCAGGTATAAAGGAACAGCTATATCAGGGATTGGAATACACACCTACTAAAGCCTGATTGTCACAGCTGGTGAATTTCAAAAATGCGATCTGGACTTTAGAAGAACGATATGCAATAAAATTCTGTTTTAAACTTGGCAAAAATGCCATGTGATGAAAGCTGGATCTACTGATATGCTATCTTCCTGTAACTTTTGGTTATTTCCAAAGCTCAGAAGCTGTCGTCGTTATGAGACAATTGAGGAGATAAAAGAGGCTTTGACGAAGGTCATTGACACGCTCACACAAGAGGATTTCCATGGGACCTTCCAGAAGTTGTTGGAACGGTACAGCAAGTGCATCGCAGCCGGAGTAGATTGCTTTGAGGGGGACTAGAGTTTCATGTGTGTACTATCAATAAAAGTGCCCATACGAAAAAGTCTGGAAACTTATTTAATGATCCTCGTAGATGGAGAGATATATACTCAGAGAGGGACTTCTTCTTATCCCATACCTTTTTCCGGGAACCAGGGGGTGCTAACGCTTGCACTCCCTTGCATGCCGTATCGTGGGAGACGACCCAACGCCTCTGATCGACTGCGGGTCCCTCGCTCGACTCCCGATTCTCTGCCTCTGTCTAAATTTGACAGCATGGTTTTCATATCACGTGGTCTCCTTCCGGTTACACACCTATTGGACCTAACTGCCCCGACGCACTGTCATCCCCTGTTTACTAATCACAGCTTTTCAAAGCACACGGGGTCACTAGGAACGAACCGAAAATGTTATATATGTTATATAACAATCACCCCCATCACGTCTCCACTTTCTTTATAGTCTTATTTGACCACAATCAAACTCTGCGACATCAATGTATTTATTTACATTTGGGTGTCCAGTGCGAGATGATAGCTGACTGTTTCATCACTTAGAATACACGCATACACACATGCACACGTCGCTGAGTACAGTTAAAATAAAAGACCCCCGAACAGTTTCAAAAAAATCACCGCACTAAATAATAAGATAAGCAATATAATTCATTTGCAGTTAGATAATCAATAATTTACACTGGGACCGGCACAAGGTCAATTTTTAAGCGGAGTTTAACAGGTTTTAATCCAGAGTTTTCCTTCCCAAACTGAAGAACACAGTCTGCCCTACTATTTACCCATAGCTGGAGGGAGAGAATAATTGGATTCATACCTCTCCCAAGTGTATTAGTACTATGTGAAATGCTATCAGTCTCGTCCAGAATTTGAACTCGTGTCGCCGTGTCCATTTCCTACGACGATAACCATTACACTACGGGCACCTCCTAAATTTTAACGACATATCAACCCTTGTTATTTAAACCTAGTCCCGACACACACACACACACACACACATACATATATATATATATATATATTATCATCCACACACAGACTGTTTCGTTGAATCACGATTCTTCAGTGTGGCTAGACACGTTGGACGCTTGAAGCTGGGAACGAAACCCACCTAAAGTTACGTTAAGCCGATAACTTAACGTTCAGCCGGTTCAGTGACCTATGTCCGCACGGGAATATAACACATATTGTATCAACTTTCGTTTGGTTACATTTTACGCTATCGAATAAACAACATATATATATATATATATATATATATATATATATATATATATATATGCGTGTGTGTGTGTGTGTGTGTGTAGGTGTGTGGGTGTGTTTATTTATAATTATAAATGTAACTGATTTTGACATTGAAACTGTACTTACAGTAAACTGAATTGTTTGATATAGGACTGATTTGAGATTTTAACTGTGTAAACAAAATGTGTACTTATACTAAACTGAATTAGCTTAATTAGAACTGTTTGAATAAACTGAATTGGTGAAAGTAGAAATTTTTTTGACAATTAAACTGTGTACTCATGCTAAACTAAACTGCTTGAAATAAAACTGATTATTTGTATAAAAATCGATTTGGCGTTAAATAACCTACAAAGATTGATATGCCATAAAACTCAAACAACTTACAAATAGATTATTAATAGCAAATAGAATTATTTTGTTGAATAACAACACTTGAAATTATCAAACTCTGTGCCATAAGATGAGCCACTGGTTCATTTGAAAGTAATGTAGCGGGCGCTTACAATTGGAGACCGGAGTTCAATCCCAGGTTGAATCATACCAAAGTCTTAAAAACGGTACTTGATATCTCTTTGCTTAACACTCAGTATTATAAGGTAGGGATTAAGTGTAAAGTGGAGTTATCAAGGGAAAGGAGTAGCGCCCTTCCCTACACGTCGATGTAGTAGCTATTGAAAAGGAAGCCTTCGATTTACCCTCAAGTAGGGTCGGCAAATTTAATTTTTACTTAATATATAAAATAATGTTAATCGTCCTATGACGATAAACATTATACCACTGGCATTACACAACTCTCTCTCTCTCTCTCTATATATATATATATATATATATCATCATCATCATCATGAAGTGCTGGTAGCACGGATATCCCTGACCCTCTCTCGCCACTTTTCCCTATCGTTCATAGCCTCAGGAAGGTCTTCCGGACAACATCCCATATCCTCACATAGTTGCTGAATGTATGTTCATGCTGGTCATCCTGCTTTTGCACGGCCATGTGTGGGGGTCCATAAGAGTACATCCCTTATGAGTTCGTCCCTGCTTCTCCAGCATTGTCCTTCATGTCTGGCTCGTCTAACTTGAATAGTTTTCGTGATAGGAGGCAGGTGGCCGTACAGTTGGTGTCTTGTGGGGTGTTGCCGCCAGGACTTGTTCAAGATTGCTTGCAGCATTCTTGTGTAATTGCCGTCTAGCTTCTTTTCCAACCGTTTTGTTAGAGTCCATGTAGTGCATCCATATAGCAGTATCGATGCGACCGCTGCCTGGAAGAAGCTGCGTTTCATTTTATCGGTTAGGTCTGATTTCCATATAATCGATAGCCTATTGATAGCTGTCCATGCTTTCGTTAACCTCGTGTCGATGTCCTTTTCGGTAGATGCGACGCTGCATCCTAGGTAAGTGAATTTGTCTACTAATTTAAGAGGGGTTCCGTCTAGAGTGGAGATGTCACCCGTTTGATTATAGCACATATATTCCGTTTTGTGTGCATTGACACAGAGGCCTATGCCTGCGACTGCTCGTTCCAAACTATGCAGTAGTGTTTCGGCTTGGTTGGGTGTATTTGCCAGTATGTCATCGGCATAGTCGGCGTCGGTAATTGTTTTTGCGGGGTACCTTCTGCTTCTTTTCTTTGTCAGCTCGAAGCCGTTCTCTCTGATTTTGTCAATCGATGTTCGAAGTACGTAGTCTAGACAAATGATAAAGAGCTATGGAGCTAGCGTGTCCCCTTGTAGTACTCCTGCTACAATGTCGAAGTATTCTGTGTCTCCATCTGGTGATCGTACTTTTACTTTGGTGTTTCTATAGAGAATCGTTATTGCTGCTACGGTTTCTTTAGGTATGCCGTATGCTTGTAGGATTTGTTCCATCTTTCCTCTGTGAATGGAATCGAAAGCCTTGGTAAAGTCGACAAATATTAATGTCGCTTGTAGGTTTTTTGCCCGTACACCTTCAAGGATTCTACGGATGGTTAATATTTGTGAGGTCGTGGATCTATTTCTTCGGAAGCCATTTTGGTTTTTCCTAAGTATGTTGTTGATTTTGGGTTCTATTCGGTTTCGTAGTAGGGCATTGTAGATTTTGGCTGCTATGGATGTAAGTGTTATGCCTCGGTAGTTTTTGGCTAATCCGAGGTCACCGTTTTTAGGGAAGGGGAGGATGCATCCCTTCATCCATCTATCTATCGGATTTTGATTATATACTGCGTTGCAGTGTCGGAGCAGTATGTCGTCGAATTGTCTGGTCTTCCATAGTTCTGGGGGAATCTCGTCCAGCCCTGCAGCTCTCCTATTTCTAATTTTTCTGAGAACCGAGTCGAGTTCTTGCGTGAACGGTCCTAGTTTAATGTCCAATTGTTTTCTAATTATTCTGGTGATTGGTTCTTGTGTTATTTTCGGTGGGTTTCCTAGTAGGTTTTCGAAATGCAGTTTCCACAGTTTTATTCTTTCTTGTTGGTTTGCAGCTTTCAGTTTTTCTTTGGCTGTGCTCTTTCTTCTTCTCTCTTCGTTTATTGTTTGCCAGGCTATCCTAGATTGTCTATCTTCCATCGAGTCTCTAATCTTATCTATCTGATTTTGAATTTATTCTGTCTGTTCCTTTATATATATGCCTGCTAATTGATATTGTGCCGTTTTTAGTTTTCGGGCATTTGTGTTTGTTGGGTTTTTTCGATAGTTTTTGGAGGCTGTTTTCACTAATGCCCGTTTTTCTCTCACCGCTAAAGTTTCCCACGTGACTCTAATTCTCGTCGTTATCGTCATAAGAAATGGAAACAGTGAAACAAGTTCAAATTCTGGACAAGGCTGATTGCATTTCACATAGCACTATTACCCTGGAGAATGTTATGGAATCAATTATTCGCCCTCTAACTTTTGGCAAATATTTGGGCAGACTGGTTTCTTTTGCCTTGGTTAGGTAACGAGTTCGGGAAAAGGAAAACTCTGAATTCAAACCAGTTAAACTCCGTTGAAAAATTCATGTTGTCTCACGATATGCCTGAGCCGAGAGGGTTGGTATATTTATAATTTCTAAATGTTTTGTTTTTTAACCAAAAATATATATTTTGCTCTGCAGATATATTTTGTATTGAATAGCTGTGCTTTGAGCATTCAATTAGATATTCACAGTCCTCATTTACTTTATATATATATATATATATATATATATAATGTTATTTCAAGAAAAAAACAATATTTCATCAGATTCAATTGTAAAATAAAATACCGATATATATATATATATATATATATATATATATATATTATAGGAGGAGGTGTCCGTAGTGTAATGGTTATCGTCGTCGGAAATGGACACGGCGACACGAGTTCAAATCATGAACCAAGCTAATTGCATTTCACATACCACTAATACCCTTGGGTAAAGTATGAATCCAATCTTTTCCCCTCCAGCTGTGGATAAATAGTGGGACAGACGAGATTCTTCAGTCTCGGTGAGGCAACTAGTCTAGGAGAAGGAAAACTCTGAATTCAAACCTGTTAAATTCCGCTTAAAAATTGACCTTGTGTCATATCCTGCCCTAGCGGAGGGATTGGTATATATATATATATATATAAGTCTGTGCGTATATGTGTGCGTGTGTGTGTAGAGGGGTTTATATACTTATGTATATATAAAAACCAGATTCGGCATTAAATAACCCTCAAAGGTTTATATGCTATGGAACACTAGCAGACTAAATCAAACAATGAAAAACTGATGATATATCGAACTAAAATGTTAGGAAAATGCACACAAAAAATGTCATCCTGTGAATATTTTATAATATCGAAATGTCATTTTCAGCGTTGAGTTACTTATTAGTTCCGGTTTTGGATCAATAACCTGCGCTTATATTGTGCTTGGAACGCCACGCCACATCATTCCTACTCCTTATCATCCGCTTCCCTTTCTACTAAACACGTATCTATGGATTCATTTGTATGATGCCCTATTTTTTCCACGTACTTACTTATTTAACGCTACGATCGATTTTTTCATTATCTATCTATCTATCTATCTATCCCAATGTCTGTCCGTTTTTCAGCTCGTAGTGAAGAAAGTCTATTTAAATTCAATACATTCTCCGATGCCGTGGTTGGCCTATAACATCATGATGTTTATGTCAGCTTCTTTTGAAGATGAGTGAATTGTATGATCTGATGCTTATTCAGTGATATTGACTGGCGTTACATAATCTTTTTTATGTGGTTTTGCTAAGTTTGTTTATTTAACAGCCTGTAAACTCCTGATGGGTTTTTGATATCGAAAATTGATTCATTCATAAAGGCTTGATTTGTTTAACGGCTTATCTACCGTTTCGCTATCATCATCAGTTATGCTGACAGGATGGAGTTGCTTGACTCTAACTTTCTCGCAATCCGTCCCTACCGTCCATTGCTCAAGGCAGGTTCTCTAGATAGCATCCAGTGTCCGAATATACAAATGTGAATAATTCATAAGAGTTTGATCATAATCATAATAATATTTTCAATATTCCTGTGAATTTTTTTTATCAAACCTTTTTTATTTGTCTATAATAACAATTCGTATCCTATTGATGGGTCTTCAAATAGGCTGACTGTATCCCATGCATAGCGAGAGAACCCCTCCCCCCCAAAAAAAAGATGCCCCTTCTGATATTAAACTGTATATGATTGTGTGGTTTCAGTTATGGAAACTTGACAAGTTCGGTGAAACCATGTCTTGCTAATCATATTTACCAACCCCTCCGCTCGGGCAGGATATGACACAAGGTCAATTTTTAAGCGGAGTTTAACAGGTTTGAATTCAGAGTTTTCCTTCTCCTAGACTAGTTGCCTCCCCAAGGCTGAAGAACCTCGTCTGCCCTACTATTTACCCATAGATGGAGGGAGAATAATTGGATTCATACCTTTCCCAAGAGTATTAGTGGTATGTGAAATGCAATCAGTCTCTTCCAGGATTTGAACTCGTGTCGCCGTGTCCATTTCCTACGACGATAACCATTACACCACAGGCACCATGTCTTGCTGATCATCCCAATTCTACTCTGCCCCGGAGTGTAAAAATATATCAGGATTCCATCAATTTGTGTGATAGATATACATTATACGCGCTTGATAGGACCTTGTGCAAATAAAAAAAAGTAATAAAATAAGAATACTAAAACAATCCAAAAATGTAAATGATAATCTTACTCATCATTAAGTCACGCTGACAGCAAGGGTTACCCTGACTCTCACTTTCTATCCGTCCCTATCAGTCATCGTTCACCTTAGGTCCTCCCAACTTCATCCTGTGTCCGCACAGATTTGATATAAATAAGTTCTTGTTGGTCAGCCAACACTAGCACTTCTATGTACTGGTTTCCATAAAGAACGCCACTAAAAGATCGTCCTTGAAAATGAAAAAGAAAAATGAACTTGATTCCCTAATCTATAAGCATAAAATAACTCCATATGGGTTTTCCTACCGTTTAAGTTAATCAGACTATCATTATTATTATTTACTCATTAGAGTTTTTCACATCAGCGTTAGCTGATCATTTTTCACTGGAGTCTGAGTGACACCAAGTCTCCTCAAGTCTCCAGGACTCTTCTCAATATTCTGGCCGTTCTCAATAATGTAGTAGTTTGGATGGTCTCCACTTGTCCGCTAACTTCCAATCCCTCCTGTCCCTTTAGTAAACCTTTAGTTACTGTTCCAAACGCACCAATTACAATTGGTATAACCGTCACCTGCATGTTCCATAGATTTTTCAATTCCTTAGCAAAGTCGAGGTACTTATCCTTCTTTTCACTTTCTTTTAGTTTTATTCTATGGTCAGCTGGGTCAGCAAAGTCCACAATTTTGCAAGTTCTCTTTTTTTGTTGTTGTTGTTGTTGATTATTATAAGGTCTGGTCTTCTGGCCGGGATTAGGTGATCCGTTTGTATGTCAAAGTCCCATAGGAGTTTATGTGTGTTATTTTCTCAGACAGGTGCTGAGTCGTGCATATACCATTTGTTGGTATGGTCAAATTTAAATTTCTTGCACATTTCCCAGTGGATCACCTTGCCCACCCAATCGTGTCTAGTCTTGTACTCCTTTTGTGCTAATTTGCTACATTTGCTTATTATGGGATTGATCGTTTCAATTATTATTATTATTATTATTATTATTATTATTATTATTATTATTACTGATGTTGTTGTTTTTATGTTGTTCTTGTAGTTGTTTCATTTCTTTCTTTCTAAGTCCAAGAATTCTGATGAACAATGGCATCACCAGAGAATTCATCAACAGAATCTTTGCGATTTTGATCTTGAATTTTTTTCCAGTACGTTTCCCAATAGTCTTTACAGAGACGTTCCTCTCAGATAGAATGACTATCAATTAGCACAGAAATCTCTTTTCTTTCTTGTTTTTGATGATTATATCGGGTTTATTGGTGACTGATCTCCTCATCAGTGCGGACGCTAACGTGTTGATTTTGATCTCAAAGTCTTTGTATTGAGATAGTTTCTCAATAGCCATCGCTGATAATAGATTTATTCTTCACGAGTTTTTCCCAACGTTACAACCAAGTTGCAATCAGACAAATTCTAGTAACAGCAACTATCTTCTGCTCCCCTGGAATCTTTGAAGAACTATCTTTTTCGATTACAGGGTGAAACGATTCTATTTACCAACCCCTCCTCTCGGGCAGGATATGACACAAGGTCAATTTATAAGCGGAGTTTAACAGGTTTCAATTCAGAGTTTTCCTTCTCCTAGACTAGTCACCTCACCAAGGCTGAAGAACCTAGTCTGTCCTACTATTTACCCATAGCTGGAGGGAGAATAATTGGATTCATACCTTCCCCAAGGGTATTAGTGCTATGTGAAATGCAATCAGTCTCGTCTAGGATTTGAACTCGAGTCGCCGTGTTCATTTCCTACGACGATAACGATTCCACCACGGGCACCAGGGTGAAACGATAGAATTGTCGTCCAAATGAAAACAACATTACAGCTTTATTTTAAAATTTTTATTGAAAAAATCAATTCAGGTAACTTGATTATGTAGTAGAGCTGACATCTATTCAATGTAGCTGCCTTCAGCCTCAATCAGCGCCTCGATACGGATCCGGAACTGGAAGCATGCCTTTTCCACAAGCGCTGGCTGGAGCTCGGCGAATACTCGACGGATGGCAGCGATCAGGTTGCCTTTGGTGTTGTGGGAGGTCATGTTGGTGATGTTATCGACGTATGACCAAACGAAGTAGTCCAGCAGGTTCAGGTCGGGGAAGGAGGGGACAGTTAGAGAATGGTACAAAGTCGTAGCACTCCTTCTGAAGCCAAGCCTGGGTCTCTTTGGACTTGTGAGCCGGCGCCTAGTCCTACTGCCACACCCAGGGTCTGCCACGGGCCACCTGATTTCACCAGGGGATCACCACACTCTTCAGCACATCCAGGTACACTTTGGTGATGACTTTCAAGCCGACTTCGAAGATGTGAGGTGGCATGATGAAACCACACCATAACTGTAGCCGGAAACTTTGTTTTAATCACCCTGGGCACGTTGAATCGTGCGGGTTTTGCATTTTGAGGGTGGTGGCAATGGTCAGGTTGTCATAACTTGGATCAGTTGAGAGCATGTGTTGTACAGCAGCGCGTCTCCGATCTCCCTCATTGAAAATTGTGTCACTTTCAGACATGATAGAAGGCTCCTATCGCTCTTGGGATTTGTACACAAGTGGTCAACTAGTAGACGGTCTGCAACAAAAAAGAAAACCGGTTTTCATTAAACGGAAATGGAATCATGTCTTTTCTAGGGCAACAATTTTATCATTCCACCCTGTACAAAATCACACAGAATTCGGTGCGTGTCGTTTGCCTTGACTGGTTTGGGTTTGTGCACATAATATGTGTCTGTATGGTCCAAGGATATTCACTTAATCCGTCTCCTAGTTGATCTTTTTTACTACCTTGCTGGGTCAGTATTTTGTACGTCTTCTGTGCTCTCGCACTTCATTGCCTTCGCTCCCAGGTCCACTTTGGTCCGTAGTTGTGGCACTGGATAGGATCCTATCTATATGTCAAATAGAATTAAGCTGCCTCTTATACTAAACTGAATTGCTTGAAAAATACCTGTTTGGACTTTTAAACTCTCCACAAATGCTAAACTGAATTATTTGAAATAGAACTGTTTCGACATTTAAACTGCGCACTATACGAAAATGAATTTCTTGAAATGGAACTGTTTTTTCATGCTAAACGGAATTACTTGAAATAGAACTGTTTGTCTTAACTGAATAGCGTGATATAGAAATGTTTTCAAAATTAAATTTTTTACGTATGCTAAACATAATTACTTGAAATAGAACTGTTTATTTGAATAAAAATGGATTTGGCATTAAATAACCTACAAACGTTGACACGCCATAAAACCTAAGCAAACCAAATCATATATATTTAATATATGTATGAAGAGGATTTGGCATTAAATAACGTACAATAGTTGATATGCCATAATACTCAACCAAACCAAATCATATATATTTGATACATAAGTATAAAGAGGATTTGGCATTAAATAACGTACAATGGTTGATATGCCATAAAAGCCAACCAAACCAAATCATATACATTTAACATATATGTATAAAGAGGATTTGGCATTAAATAACCTTCAATGGTTGATATGTCATAAAACCCAACCAAACCAAATCCTAATATATTTAATATATATGTATAAAGTAGATTTGGCATTAGATAACCTACAATGGTTGATAGATCCTAAAAAACACCCGAATAATATCCTTCTGTGCTCATTTGTTTTGGTTTTGGTTTAGTTAGGTTTTATGGCATATCAACTCTTGTAGGTTATCAAATACCAAGTCTTTTTATTCATACATATTAAATATGACTTCTGAAAGCATTTTCTTGATAATATTCTAAAGAAGCCAGTGCACATTTTTTACAGTTAAATGGTTTCATTTATTTCTATCTAATACAAATATTTCAATTTCCTATTAATTATTTGTTTACATACAGTTAAATGTTTTCAGGTATTGCTATTCGACACTATCAATTTAATTAAACACCAGTCGTTTTTTTACTCACAGTTAAACATAAAACAGTTCTATTTCAAACAATTCCGTTTATCATAAGTACACAGTTTTAATGTCAAACAAGTCTATTTTGACTCATAGATAGGACCCAATAAGGTTTAACCACTCCTGATTAAAGTGGACCTGGAAGCAATGGCAATAAATGGGTACTCCGTATTTCCCAAAGCTCCATCATTACTGGAGCCTCACCATCGGATCGTTTAGTGTCATAACAGGAAACTCGTTGGTAGAGTCTTACCCATTTGCAGAGATGCAATCGGTGTATTCTGAAGTCCGAGCCGACCGAACCACTCTAGCTGAGGTAATCTTACTCGTCTGGAGAGATGCAGTCAGTGTATTCTGCAGTTCCAACCGACTGGACCAGATCATTTGTTGCACGAACGATAATAATGATATAATTGAAACTGTCCACAAGACATGCTAATGTAATTGGAAGTGTTGTAAATTGAAGGGCGAATCGAAAATATCAACAGCCTTATTAAGCTCGGCCAGGATACTGAGGAGATTCCTGGAGAGCGAAGAAGATTCCATGTTATTCGGACTTCAAAGAAAGACCATGAGTTAACGCTCATGAGATAAACTGGTAAGAAGTAAAATAATAATAATAATAATAATAATAATAATAATAATAATAATAATAATAATTATAATAATAATAAAACTTGCAGAATTGTAGACTTTACTCTCCCGGCTTACCACAGAATAAAATTGAAAGAAAGAGAAAAGAAGGATAAGTACCTCGACCTTTCCAGGAACTAAAAAAAAAACCGACGTTTATATGTTTCAGGAGCTGAAAAAAGTTACATTTATACCAATTGTAATTGGTACTTTTGGTACAGTCATCGAGGGATTAATAAAGGGACTGGCGGACTTGAAAAAAAAGAGGATGAGTTGAGACATCCAAACTACTGCAATATTGTGATCGGGCAGAATACCTAGACAAGTCCTGAAGACTTGAGGAGACTTGCTATCACTCAAACTTCAGTGAAAGACCATCAGCTAACGCTGATGTGTGATTTTACAATTATTGGAGTTTTTCACATCAGCGTTAGCTGATGGTTTTTCAATGGAATTTCAGTGGGAGTATGTCTCCTCAAGTCTCCAGGACTCTTCTCAGTATTCTAGCTGTCCCTAGTAAGGCTGTAATTTGGATGGTCTCCACTCGTCCTCCAACTTCCAAGGCCTCCAGTCCCTTTAATAATCCTTTAATTCCTGTACGGAATGCACTAATTACGATTGGTATAATCATTACCTTCATGTTCCATAGTTTTTTCAATTCTCTTGCAAAGTCGAGGTATTTATCCTTCTTTTCACTTTCTTTCAGTTTTATTCTGGGACAGCAAAGTTGACAATTTTGCAATTTCTCATTTTTTTTTGTTGATTAAGGTCTGGTCTTCAGGCCGAGCTTAGGTGATCCGTTTGTACGTCAAAATCCCATAGGAGTTTATGAGTGTCATTCTCCAGGACAGCCACTGGGATGTACATATACCATTTTTTCGTATGGTCAAATTAAATTTTTTTGCACATTTACCAGTGGATCACCTTGCCCACTCTATCGTGTCTAGTCTTATACTCCTTCCGTGCTAATTTGCTGTATTCGATTATTAAGTGATTGATGGTTTCGTCTCAATCACCACATAACCTACATTTCCTATTTTGTTGCGTCTTATTTATTCTGATTTTGATTTGATTGGTACTTACCGCGTTGTTTTGTGCCGCTATTACGAGAGATTCCGTTTCTTTTTAAAGTTTCCTTTTCTTAATCATGTTCAGGTTTTCTCGTGCAAGATGTCGTTTATTTTTCTTCCCATTTTTGTTTCCTTGTTATTGACATTCTGTTGGTCACCGTGTTGTCAGTATCGTTTTTGATGGTTGTAATCAGTCCTCCTTCCTGTTTTTTATGTAGTCCTCGAGTCGTTGAATCGATGCGTCAACACTCTTCAATGCTGTCAAGTCCTCTTCTTCCCTCCTTTCTGGATACGTATAGTTTGTCAACGTCGTCTCTTGGATGGTCATTAATTTTCTTGTTCTTTGGTCCATTTGTTTATGTTCATCTCTGGTCAACTTTAAAAATGGTCCTGAATATCTAACCAGGGATACAGCCTAGGTATTTATTCCTTTAATTAGGTTTCTGCTAGATAGTTTTGTCTCTAGTAGCTTTCTAGTTCTTCTGGGATATACTCTTTTAATTTTGTTTTTCTTCTCCACTGGTTTGATGGTATCAGCCTCCAAGTCTTTGTAGGTTTTCTTTTCCCCGAGCGTTGTAATCTTGTCTTCATTCGGTAGTGCCATTCCGTCACTCAGATGTCGTTTGCCAATTTTCATTACAAGTATTGCACATTTTTCTATCCCAGATTCCATTCTTATGTCCTGATTGTGTATTCTAACTGTGTGTATTAGAGTTTCCTGTTCTTATTCATTTTTTTGCAAATAGTTTAATTTCATCCGTATACATTAGGTGATTGATCTTTTCTTGCGATCTACAAAGTTTGTATCCGGCTGGGTATTTTCTGACTATGTGGTTAGTGGCATCATGGCAATTATGAATAGTAACGGTGATTGTGCATTTCCTTGAAATATAACTCTTTGGATCTTCCTCCTGCTGTCAATTCCACTCTCCGAGTTTTCATGGGTTTCTCGATAAAGTTTATGACTTCGTGTGATATTTTGTACACTCTGAAGCACTTTATTATCCAGTTTTGCGGAACCATATCATATGCTTTTTGTAGTCAATCCAGATTTTTCCATCTGGTCTTGCTCTCATTTAGGATGTGTTGATCTATGTAAAGAAACTCTGCTGTGCCTCTGGATCCTTTGTGGTATCCTTTCTGCTCCTCATTAAACAACCTGTGGCTTGTTAGTGAGTAGTAAATCTCTTCTCTTACTTGTACTCTTAATGTTTTCCACATCATCAGTAGGCAGGATATGAGTCTGTAGTTGTTTGGACCGGTCCTCTGCTTGGATCCTTTTGGACCAATGTGGTTTTTACTTTTGTCATCCATTCAGGTACTTGTGGTCCTTGTAAGCATCTGTTCATTTCTTGTGCTAGTCTCTTGTGAATGAAGGCGAATTTCTTGAACAAGAAATCGTGCATTTCTTAATTGCCTTGCGTTTTCCAGTATGATATTTTTCAATTGTCGTTTTGAGTAAACCTATGTGTATTTCCCCATTCGGTCCACCTTCCAGCCTTTGTAACTCTTTAGTCATATTGTTTATCCATTCGGCTTTTCCGTTATGTTTTTTTTTTTGGTTGCCATATTTTTTCCAAAATCGTTCAGGTTCTTTTGCATCCGGTTGTTGGTATATTTTCATGTCATCTCCTCACAGTTGTTAGAATTTTCTTTCATTATTTTGTAATGTCATGTTTTGTCGTATTGTTTTACCCTTTGTTGATATCCTTTTAACCTTCCTTTTTGGCCAGTGCTTTCAGGTATATTTCCTCAAGTTGTACTGTTATTTTTCCACATGTTGTCCTTTCCTTTCTGTTCCAACATATTCCAGCATCTTTCTTTTGTTTTATCATTTTAGGTTATTTTCCATTTAGCCTGGTTTCGAAGATTTCTTTTCTGCGTTTCCTGTCGAATTTCCCATCCTAGTTTTGATTCTTTCTTCGTGCTTTTTGAGAGGATCCCAATTTTCTCACAAACTAATTTTGCCCCGGCATAAATTAGTTCATTTAATTCGGTTATATCATTTGTTGATGTATAAGGTATTACTTGATTTATTTTATTCGTTTCCGTCTTAACTGTTCTCAATTCTATACTTCTTAATGATGGTAAAGTAGTCTTTTTACTGTTCATAATTCCCTTTAAATGTTCTTGATTAACCTTTTGTTCTTATGATAGTGTTTCTTTAGGGTTGCTTGGTTGTGCGTTGTTTGGCTTTTTAGCGTTTCCATTTTCCAAAGTTGGCAGTTAATTTCAGTTAGGTTGGGTTTTTTTTTACAATTCTTGATGTGTCTGGTACTGTATTATTATCTTGTTTATTTGTTTTCTGATGTATTTCTAGTATTTCAAGATCAGAAAACCAACCTTTCTTTATAATTGTTCTAACTTTGTCGGCAAGTCGCTGGCTTGTTGTCTGAAAACAAACACATTCTTGCCAGATCTCTATCATTCTTTTCCTATATCCTCTTTGTGAATGGTTGCTCCTAAAATAGCAGTGTACTGCAAGTTGATTGTCTTCCCTAGTCCATGCTTTCCGTTTAGGTCTCTGGTTGGTGTGGTTCCTTAAGTTGTCTTTTCACATTCTTTGTCTTCTCTTTCCTTTCTTTCATTCTGTTGTCTACTGGATCAGCAAAACCTACAATAAGAAAAATTATCACCAGTTTCTGGTAAGGTCGAGGTAGTTATCCTTCTTTTCGCTTTCTCTCAATTTTACACTGCGGTCAGCCGAAACAGCAAAGTCAACTATTCTGCAAGTTTTATTATATCACTATTATTATTATTATTATTATTATGACATGTCAATGCACACAAGACTGAATATATGTGCTACAACCAAACAGGCGGCATTTCCACACTAGACGGAACCTCTCTGAAACTAGTAGACAAATTCTCCTACCTAGGAGGCAGTGTCTCATCAACCGAAAAAGACATCGACACACGACTAACAAAAGCATGGACAGCTATCGATAGGCTTTCGATCATATGGAAATCAGATCTGACCGATAAAATGAAACGCAGTTTCTTCCAGGCAGCGGTCGTATCGATACTGCTATATGGATGCACTACTTGGACGCTAAGTAAACGGCTGGAGAAGAAGCTAGACGGCAATTACACAAGTATATTGCGAGCAATAATGAACAAGTCCTGGCGGCTACACCTCACAAGGCACCAACTATACGGCCACCTGCCTCCCATCACGAAGACTATCCAAGCTAGACGCACCAGATACGTAGGACACTGCTGGAGAAGCAAGGACGAACTCATAAGTGATGTACTCCTATGGACCCCCGCATATGGCCGAGCAAAAGCAGGACGACCAGCTCGAACATACATACAGCAGCTATGTGAGAATGCGGGAAATAGCCCTGAAGACCTGCCAGAGGCGATGAATGATAGGGAGAAGTGGCGAGAGAGGGTCAGGGATATCCATGCTAGCCGCACGACATGATTATTATTATTATTATTGTTGTTGTTGTTATTTTGTAATCAATGATTGGTCTAGTCTTCTGGTCAGGATTAAATGATCGGTTTTCTCAGAGAAATTTATTTTGTGCTAATACCATTGGCTGTTTTTTCAAATTTTAATCTCTTGCACAATTCTCAGAGAATACCCTTTACCACTGCTTTTTTACTAGTTTCAAGGATTCGCTTTTTGCTTTTATTTCTTGCCATTTTTCACACCAACTTTAACTGGGGGTCATTCTCTGGAATCTAAGTGACAGTAAGTCACCACAGGCCTCAATTACTCTTTTGAGTTCATTTATTCCTTTCCCGCCATGTCTTGTATATTTCTTGAGTTGGTGTTCCTCCAGCTAGTTCGTTTATTGCATTAAAAAACGTGTATAATATTTTTTACAACCCTTTTAACCATTTTCTCTCATGGTTTTTAGATTCTATTGATTGTTGCAAATATTTTGGTGGCTCAGAGTTGGAATTATGTCTGTTCTGATAAATACAAAAGTAGGTAGATGATTTTAGTCCCGTTGCTGATTTTACGATCCCAGCCTAGTTCATCACTGAGAGGGACTGTCATATTTATATGCGGGAAGACCGACGCAAAGTGTGTCATAAAGAATAGTTTTTATATATGGTTTTGTTGCAATTTATTCCGACGGCCAAAGTGGTGTTTTTGTTTTGTTGTCCTCATCTTTTAGAAAAAAATTCAATCATCATATTTACAAATAACAAATAAAGAGAATTTTTCTTATGTTATATTATAAATTTATTCGTTTCGAAATCATAGGAGTACGATGCATACCCACAAAGCTTTAAAGAAAATGTTTACTAGTCTCAAAAGACTCCACCATAATTTTAATTCACGTCGAGAATGAGTAGGTTGAAGAAAAAGTAAAATAGGTTTCACCTAAGTTTAAATAATATTGAACAGTATTTTTATCGCGTTTTTTACTAATGTTTTTATTTATATGTTTTTTTGTTAATTGTGTTTTTTTTTATTCTTCTTTGTTTTGACCAATACTAAAAATAAGATAACATTATATATATATATATATATATATAATGTATCTTTTATATATATATATATATATATATATATATATATATATATATGTGTGTGTGTGTTTGATTAAACATAAAAGACACATTTTGTCAATATAATCTTATTGGGATCCTTTCAAGTTTCCTGATAAGTGTTTTGGTTTCAGGTTGGATGTCTATGCACCTTAATGATTCAAGCTTCATAGCCTTACATGTTAAAACCCATTCTATTCTCAAATCCAAATTTCAAAAAATTTCTGTTTGTAATACTACTATAATAGCACACGAAATTAATAAGCTACGACTACAAATCCTTGATGCCCAACAAAAAAACAAAAAAGAAATAAAATTAATTGAATTAATTTTGAAAATAGTGACAATGTTTTAAAATGCCTTCGTTATTTAAAAAAAAATGAAATAAATATTTCTTGATGGTATTCTATTTCCGTTGATAGCGTTCTGTTTTTTTAAATTTATCAGTGTCTCAGATTTAACCAAGTCTGCGTTTACGTAATTTTGTAATGTTATAAAACCTCAAAAACTCATTCAGAAACTCTATAAAAAACACTCTTTGTACATGCAATCAACCCATTATGATAGCCTGTGAAAGGTCCAAAAGTGCTCGGGACAATTATGGTAAATTCATCCACCAATTCAAACCTAAAATCAAGACACTTATCAGGAAACTTAAAAGGATCTTAATAAAATTAAATAGACAAAATGTTTCTTCATTATTTAGTCAGACATGCTTAAATGAAAGACTGCTGCCAATCACACACACACACACGCACATATATATATATATATATATATATATATATATATATATATATATATCGATTAAGAGTGTAAACAAATATTCTGATATAACTGTTACTACTTAAAGTTCAAATTATTTTCTATTGGAAAAGGCAGCGTTTTGCTTCAATTAATAAAGTAAATATTTTTTACACACACACAAACACACACACACACACACACATATATATATATATATATATATATATATATATATATATATATCATTAGTTATCATATATATATCATTAAGTTATCTAACCATATATATATATATATATATATATATATATATATATATCATTAGTTATATATATATATCATTAAGTTATCTAAAAATGTCTATCCTCCATCTGTTTTTAGATAGTTGAAAAAAAATTTTAAATTAATTGATGAAAATTATTTACTTATTTACTTTGATCATTCAATCTTTCTTTGGAAAAAAAAAAGTCCATTTCTGAATATGTTTTTTCAGCATTTAAAAACTTCTAATCAGCAATAGCAGTATAGTTTGACAATCATTTCCGCAATAGCATCAAACTTTGACATTTTTCCCGTTCGAATAACAACATTCGTAAAAAAGACAAATAAATTAAATTATAATTAACAAACTTATAATGCTAAAAATAATTATGATAATGAATTAGTTTTTAATGATTTGAGATTCAAAAACGATATTCAGTTCATAAATTAAATCTTAAAAATCCTTCATAAGAAATTATTTAAATGTTTTCAAATTTATCTCAAATTGCTGATGTTTATTTGTTTGGTTTGGTTTCTTTGTTTAATGGCATATCAACTCTTTTTAGGTTATTTAATGCCAAAGCCATTCTCCTAGAAGAACAGTAGTGGTACGATTTAACCCATAGCTGGGAGGATAAGGGTGTTCATACCTTTCCCGAGGGTATTTGCCCGAAAGTGAACGTAGAAGCGCAACTGGAGTACGAACTCGCGTACTACGATTCCACAGTCCATCGCTTTAACCAGTACACCAATCTAAGACTCTACCCCTCAGCCATGAGGAAACCAGCTGCAGCGAAGTAAATTTTAAACGTTTATGAATCACAATTACTATTGTTTACATACATCCGCGTAACGGCTACCGAGAGCTCAATTAATATGAAGAGCCTTGCATATACGCCAATGGCAACGCGATTACTTCATTCGCTAGGGGAGCATATACACACACAGACACACACACACACATATATATATATATATATATATATATATATATATATAACGACTACCGGAGTGGTAAATTTACACGAAAGAAGGAACGTGTTCAACCTCTAGTGCGGGGAGCTTGTGTGTGTGTGTGTGTGTGTGTGTGTGTGTGTGTGTGTGTGTGTGTGTGTGCTAACAATTTTAGACATTTTAGAATAATTTCAAACAAAGTATCAAGATTATGAAAATAGCAGTTGATATTTGAAAAGAGTCCACCAAAATTATGAAAGACCTGGGAGAAATTTAATCCACTGGCCAATTTTATGAAAACATCAGCAAATCATTTTAAAATTACTTTGTAATATTAGGAAATTATCAGCCAATAATTTCCCAGAGGCCATCAAAGAATGAAATTATATGACATTACTTTTCAACAGCACTCCAGTATCAAAAAATAATCTCCCAGTAATTTTAAAGAATCGACCACTTTTATGATGAAACCAGACAGATAGCTAGTATAATGGCAATAATTTCAAACGACCCACCAATATGAAAATATGTGCCCTTAACGTCAGACAGATAGCTAGTAATTTAAGGTAAACTGGCAATAATTTCAAACGACCCACCAATATGAAAATATGTGCCCTTAAGCCCAGACAGATAGCTAGTATTTTAACGAGAACTGGCAATAATTTCAAACGACCCACCAATATGAAAATATGTGCCTTTAAGCTCAGACAGACAGCTATTTTTTAAGGAGAACTGGAAATAATTTCAAACGACCCACCAATATGAAAATATGTGCCCTTAACCTAAGACAGACTGCTAGTATTATAACGAGAACTTGCAGTAATTTCAAACGGCCTGCCATTATGAAAATATGTGCCCTTAACATCAGACAGAGAGCTAGTATTTTAATGAGAACTGGCAATAATTTCAAACGATCCATGAATATGAAAATATATGCTATTAACCTCAGACAGACAGATAGTATTATGACGAGAACTGGTAATAATTTCAAACGGCCGGCCATTATGAAAATATGTGCCATTACCCTCACACAGACAGCAAGTATTATAACGAGAACTGCCAATAATTTCAAACGGCCCGCCGTTATGAAAATAGGTGCCCTTAATCTCAGACAGACAGCCAGTATTTTAACTAGAACTGGCAATAATTTCAAACGACCCACTAATATGAAAATATGTGCGCTTAACCTAAGACAGACAGCAAGTATTATAACGAGAACTGCCAATAGGTTAAAACAAGCGGCCTCTATAATGCAGCAACCCGACAATCTTTTGAAAAAATCTACCAAGTATTTGAAACATACCACCAATTTTAAGAAGGCTGGTTAATATTTCCTTCCTAGTGGTTTATACATGTTACTATTTTCATATTTTCCAATTATTTTTTTTCTTGAAAAAATGAAATCTTTTGATTCAGTTCTCAATTCCTAGAAAACACTTAGAAAATTCCAATAATTATTTTTATATCAAATTAAAATGATAGATAGATAGATAGATCAAATTTAACTTGGGTGACTACATTAAAAAATTATCGATACTGGTATTATCTAAATTCTACAACAATTGTGTATATATGTGAAAGAGTCATAAAAAAAGAAGCAAGTTTAAATCGATAAATCTCTTAAGTATAAAACACTTAATTTCAAAAGTAGTCAGCATGATTAATATATATATATATATATATATATATATATATATATATATATAATAAGGTATATATATATATATATATATATATATATATATATATATATATATATATACATATACATATATAAGAGTTGTGATACAACGGAACAGTCTGTCTGTGGATGACAATATATACGCTCACTCATGGGGGTTGAGCACTCTGGCGAAGGAATTTACGGCTGCCACTCGCATAATGCAAAGCTCTTCGAATGAATTGAGCACTCTGGTACCCGGTAAGGCATAAATGTTAACAAACGAAAGCTACTACACAATGCCTTATAATCCCCGAGTCGACATGGTTCACTTGTTGGCTGAGTGGTATGATACTAAGTCAGACTTAACGTTGGGCGGGTTTCGATCCCAGCTTCAAGCGTCCTATGTGTCTAGCCACACTGAAGAGTTGGGATACAACGAAAGAGTCCGTCTGTGGATGACAATATATATATATATATAGAGAGAGAGAGAGAGAAAGAGAGAGTTAGAGAGAGAGAAAGGAAGACAGACAGACAAACAGAGACAAAATGAGAAACAGATAGAGAAAAGGAAAAAGGAAAGAAAGCGAAACGTGTGTCTAAAGGAGAGGAAGACTGTTGCAGAGAAAAAGAAACAAAGCCAGAATGATGTGAAGAAAGAAAGAATCAATGAAAGCCTGGATAGAGTGAAGAAAAGCAAAGAAAAAATGGGTGCGTAAAAGGAAATGAAAATCTCCTTTGATTGACACATTGCATATTTACTTCAACGAGACGTCAAAAACTTGCTTGTAAATTACAATATTTAATTGATATCAATAGCTTCGTGCACACGCGTTTGATTTAATTCAGAAACAAAATTGTTTTACGTGATTGTCCCTTCAAAGGTTGAATATACCAAGAAGGAAAACACCTTTCAAAAGTACTGCATCACATCCCCTAAATATACAAAGAAAAAACTTTATATTGGCTGACTATAAGAACAAAGGATAATCATTTATTATGCAGTATTTGGCGGAGGTGCCCGTGGTGTAATGGTTATCGTCGTAGGAAATGGACACGACGACTCGAGTTCAAATCCTGGACGAGACAGATTGCATTTCACATAGCACTAATACCCTTGGTATGAAAGGTATGAATCCAATTATTCTCCCTCCAGCTATTCTGCAGCCTTGGTGAGGCAACTAGTCTAGGAGAAGGAAAACTCTGAATTGAAACCTGTTAAACTCCACTTAAAAATTGACCTTGTGTCATATCCTGCCCGAGCGGAGGGGTTGGTAAATAGGATTATGCAGTATTTGGCATGTATTTGTTTGTGGCGCCTGTATCACCAAACCGAAGCAGTTCAAGTCAGAGTAGGTATATATTGTTATTGGTAGTATCGTGGTAGTTCGTGCGCTAACACATTCAGCATAACCTCTTATCCTGTGTGATTTGAAAGCTATACTGATGAATGAGCTTTGTAGTCCAATTCGATTACTTAACAGGATCGTAACGCCATGGGAACAACCAAAAATATGTTTTGTGATTAGTGAAGACGCAGTTGATTAGTACACCGTAGCTAGACGTTTCTTGAAATTTTGTTTGAGTTGCAAGAACCTCGATGATCAGTCAAGGTCGTGGATTCCGAGGCAGTGCTCCAAACCTTCAAGGTAAATACAGTGTGTAGCCTTCACGACTTCGACGAAGGCATCCTTGTCTGCCAGGTCAATACTATATTAACCCGAGGCTCAGTTGAGCCTCATCTTACTCAAATATTGCAAAATTTTTGACTCAACCAAAATTCCTCCATCACGGGCAATATTTGACACAAAGTCGGTTTTAATTTTTAAAAATTTCCATGGGTAAAGTGTCCAGATGTTCCCTGTTATTTACCCATAGATGTGTGCATGTGTAATTGAGAGATTCCTGTCTTCCCCTAAGGAATTACAGTAAAGTACATGTTGGAATACCATCGATGGGTCGAAAAAGATCTGTTCTGAAATTATTAGTATTACATAGGAATACTTGAAGCTATATAACTGTTCAATGAGAATAATTACTTGAAAACAAATAAATACTTATGAATTAATAGTATAGTGTTCGCCAAATGATCCGGGAGACTGGGGTTCAATCTCAGGTCGAGTCATACCAAAGACTTAAAAATGGTACTTGATACCTCTTTGCTTAACACTCAGCATTATAAGGTACGTATCGTGGAGCAATCCAGGGAAAGGAGTAGCGTCCTCCACTACACATCGGTATAGTAGCTATTGAAAAGGGAGCCTTCAGGTCGCCCTTGACTATAATCGCTAAGAACTTTTATTTACGAAACGCATCGTCCACGAGCAGAATTTTGAATTCAGGATTTCCTTCTTCTAAATTTGGTGGTCAAACGAAATCTCATGAATCTAGTCTGCTCTAGCTGGGGACCAAAAAGACAGATTGCGGCTTTTCGCAAGAGCATTCGTGGGAAGTGAAGAACCAGCAGCCTCTATTTTGTTTGTTATTTTTTCGGACTGCAGTCCTTCTCTTTATTGCTGTTATTTGTAAGACAACGTTTCGACTGCTGTATCCTCCAGCCTTTTTCAGGTGTCCCTTGTTTATCTGGGTATGGAAATGATTTAAACTAGGAAATCGTTTTTAAAATGTGACCGTTAGTCGAACATATGTTCCTCGTCTTTGAAACGTTTTCTTTTCCAATGTTGACCTCTTGCATAGACCAAGTATTGAAATCAACGCAATCAATGAACCAATAATGAAAAATCTCAAATTGTATTTTTTAAAAGGTGTACCATAATAATTTCGCTAGATCTCTTTTTGGCATGAAGTTTAATTAGTTTAAAATGACAGCAGAAAAAGTTGCCCAGTCGGCTGGGGCTGGAGAATACACTGACTGCACCTCTGCAGTGGGGTAAGAGCCCCGGCCCCAACGAGTGTCCTGTTATGACCCTAAACAATCTGATAGTGAGGTTCTAGTAGTGCTGGAGCTTTGGGAAATGCGGAGTACTCCTTTATTACCATTGCTCCCAAGTCCACTCTGGCCCGGAGTGGTAGCACCTGATAGGGCCCTATCTATGGGTTAAATAGAACTAACAGCATACGAATGCTAAAAGGACTTGTTTGAATAAACTGAATAGCTTGAAATAGAAATCTTTTTGACAATTAAACCGTACTTACATTTAAACTGCGTGCTTATGCTTAACTGAATTATTTCAAATAGAACGGTTTTTCGAGATTAAAAGTGTATTTACACTTAACTGAATTGTTACATATAACTGCTTGAATAGTTTGAAATAGAAATGTTTTTGACAATTAAACTGTGTACTTATGCTAAACTGAATTGTTTGAAATAGAACTGATTATTTGTATAAAAATGGATTTGGCGTTAAATAACCTACAAAGGTTGATATGCCATAAAACCCTATAAACCAACCAATCAGCAGAAAAAGACCTTCAGATATCATCCAGTATATGGTGACTCCGAGATTTTCTGAAAGCTTGAATTTAATTGGATGAGTGAAGATTCCTGATCACCTGATCGTAGAAAGTTTGATAAACAGAAATAATATACAGTAAGTGAGAAATCGTCGACAAGAACAGTCGAACGATCTACGCCCCGATCATTGATTCCCCGTTTAGTTTTGACGGGTGATGAAATATGGATGTTGCAAGATTTTAACATATGATGTGCTCATGAAAATATGTTCAAGTTGTTTGACATCTTAGTACAGAACTGTTGCTACAACGAAAAAGAACGAAAATAGCGTCACGAAAGAAACATGAACAGAACGACAGGATGGAAAAAACAAGTGAAGTGTTGGGTGTTGCGAATCAAGATTTAAATGAGAAGTGATAATAACGAATTTGATCCTCAAATGAGAGTGGCGAATGAAGAGCCATTTTTAAAAAAGGTATCAAAAATCCCTTTTTTTAACACATACGTCATGTTTATTTCGAGTGATGTCGAATAATGTTTTGTGTTACTATAGCAATGCTATTTTATCATTAGTCGGAAGTATTCTACGTGTGACAATAAATGTATGAGCTGATAAAGTCAAATAAAGTTGTAAATATAAAAAGATGTTTTGTGTCTTTTTTTCTTCTTTTGGCGAAACTCTTATTTCCAGTCGATTCTTTTTTTTTTCAGTATAATGTTATTAATTTATTATTTAAAACATTGTCTGATTAAGTCACCCGCGCTTATTCTGGTTTCTTTTGAAGAAGCAGGGACGAACTCATAAGGGATGTACTCTTATGGACCCCCACACATAGCCATGCAAAAGCAAGACGACCAGCACGAACATACATTCAGCAGCTGTGTGAGGATACGGGATGTTGTCCTGAAGACCTGCCTAGGGCGATGAACGATAGGGAGGAGTGGCGAGAGATGGTCAGGGATATCCGTGCTACCAGCGCGACATCATGATGATGATGATGATGATATGTTTTTAATTGTTTCGTCAATCATTTCCTTCTTTTCTTTATTTTCTTTCTTACTGAGATTTTTTCCTTACATTTACATTTCAATGTTTCTTCGGTCTTTAACATTTTTTTCATTCATTCTTTCTTTCTTTCGTTCTTTCTTTCTTTCTTTCTTTCTTTCTTTCTTTCTTTCTTCTCTTACTCATTTATTTCCTTCCTTCAGTCCTTTCTTTCTTTTCTTTCTTCCGTCTTTCACTTCTTCCTTCATTTCCTTCCTTCATTTTTTTTCTTTCTCTATTGTTTTCTTCACTTCTTTTCTTCCTTCAGTCCTGTCTTTCTTTCTTTCTTTCTTTCACTTCTTCTTTCATTTCCCTATTTCAATTTTTCTTTCTCTATTGTTTTCTTCGCTTCTTTCCTTCCTTCAGTCCTGTCTTTCTTTTCTTTCTTCCGTCTTTCATTTCTTCCTTCATTTCCCTCCTTCAATTTTTTTTCTTTCCTCTATTGTTTTCTTCATTTCTTTCCTTCTTTCAGTCCTGTCTTTCTTTTCTTTCTTCTGTCTTTCACTTCTTCCTTCTTTTCCCTCCTTCAGTTTTTTTCTTTCTTCTATTATATTCTTCACTTCTTTCCTTCATTCAATTTTTTCCTTTTTTTTCCGTTCTTCCATAGCTGCCGTTTTTTCTTGAAGGAGACTGATAACATATTAAATGGTATTTGGAATTAAGAGGTGACAAAATTACCCTAACCATAGTTTCAACCATATCACTCGAAGTGTTTAATAATAGATTTGCTACATCTATTATTTGAGAAAGTAGGGGAGATGATTTAGACTGAATTTAACCGTAATGTTATATCTGTTTAATTGTCAATTTAAGATGAAACCTTGGCTTTCATTGGTGGAGTTAAAGTCAGGTGACCAAAATTCTAGAAGGCATTCTAGATGTCCTTGTGGCGTAGTTGCTTATGTGCTCGAAGGTGTTTTTGGAGAGAGCTTGTTTGAATTCCAGTTGTGCAACTATGTTTACTCATACTCTTAGAAAAAGGCATGAACCCCTTTTTCCCACTGCTATAAGCTCAATAGTACTCATGCATCTAGAAGAATAGCTTTGGCATTAAATAAACCACTTTGGCTTATATACCATTAAACAAATTCTGTTTTGTTCTGTTTTGTTTTATGAGTTATCAACTATTCTGTTATTTAATGCCAAATCCAGCATATATATATATATATATATATATATATATATATATATATATATATATATATATATATATATAAGGTGTTTGTTGTTGGCCCAAAGAAAAAAATAAAAATATATTCAAAAATAAGAAGGTCCATGAAGAGATTTGTAGTTTTTGAATCTATTTATTTTGTTCTTATGTACGTGTTATATATGTGTATGTTTCCAGCTTGTTGCTTTCGCCAGAGAACATATGTGGCACAAGGCCTTGTTAAAGGGTTTACTCAATGAGACAGGGATTTCGTCTTGTTTCCAGTTTGAATGGTCTTCTGTTAGTTCGGGCGGGTTTTATATGGAGATTATTCTCCCTTTTTCCTAGTGTGTGTTTACTTTGGTCTGCTTTACCCTTTTTTAATATTTGATATGTTTATCATTGTGTGTGTGTGTGTGTGTGTGTGTGTTTGTTGGAGTAGTTTTGGGTTTCACTAACAGTTATTTTTCTTCTCTGTGTGGGGCTGTGTTGTTTTAAATTTACTATTAGCTCTTTCTACTATTTTTTATATGTATACACATGTCTGTGTATATGTATATGTGTGTGTATGTGTTTGTTAGAGTGAGAGGGGGACAGAGAGAGAGAGAGGGGGGGAAAGGAGAGAGAGTGTGAGAAAGAGAAAGAGATTTTAATATGAATAGGTCCACGAGAGAATTTGTTTTTAGGATATTTATTCAAGATGTGTTTCTGATGTTTTCTAAAGACGACAAAAAACGTTGGAAACACATCTTAGTGAAGAAGGAATAACCTAAAAGTAAATTCTCTTGTGGACCTATTCATTTTCAAGTATTTCCTTTTTTTCTTTCAATGGACCAACAAAAAATTATATATATATATATGCATGTGCGTGTGTGTGTATGAGATTTGAAAGGAAATAGTTTGTAATACCATTATTTTAAAATCAGCTTAACTTAATTTGCTGTCATTCAATGAAATGGTTTTTAGTATTATGACATCAGCAGAATTGACCTTCGGCCACCGAATTCTAGCATCATCAAAATACAATTTAGGTTGTGGGTGTGACACAAAAACAACTTGAATAATATGGTTGGGATATTCCTATTTCGGGACATCCCTATTTATAGTTTAGCTTGACATAACCAGCCGACTGATTCAGGATCAAAGTGAAGTATTTTCAGGTCAATGGTCTCCACAGCCAAGAGGATCCCGTCCTCAGATATTACATGTTGTCACCCATGGCTTTAGGGTGGATTCGTTTGGAATCCTTAACTCTTTGCAAAAGTGCGGTCGGTGTATTCTATAGCTCCTGGCGTCAGGTTAAAACAATATTAAGGAAATGGAAACGTCCTTGGCGTTTAACCTTTCTTTCATGGACTGTATGGGTTTCGTTTCAGTTATTTCAGAAATATATAACGTTGATATCTCCCTTTATTAAAGATAAACAGCTATCTAGCTTATTCTAGCATATGGCCCTTAGTTGTAAAATATTTTGTGATATATATTACTGTCTTTGAAACTACTTTATAATTATTTGTTTGACAGGAGCTGAACTGCCGACTGTTTATATACCGTATTACCACGGAGTTCAAATCGATGACTGGTGAAATCTTTAATGACATTCATAAAACTGTTGAATTTCTCATTGTAATTTTGATTAATAAGTCTTATTTTTCGTAAAATTAATGTCTGTTTAATACCATCTGCCATTGTTATGTAATTAAGGTAAAGATTTTTTTTATAATGAAACTTGGCCATTGGCCTAATGAGTAGAGTGTTTGCCAATGGTCCAGAAGACCAGGGTTCAATTCCAGGTCGTCATAGCAAAGACTTAAAAAACGGTACTTGATGCCACCTAGTTTAACACTCAGCATTATAAGGTAAGGATCAAGAGTAAAGGGGAGCAATCCAAGGAATGAAGTAGCGCCCTCCTCTAAACATCGGTGTCGTAGCCATTAAAAAGGAAGCCTTTGGGTTGTAATATAATGGCTGAGGGATTTCGTTTTATATATCTTGCTTTTCGGTTTAGTTAGGCTGAGAACCTTTCGCTTAGCGCATGGGTTAGTTAGGTGCAACATGAGCGCAGGTGTTCACGCGTGCGCGGGGAGGATGTGGCATTCAGACATGTCAAAATAAAAATCCCAGATAGTAAATGTGACCAGATGTAAATGACGTCACGCACCGGAAGCGTGGGCTGGAATTTGAAAAAAGCAGTTAGTTGAGTTTTAGCGTCCGAAGAAGACGGTTGACTTTGGGGGCTCGCCGAGATCAGACCAATAGTTTGCGGCGGGGTGCCGCGCGTGGTGGGGAGCAAATGGAAAAAAAGCATAGAAAAATTGTGTATCACTCTCCTCATGTCGAATAACCTCAAAGGTAATAAAAAGTTTCGTACCTGAACTAAGAAGTTGTAAGTGTTTTTTTTTTTTTTGTGTGTTTCGGGATTCCTATGTTATCTATATATGAGTTATGAACATTCTATGGTACATTTCACATATCCGTATCATGGGTATGTTACAGGGTCACTCTCGTCTACGGTCGCCAACTTTATTTACTACATTTTTATATTAATCATTTTTCATTAATTATATTTTATTATTTAGTTTGGTGAAAATTTGAACCTTCGGTGTCTTTTAGTTCAGGTGCCATAGTCAGATGGTTTACACTTACGTAATAATAAACACCCAGACTGGAAATGGGGCTGGACGGCAGTTGGAGTGAATTCAGTGGGTGGTTAACATCGTACTCAGATGAGATGGTCCTGAGAATTTGATGTTTTGAATAGACGAGTTGTTGAGGTTCGACCGTTGAAGCGCGTTGTTGAGTTTTTCCGATCTTTTCAGATCAGATCAGTTTTGGTCTCGACCGGCAAAGATGAGTTGAAATCTTAAATACCACCAGATGCACTGCGCGTGGAGGGTGGAGTCAGTACAGTATGGTTAACATAGACCCTTAAGAATTGTATATCTCTCCTCGTGTCGCCAAGGACTGAAAGTAGAAAGAAAAAACACGACCGTACCGCCTCTCTTTGTATTATCTTTGTTATTATTTATATTACCAAATCAATACAACACCATGACAACGTAGTTTCTTAGATATATACATATTGATATTTATATAATTGGAATTTCATCGGAATCACACGTGAGAAAGACCAATATTGGCCAACTACAGCCCTTCTAGATGTTACGTGAGTCTGGCTATAAAACAAAGCGTAACAAGTGATCACCCTCTTTTTTTTTTCTAGCATTTTTTGCACAGAACCGCATCGCATAAGCCCCAGACGGTAACAGTACGAAAAGTAAACTCACTACATACCAGTGGGTTGCAAACAAACGCGACCACTGCTACATATCTTAAACAGGACCTTAACAAGTTACTAGAAACATCCAAACAACTAAATTTCCACATCATATTTATCAAAAACACCCTTATCCAACAAACCTCTTGAACTTTTTGTTATACATGTTAAACCTACCCGTTGTATTTCGTTTATATGCTCAGTAAACCTTTTCTCGTTGCAAAAGTGGTTTATGTCCTTTCTTCCTAAGCGGCGCCCATCTCCTCACTGCGTTCTAAGAACGGTTTATTCTCCTACAAACCTTGGGGTATAAACTTTGCTTTTCCCGGAGATAAAAATCCCCGTAATATTTATAAATAAACACATACATACATAGACAGTGGGTAGAGTGTTCGCCAATGGCCTGAGAGGCCGGGGTTCGATCTCAGGTCGAGTCATACCAAAGACTCTAGAAATGTTACTAATTACCACCTTGTTTAACACTCAGCACTATAAATAAGTATGAACGGAAAAGTGGAGGAATCCAGGGAAAGGGATAGCGCCATCCTCTACACCCGGATGTCCCTCGACTATGTGTAATATAATGGCCGGGGGGTTTCGTTTTATATATTTTGCCTTTGGGTTTAGTTAGGCTGAGAACCTTTCGGCTCAGCACATGGGTTAGTTAGATGCAAACTTGAGCACAGGTGTTGACGCGCACGCTGGGAGGATGTGTCGTTCACAGATGTTAAAATAAAAATCCCAGATAGAATGGTTGACCAGTGAATGTGAATGACGTCATGCACCGGAAGCACGCACAGGGGATTTGGGGGATTTGAAAAAAGTCAGTTAGTTGAGAACTAGACTCCGAACGGGAAGGGTCAACTTTCGGGGTTCGCTAAGGCCAGACGAATTTGAGCGCTACGGGCGTCGTGAGTGTTTTGGGGGCAGATGGAAAAGTCATCATTGAAAGATTGTGCATCTCTCTTCCTTATGTCGAAACCTTTAACTTAAAGGTAATGAAAAAAAATTTCGTACCTGAACTAAGAAGTCGTTACGTGTTTTTCGTGATTCCTATGTTCTATGTATATATGTTATGAACATTGTATGTTTTTTGTTGTTGTTTAATGGCATATCAACCCTTGTAGGTTATTTAATGCCAAAGCCATTCTCCTAGAAGAACGGTAGTGGTACTTTTTAACCCATACCTGGGAGGATAAGGGGGTTCATACCTTTTCCAAGAGGATTTACCCGAAAGTTAACGTAGAAGCGTGACTGGAGTACGAACTCGCTTACTACAATTCCGCAGTCCATCGCTTTAACCATTACACCACGAGGACACTCCCTCTGAACGTTTCACATATCCGTATTCATATATGGCTATGTTACATATGGTCACCAATATTAGTTTTACTTAAGAATATATATACATATTTAAGCAAATTTTGTTAAATACGATAGAACACTGTTTATTATTTTCAATTTTTTTTTCAAGACTGCATGGTTTTTTCTAGTGTTAAAGACTTTACAGGAATTTTCCGATATCTTCTGCCCAAGCACTTTCGACCAAAATTTTGGTCGTCTTCGGGGATACTGTAGTTTTGAGTTGACTGTTGATTTTTTTACCGTTTTGATTATTTGTAGCATTTTATTCAGTTGGAATGTTTTCAGCGTTTTGTTTTAAAACGTTCGGTAGGAAAAAAGTGCACTAATAGAGCTAGTCATCCTAACTTATAAGAAATATTTTATATGTTGGTGCTGGTTTTAAATGTTATTTTATTTATGTTTGCGTTTTTAAAATTTTTTTTATGCATATTGCTTCTATGATTTGTAATCGATGTTTATTATTGTTTTTATATATCATAATTGTATTATCTTTCTTATATCGGAAGATGTATGTTGGTTTGTGCTATTCTTGTGTTTTATAATTAAATGTTGTTTTAGGGAGCTATTTTCAGAAAGATGATTAGTAAGACGATGAGATTGTGGTTGTATTGCCAATGTAAGAATTGTTTTTTTTTTGTTTTTTTTTTGTTTTTTTTTCTTGAGGCACTCTCGATATCGACATATAAATTCATAAACTACATTGGTTTGGCTTATGAGTATTTTAGCAGAGCTGGTGTTATTCATAACGATAAGGTTAGATGTTTCAAATTTAGTGTAGTTGATAAGTTTTATTTGTTTCTTGTTTTTCAATAGGTTTAATGTGTCATTATATGACGTTGGTTATTGCTTGTTCGTCTAATTTGTTGTAGTGCATTTGATTTCTGTAATATATATATATATATATATATGTACGTCATATTATTATCATATTATATCTTATAAGATATATATATATATATATATTACAATTTTAAAATTGAGTTTTACCCTGTGACGACTGAAACTGTAAATTACGCCGGCTACACATCAGCAGAGAGTAAGTGTCCTCGAATTAACGATAGTGAGATTCCAGTTCAGGAGTTTTAGAGGATTAGGAATACCCCTTTGTAACAATTACTCCCAGGTTCACTCTGTTTCGTTTTACCTGTTGTTGTCGTACTTTAGGGCCAAACAGAACTGTTTCATCATTTACTATTAGTTATTTGAAACTATAAGAAATTATTTATGTTACTCAGGAAATCCTCATAAATAAAATTATCTATATGTTATAGAAATACTTGGAACGATTCTTGTCCAAAAGAAATTATTGTTAATAAATTGAATTATTCGTGTTAGATAGCAATACTTGAAACACTTTAACTGTAGCTAAACAAATGAGATTTAACAAATCGTTCAAAAATAAAACTATCTCAAATCTATACGCCCACGAATTATATATATATATATATATATATATATATATATATATATATATATATATATATATATATATATATTGGCAGCATTTCTTCATTAATAAAAATTTCGTTGAACATAATAGACATTTTCTGTCTACATATTTTTTTGTTGATCCGTTCATGTTGCCATATTGCTATTATCGTATTCGGCGGGAATTGATTGATGTATTTTCCATAATTGTATACAAATACATCAATCAATTCCCCCTGAATACGATAAAAGCAATACGGCAACATGAACGGATCAACAAGAAAATATGCAGACAAAAAATGTCAATTATGTTCAACATAATTTATATATATATATATATATATAGAGAGAGAGAGAGAGGAATTGATCATATGTTAATTAAATTACCATGACTAAAAAATCTGGAAAACACCTACATGCGGAACACTAAACAACTGTTTTGACCTTATTGGGTCTCATCAGCAGTGTATACCGTGATCTCCACCACTAGAGATTGAACCAGCAACACCAAAATGCAGAAACCGAAATTCTACAACTCGGCCATTTGTCCATGCCACATATAAGCGATGCCAAATCAACTAGTCATCGTAAGAATACGTGACCACACGAGCCAATGTGTCTTGAAAGTACGTTTTTATCATACAGAGGTAAAAATACGGTTGGAACAGCTGTTCAGTGTTCTGTATGTCGCAGGTAAGAGTTTGCCGGATTTTCAAGTCATGGTAATTTATTTAATATATTATCAATTCCTCTCTTTATATATAATCTAATTCTATCCCCTGAGGTTATAGTCTATGCGGTTGCATAACGCCGACAAGGGAAGACGTAGCTCTTGAGGTGGTCGTGTCCTCTGTAAAGAAAAAAAACATACTTTCAAGACACATTAGATCTTGTGGTCGCGCATTCTTATCATGAATGGTTGAGTTGGCATCGCTTATATATGGCATGTGGCCCAGTGGTAGAATTTTGGATTCTAAATTTTGGTGCTGCTGGTTCGATCTCTAGTGGTGGCGATCACGGTATGCACTGCTAATGAGATCCAATAAGGTCGAAACAGCTGTTCAGTCTTCCGTATGTCACATGTAGGTGTTTGCCGGATTTTCTAATCATGGTAATTTAATTAATATATATATATATATATATATGAATAAATAAATATATATTAGATTTTATATATTTAATACCATGGTAGTTTGTCTGTGACCTTAGGTTTCATGAAGTTTTACAAACAACAATCATTAAGCAGTTAACGAAAGAAAACCGTTAGAATTGTGTACAAGTCTTTGTGCGCTTGTGAGCGTATATTTCGATTTTTTCGAGTTCTTCATTTTCTTTCGTTATCTGTCTGATGATTGTTTGTTTGTAAAACTTCATAAAATCTAAGGTCACAGACAAACTTCCATGGCATTAGATATATAAAATCTAACATATACATATTTATTATTATTGTATAATAGCTCAATCACAGATATTCAGCACTCTCCAAATTGTATTGCACTTGTATTGTCACAAACCTACAAAGTGAATTTGTGACAACCAACACTGTTTCAATATATATATATATATATATATATATATATATATAAAATTTGTGGGCGTACAGATTGCAGATAATTTCACACACACACACACACATATATATATATATATATATATACACTCACAAATTATATATATATATATATATATATATATATATATATATATACGCCTACAATTATATATAGATATATAATTTGTAAGCGTTTATATATATATATATATATATATATATAAAGTTATCTGCTCACTATAAGCCCACTACTTATATATATATAAACATTTGATATTAAATAAATCATATAGGTTGATATGCTATAAATCGCCAACCAACTAGGAAAGCAAATTAAATGAAGAAATCTGACTTTTCATAAACGAATTTAAACATGAACTTAAAAAACAATTTCGAAAATCATGTTTTTAGGTAGTTTTTCAAACTCTATTTTCAAATTCTATTTCGATAAGCGTGACTGTGTCGTAGATGTCAAGAATGATCAAGAAAAAGACCCCAAGACATCTGAAAGTGGTCTATTTTCGTTATATATATATATATATATATATATATATATATATATATATATGCAGAGAGAGAGAGAGAAGGGGGAGACATAGTGGGGGAGTTAATTGAATTATATCTAATGTTCAATTACGCATTCTTTCATTTACGATGACATTGAGTTTATAAATGCTCCAGGCATCAAAATTAAATGGGTTCAAAGGGGGAAAAAACACGTCTGTGTATGTTTACCCTCATCTTAATTGGTGTTCCGTTTCCGGTCCAGGAAATACAACGACGTTCTAAACAGGTGAAAATCCAAACACGAAAACCGCGGTACCTAAAAGCATCTATATCACTTAGACTTTTGTCTGTTTGTCGACCACATTTTGCCAAACGAATTGATAATTACACAAGTTTGAGAAGCATAAACCCAGTTAGTATAACTTCTAGGTAATTTTCCAAGCCCGCTCCCATTGTAATGGCCGTGAGATTTCGTTTTATATATCTTGCCATTGGGTTTTGTTAGGCTGAGAATCTTTCGGCTCAGTCCATAGGTTACTTAGGTGCCAACATGAGCGCAGGGGTTCACGCGCGCGTGCGGAGCGGACGTGTCATTCAGAGATATCACAATAAAAATCCCAGTTAGAAGTGACAACAACAAACCTGTATTAAGCCCAAAATTCTATTTTTCTAATACTTATAGACGTAACTATATAAATGTTTATTTTTAGATCGTCGTGTAAAGTTTTTATTGTCAAAGAAGAATTGATATAATAAACGTACAATAACGTATATGGGTAGTTAGGCAGCAGTCGTTCATTTAAGCATGTTTCATTAAATAAAGACAAATTTTGTCTGCATGATTTATCTAACATCCTTTCAAGTTTTCTGATAAGTGTCTTAGTTTCCGGTTGAAATTGTTCGATGAATTTCCCAAAATTGTCCCGGGCACTTTCGGACCCTTCATAGGCCATCATCAGGGGTTGCTTTGTGACACTGTGAGTTGGATATATGCACATGCATGCATAAACACGTGTGTGTGTGTGTGCACCCATACATGTGTGTTTGCGTGTGTATATATATAGGAAATGTTTGGAAAACTCATTAACTAGATTAAGGAAATCTAGATAAGAAAATGTTAAACATATGGTCACGGGTGTGGGTAAGTGTTAAGTACTTGTCGGGTACTGGTCAAAAACTTAAAAGGGTCTGAATTTAATGTCCCTGTATCGGAGACGGCCAGGCTAGGAAATATTCTTATGTCCAGGTTTTTAAAGAGATGAATGGCCCTCCCAAAAAAGTTATGGGTTTATTCTTAGGTGTCCCTTGGCCGGAAATATTAATAATAAAACATTCTGTGTATATACAAGTGCGTTTTGGGTCCTAGCAGTTAGACATAGTTGGGTTCGAGGAAAGTTGATTAGGCCGGAACAAAGAAACAACGAACAGCGACATTACCAGCCGGACCCAGTTAGTTAAGATGACCTTTTGCCAGCCGAAACTCAAACTAGAACTAATTATCCACAAAGTGTTGCACGCTCTCCATCCTCCCTTGGCGTTTTAACCACAAAGTTGTTGTTGTGTTTATGTTGTTTTCCCCGTGAACCTGCCTCTCTCTCTTCTGAATGTTTTGAAAGTTTCATACCATAAGAAAATATGGGAACGCAGAGTTGAATAAAACAGAGTAAATAAATGCAAGTTTCGAAAGATTCCAGTTGAAAACACTACTATGATCGCACAAGAAATTAACAAGTTACGACTATAAATCCTAGAAGCCCTACATATACAAAAATAAAACAAAAAAAGCCCCCACTAGAATCAATAGAATTAATTTAGAAAAAAACAACAATGTTTTGAAATGATTTTAGTATTTTTATAATCCCGTATTCCTATAGTATTCTATTTCCGTTGATAGCTTTCCCTTTTAAATAGCTTTCCCTTTTTTAAATACATCAGTTACCCTGTTTTATCCAACTCTGCGTTCCCATATTTTGTTATGGTAGGAAACTTTCAAAACTCTTTAAAAAAAAAACAAACACACCTTACACAAGCAAGTAACCCCTGATGATGGCCTATGAAGAGTCTGAAAGCGCTCGAAACAATTTTGGGAAATTCTTCTACCTATTCCAACCTGAAACTAGACACTTATCAGAAAACTGGAAAGGATTTTAAATAAATTATGCAAACAAAATATCTTTATTATTTAATGAAACATGCTTAATAACATGTATATATATATATATATATATATATATATATATACTTGTTAAAATAACATATTTTGTGTTTTGTGTGTGTGTGTGTGTGTGTATGTATGTGTGTGTGTATATATATTTATGTGTGCGTGTGTGGGTTGGGGGGTGAGGGGTAAAAGGAAAAAAATATGTTTGATGTTTTTTTTTTTCGTTTTACCTTTTCTACGTACATTCTATCTGATTCAACTCATTTCTTCCTTCATATATATGTATATATATATATATGTGTGTGTGTGTGTGTGCGTGTGTGTGTGTGTGTGTGTGTTTGTGTGTGCGATGAATATAGAATGTGGAAATGCAGCGACCCATTAACATAAAGGGTTGAGTGTTTAGCAAAGGTCCGGGGGACCGGGGTTCAATCCCAATTTGAGTCAAGCAAAAGACAAAAATAAATGGTACTTGATGCCTCTTTACTTAACACCAATTATTATAAGGTACGGATACAAAATAAGTGGAGCAATCCAGGGAAAGGAGTAACATCTATACCGAGAGTAGAAGCTATTGAAAAGGAAGCCTTCAGGTCGCCTTCAACAACAGTCGGCCAACAACAACGTATTTCGAGGATAAATTTATTCACGGCTGAATAATCTGCCAAAGTTAAGCGTTTCAGTTTTTATATTAAACCATCGTAAGGGCAATAAGAACGAGAGCTGTATATTTTGAATTATATTTAATTCTGAATTATTAGTCTTCCTACGAAGAGCAACAGAATTTAAAAAAATATTTTTCTAAGTTTCTAAAAATTCATAAAAATTTCGCTTTTGAAATAAATTTAGACGTTAATGGAGGTGCCCGTGGTGTAATGGTTATCGTCGGAGGAAATGGACACGAGTTCAAATCCTGGACGAGGCTGATTGCATTTCACATAGCACTAATACCCTTGGGAAAGGTATGAATCCAATTATTCTCCCTCCAGCTATGGGTAAATAGTAGGGCGGACTAGGTTCTTCAGCCTTAGTGAGGCAAATAGTCAAGGAGAAGGGGAAACTATAAATTCAAACCTGTTAAACTTCGCTTAAAAATTGACCCTGTATCATATCCTACCCGAGCGGAGGGGTTGGGTAAATATGGAAATAAATCTAGAGCACCAATTACGTCACAAATGATAGCTACAAACGGCAATGGAACGTTAAGAACTTTCATACTTTTTCATTTCATTTTAAAATTGAAAATGATCATCATCACCATTATCAATTCACGCAGCTAGCACGGATTTCACGGATTCTCTCTCGCCATTCGTCCCTATCATCTATCGTTTCTTGCAAGTCTTCGAGACTACATCCCATGTCCGCAAAGAGCTGTTGTGGGAATGTTTTTCTTAGTCGGCCACGTGAAGCGGTCCATAGAAGAACTTCACTTGAGTTCGTCTTTGCATGACCTCACTAAACAATCAGATGGTGAGTTTCCTGTAATGCTAGAACATTGGTGGATGCAGAATACCCTTTCATTGAGGTATGGAGAGGTAACACGTAACGGGATCCTATGTATGCGTCAAATAGTACTAAACTGTGTAATTATGCTAATCTGAATTGATTGAAATAGAACTGTTTTACATGACATTGAACCTGTGTACATTTGCTAAACTAAATAGCTTGAAAAAGAACTGCTTTTTGACATTGAAACAGTGTAATTATGCTCAACGGAATTGTTTGAAATATATCTGTTTTTAGCATAAAAATGAATTTGGCATTAATAACCTATAATGTTTGATGTGCCATAAAATCAAACTAATCTAAGTCAAAGACTTTCTCCAAAAAACAACTTGGTAGGTTAGTGGTAAAGCAAATGCGATATAATTTGGATATTAATACAAAGCAATACTTGGAATCATTTAACTTTCTTGGTTAAATTTAATTGCTTAAAAAAGAAATGTTTTGACATGACATCGAATCTGTGTATTTATGCTAAACTGAATTGTTTGAAAAAGAACTGTTATGTATATGGATTTAGCATTAATGACCTAAATTGTTTGGTGTACTCATCAACCGAAAAAGACATCGACACACGACTGACGAAGGCATGGACGGCTATCGATAGGCTCTCGATCATATGGAAATCAGACCTAACCGATAAAATGAAAAGCAGTTTCTTCCAGGCAGCGGTTGTGTCGATACTGCTATATGGATGCACTACATGGACGCTAACTAAACGGCTGGAGAAGAAACTAGACGGAAATTACACAAGAATGTTAAGAGCAGTATTGAACAAGTCCTGGCGACAACACCCCACGAGACCCCAATTATACGGAAACTTGCACCCAATCACGAAAACTATACAAGCTAGACAAACCAGACACGCGGGACACTGCTGGAGAAACAAGGACGAGCTCATAAGTGATGTACTCCTATGGACCCCCACATATGGCCGTGCAAAAGCTGGACGACCCGCTCGAACTTACATACAGCAACTATGTGAGGACACAGGATGTGACTCTGAAGACCTGCCGGGGGCGATGAGTGATAGGGAGAAGTGGCGAGAGAGGGTCAGGGATATCCGTGCTGGCGGCACGACATGATGATGATGATGATGATGACTATAAAACCAAACTAAACTAAACCAAAATTGAATAATAATCCGTAAAAGGAATACGCATATTAAAATGGGATTTGTGAATGAATACCAAAATGTGAGTTACAAATTTTTCTTTTTACGTGTTCCTTAATTGAGTGTTTACTTTTGGTAAATTTCCTTTTTCCCTTATTATTTTCTCTTATTAAAAAAATCTGCTTTCACCCTTTTATGGTATTTCACGGCTAAAATGCAATTAATTGTATTAAAAATATTATCAAAGCAGAAAAAGCGAAAGCAAGATTTAAATTTTCATCAGATTTTTAAAAAAATGGATTAAATTCCTTTTTATTTGACAAACCGATCTTAAACATTTTCTATGATCCTCACATTGTGAGTGCTGTTTGTCATCTCAGGTACACCGTCCTCGGTAGAAGATTTTTTCTTCTTACGTTATGAAAGAAAATTTCTTCATGTTCTATTGTGTTGTGTGTGTGTGTCGGTTGGTTGGTTTGATTTACGGCATATCAACGCCTTTTGGGTCATTTAACGTCGAATTAAGTGATTTTGATAAAAGTTCCAAACAATTCAGTTTCGTATGTGTATTGTTTTTTTACACACAGTTAAATGTGGAAACAGTTCTATTTCAAACAATTCAGTATAGCATATCCACACTTTATTGTTTACACAGACTTAAATGCCAAAACAGTTCTATTCCAATCAATTCAGTTTAGCATAAGGATGCAGTTCAATATAAAAATATGGTTTGGTTTCGTATGATGGCATATCATATATTTCTGGTTATTCAGTGTCACATCTATTTTATACATATAAACAGATCTATTTTAAACAATTTAGTTTACCATAAGTGCAGAGTTTAAATGTCAAAAACAGTTCTATTTCAAGCAATCAAGTTTAGTTAACAAGGTTGAATGGTTCCAAGTATTGCTATGTATTACTCTCCAAACCGCAGCAGTCAACGAGGCAATGACGTGAGCCACGGATCTCAAGTAGGCCAATATAGTAACTAAATTTTATTTTAGTCTGGTACAAGGCTATAGCGCTGGAGCAAACAGAGATAATCGAATTTGCATTACGTGCGAAGGAGTCGACAAAACGTGGTTATGCCCCCACAGAACGAGAATAGGCGATCGGGATATTAACTAAATTAGCGTCGTTAGAGACAAAGTGATACAAGTTCTGGAGAGGTCAGGTAGGTGATAGGTGTCCATCCACCACTTGCGCGACAAGCAGACGTTCAGATTATCCATATGAAAGTTTCCAACACTAATTGTAAAACTGATTTTGCTTCAAGGTCTATTCTTAAAATTCGTAATTTCAGCAACAAAAGAAGGTGTTTTCACTTACTAGTTGAGTTTAACGGCATATCAACACTTGCTGGCTATTTAATGTCAAATGATGTTTATACATATTTAAGTTCTATCCCTAAAATTCGTAATTTCTGTAACAAAAGAAAATGTTTTCACTTACTAGTTGAGTTTAACGGCATAGTGTAATATAATGACGAGGGATTTCTTTTTATATATCGTGCCTTTTGGTTTGGTTAGGCTGAGAACCTTTCGGCTCAGCACATGGGTTAGTTAGGTGCAAGCTTGAGCACAGGTGTTAACACGCGTGCGGGGAGGATGTGTCGTTCACAAATGTCAAAATAAAAATCCCAGGACCAGGGGATGTGAATGACGTCATCCACCGAAATCGTGCGCGGAGGATTTTGGGGTATTTGAAAAAAGTCAGTTAGTTGAGAACTAGACTCCAAACGGGAAGGTTCAGCGTTCGGGGCTCGCTGAGGCCAGACGAATTTGCGCGCTACAGGCGCCGCATGAGATTGGCGCAGATGGAAAAGCCAGAATAGAAAGAATGTGTATCTCTCTCCTTATGTCAAATAACCTTTAAACTCAAAGGTAATAAAAAGTTTCGTACCTGAACTAAGAAGTTGTAAGTGTTTTTCGTGTTTCGGGATTCCTATGTTCTATGTATATATATATATATATGAACATTCTATGTACGTTTCACACATATCCGTATCTGGCTATGTTACAGGCTATTTAATATCAAATGATGTTAATACATATTTAAATTCTATCCTTAGAATTCGTAATTTCCTCAACAAAAGAAAATGTTTTTACTTATTAGTTGTCTTCAAGCCTTGCAGGTTATGTTAGATGTGTAAACAAACAGATTGTACCAAACATTCTAAACTAACAATAGAACGTTTGTTTGCACACAGTTGAAAGGCTCCAAGACTTGCTATGCAATGATAAAAATTCAATTTAACGCTTATAATCTGATTGCACACAGTTAAGCGGTTTCACGTTTAGTAAATGAGACAATATTTCATTTTGGTCTGTAGATTAGACTTTAACAGATACTAACAATTTGATCCGAGTGGACCCGGGAGTAATAGAAATGAAAAAGTACTCTTCAATCCACAAAGCTCACCGTTGCATTATTTAGTGTCATACTCAGGTCAAAATTTAGGGATAGGTCTTATCTCTCCGTAGATGGGATGTCAATTAATCTACAACTGCAGCAGAATATGCAGTTTTTTCTAATCATTATATATATATATATATATATATATATATATATATATATATATGCCAACATCTCCCCATGAGTAGGATGCAACACAAGGTTGATTTATTAATCCGAGTTTAATGGGCTCGAATTCAGAGTTTTCCTTCTAGAATGGTTGCCAGAACAACGTTAAAGCACCTGTCTGCCCTACAATTTACCCAAAGCTGGAAGAAGATCTTTCCAGTAGATAAGAACGCTATATGAAATATAAACAGCTTCGTCCAGAATTTGAACTCGGGTCACCGGGTCCATTACGCCACGAACACCTCCTAAAAATATCCGGTTGGAACTCTTGAATATATGCTCCAGATATCCACCGTTCAACATTTTTTGTTTTCAACAAAATCTCGTTTTTTAAATGACCATCATACGTACATATTGGCATTGCTATAACAATTCCTGTTGGTTTAAGTAATTCTGGCCACTTTATTTCCAGATGACCTCATAAAGCTATCTATAAATAAGATCGAGTTTGATCAACGCATTTTCGATTATATAAACCTAATGGGTTTAAGATCTAATTTACAAAATTCGATGAAACTTTTAAAAAGAAAAGGGAAGGTAAAACCTTCGAGGTTGGTATATTTACGTATTTTATACCTTTAAAAGTTTGCTGATAATCTCATTGATCGTTTCTTTTTCGTCTCCACGAAACCTACACTATCACTGTGATTATTTTACTCCTAGTGATTTTTCCCAGATAGCCTCATCTGGGGGCCTAGAGTTTGAGTCACATCCAGCCTTCGCTGGTCTCCAGGACTTTTCTCAGTAATCTTGCCGATCTCAAAAGTGCGGTAGTTTGCATGGTATTTGTTCTACCTCTGATTTTTAATTCCTCCTGTATTTTTTCGAAGCTTTTAGAAACCGTTCCAAGTGCAGCAACTATAATTTGTATCAGCACTATGTTCATGTGCCTCTGCGTTTTTAGTTATCTGGCAAGGTTAAAGTATTTTTTCTCTTTTCGCTTTCTTTTATTTTCACTCTGTGGTCCGAACGAATGGCTAAAACCATTAAACAGCAAGTTCTTCTTATTTTTATCCTTATGATCATTATCCGTGGTGTAATGGTTATCGTCGTAGGAAATGGACACGGCGACACGAGTTCAAATCCTGGACGAGACAGATTGCATTTCACATAGCACTAATACCCTTGTGAAAGGAGTGAATCCAATTATTCTCCCTCCAGCTATGGATAAATAGTAGGACAGACTAGGTTCTTCAGCCTTGGTGAGGCAACTAGTCTAGGAGAAGGAAAACTCTGAATTGGAACCTGTTAAACTCTGCTCAAAAATTGACCTTGTGTCATATCCTGCCCGAGCGGAGGGGTTGGTAAATAGGATTATTATTATTAACATTTTTATACCTATTATTATTTTACACCTTGAAAGTTTTCTCATCAAAGTTAACTGATGGTCTTTTCTTGGAATTTGCGTGACAGCAAGTTTCCTTAAATCTCCGGGACTCTTCTCTGTTTTCTAGCTGATCTCAACAATGCTGTAGTTCTTTTATCTCTCTCTGTCCTCTAGTCCTTTTAACAATCCTTTCGTGACTGTACCAAAAGCGCCAATTACAATTAGTGTCACTGTCACTTTCATGTTAGGCAGTTTTTTTTTCTCTTCCCTAGCAAGGTTCAGGTACTTATCCTTCTTTTTCGCTTTCTTTCTCCTTTATTCTGTAGTCAGCCGGGACAGCAAAGACCACAATTCTGTCAGTTCTCCTTTCTTGGTCGTCAGGGCCCGATTGGGTAATCCATTTGTATCTCAAAATCTCGGAGGAGTTTGTGCGTCTCATTCTCCAAGATAGATTCTGGGTTGTGCATATACGATTTGGTCAATTTTCAATTTCTTGCTCAATTCCCATTGGACCACCAAGCTTCTTCTTCTTCTTTTTCTTCTTCTTCTTCTTTTTATTATTATTATTATTATTATTATTTAACTCCTTTAGAGTTTTTCACATCAGTGTTAGCTGATGGTTTTTCACTGGAGTTTGAGTGACAACAAGTCTCCTCAAGTCTCCAGGACTCGTCTCAGGATTCTTGCCGTTCTTAGCAATGCTGTCGCTTGGATAGTCTCTACCCGTCCACCAACTTCCAAGTCCCCCAGGCCTTTTAATAATCCTTTAGTTATTGTGCCTAACGCCCCAATCACATTTGCCACAATCGTTACTTTCATGTTCCACAGCTTATTCAATTCTCTAGCAAGGTCGAAGTACTTATCCTTCTTTTCACTTTCCTTCAGATTTATTTTGTAGTCTGCCAGGACAGCAAAGTCAACAATTTTGCTGATTCTCTTTTTTTTTGTTGATTATTATAAGGTCTGGTCTTCTGGTCGGGATTAGGTGATCCGTGTGTATATCAAAGTCTCATAGCAGTTTATGCGAGTCATTTTCTAGGACAGGTGGTGGGTTGCGCATATACCATTTGTTTATATGGTCGAATTGAAATTTCCAGCACATTTCTCAGTGGATCACCTTGCCGACACAGTCGTGTCTCGCCTTATACTCCTTCTGTGCTAATTTGCTGCATTCGCTTATTATGTGATTGGTCGTTTTGTCTCTGTTACCGCATAGCCTACATTTACTGTTTTGTTGCGTCTTATCTATTCTCACTTTGATATGATTGGTTCTTAAGGCGTTGTCCTCTGCTGCTATTAGGGATTCTGTTTCTCTCTTAAGGTTTACTTTTCTTAGCCAGGTCCAGGTTATAATTATCATTATTTACTCTTTTAGAGTTCTTCACATCAGTGTCAGCTGATGGTCCTTCACTGGAGTTTGAGTGACTGCAAGTCTCCTCAAGTCTCCAGGACCCTTCTCAGTATTTTGGCCGTCTTCAATTATGCTGTCGTTTGGATGGTATCCACTCGTCCACTAACTTCCAAATCCCTCGGGTATTATTATTATCATTATTATTATTATTAATAAACTTAAAATTAATTTTTCACACCAGCGTTTGTTGATGGTCTTTTCATTTGATCCCCAGGGACAGTAAGTTTCCTCAGGTGTCCAAAACTCTTCTCTGTATTCTGGCCGATCTTAACAATGCTGTTGAGTTGAAAGTCTCCGTTCGTGTTCCGATTTCCAGCTCTTGCAACGACCTTTTTAAGCCTTTGGGAAACGTTCCAAGGGCGCTAGTCCTAATTGCTAATACAGTCATCTTAATGAAGCACTGCTTTTTTAGTTCTCTGGCAACGTCTTAGTACTTGTCTCACTTCTCTTTTTCTGTGATTTTTACAAAATGCATCTGGCATTAATAACCTGCCATGGTTAATGTGCCATAAAACCAAACCAAACCAAACCAAAAACTTTTCTTAACACAAATAGTCCGTGTATATCATCTTTTTGATATTTAGCCAAGTGCATAGTCATATACTCTCTCATCCATTTTGGCGAAGTACGGTTTCCTGACCAGGAATAGCTTCAGCTGCCTAGCATTTATGCCGGGGAGGGGAAAAACATTGAAAGACATAGATTCACATTGCACGAGATCTTTAGGTTCAGTGAATCTCTGACAATAAGGTCACCTGACATTGTCCACATTGTGAACATATAACCAGCACATTGTCCACATTGTGAACATATAACCAGCACTGACCAACAGCGCACGAATCTCGGTTCGTCGTCTGACCTCCACTTTTAGGTTTGCTTTCTTTTTTTAATGGCATATCAACATTTGTATCTTATTTAATGCCAAAGCCATTCTCCTAGAAGAACAGTAGTGGCACTATTTAACCTAGAGCTTGGAAGATAAGACAGTCCATACCTTTCCAAGGGGTATTGGCTCGAAAGTGAACGTAATAGCGCGATTGGAGTACGAACTCGCTTACCACGATTCCGCAGTCCATCGTTTTAACCATTGCCCCACGAGGACACTTCTATACATTCCCACTATGAAAAAAAACTTGTGTCAAGTCCTGCTTAATTGGAGAGACAGATAAATAGCAACTCTATTTTCATTTGCGTCATTTGTCTGAGTTCCTACCTAGTACATTTAAATATGGTTTAGTTTGCTTTGTTTGGGTTTTATGGCATATCAACCATTGTAGGTTATCTAAAGCAAAATCCATTTTTATACATATAAACTTTCCTATTTCAAACAATTTAGTTTAGCATAACTACCGTTTTTTACAGTTAAATGGGAAAACAGTTCTATTCCAAACAATTCAGTTTAATACAAATATGCAGTTTAAATGTCAAAAAGGTTTTATTCAAACAATTCAGTTTAGCATAAGAACATAGTTTAATTCTATTTGACCCAATAGATAGGGCCCTATCAAGTGCTACCACTTTATCCAAAGTGGACCTGGGAGTGATGGCAATAACACGTGTACTCTGCGTTCCCTAAAAGCTCCAGTATTACCGGAGCCTGACCATCAGGTTATTTAGTTTCAAATCAGGACACTCGTTGGAGGAGCCTTACCCCTCTGTAGAAATGCAGTGGGTGTGTTCTACAGACCCAGCCGCCCGGACCACCCATTTAAAGAATAGTTCTGAGGTGTTTATCTCAATGATAAGATTTTTTTCTTAAGAGCTTCGTTTCGTGAAGCTTTCTCGTTCTTTAGGATATTTTAATGTTTCACGTATTATTTGTTTGTTTTATAAAGTATTTGTACCAAGTAACCCACAAAGTTTGACTTTCGTGGATTATTTGATGCCGGTGGGATCTTTTTAGAAGAACAGTATAAACCCTTCTACGGGGAAATGAAGCTCATATTTCTCCTAAGGGTATTAGTCTGAAAATGAACGTAAAAGTGGGGCTTGAGTTCGAAACCGTTATCTACAATATTGCAGTCTACCAAGTTACTCACTACGCCACAAGTACTCTGGAGAGACAGACAGACAGAGACAGAGAAAAAGACAGAAGAAAGAGAGAGAGAGAAAGACAGACAGACAGACAGACAGAGATAACTTTGAATAGAGTTTTTAGTGACTGTCAGTTCTCTTCCTTAAAGTCCATCAAACCAAGAGGCTCCCTCGTGGTGGGTATACCTTCATTTATTCTTTCTTGAGACATGATTGAAAGGTTCAAGTTTTTAGGACATAGTGAGAAAAGTATGCTGCTGAGCGATGGGTTAAATAGCACCACGGCTGTTTTAAAAGAATGACTTTGGCAGCAAATACCACACGAAGATTGATATGCTATTAAAAAAGAAACTAAATCAGAATAAAAGACAGCAAGAACGTTACGGATATACTAAGAATGACTAAAGGGTTGAATTGATTGGCAGGCAGAAAGATCTTTTTAAGTAGAAAAGTAGGACACACACACATAAACATATTTATATATATACACGAGGGGTATTCTATGAATAAGGTGGACTTTTATGAAAGAATCACAATAAGATATTTCAAAAGATTTTTTCCATAAATATAAACACGGCATTATGTGGAATTGTTTTTTGGAAATGAATATTTTAATCTCTTAAAAATATTTGTTAGGTGACTATTCAAAATAGTGTCAAATTAACCTAACCCTGCTCTAGGCTTGAGCAGAGACCTGTCTTAAGAAATTTGTTAGTTAAAAATTGCAAACCATGTGAAATTCACAGAAGAGGTATTGATGTGTACGGAGACGTATCGTAAATAGTAAGTAAAGTTGGTGACCGTAGTCAAGGGTGACCCGAAGGTTCCTTTTTCAAAAGCTACAACACCAAGGTGTAGAGAAGGGCGCTACTCCTTTCCTTGGGTTACTCCACTTTATCTTTCATATATACCTTGTAATGCTAAGTGTTAAGCAAAGAAATATCAAGTACCATTTTTTGAGTCTTTGGTATGACTCGACCTGTAACTGAACCCCGGTCTCCCAGGCCATTAGCGAACACTATACCCAATAGTGCATTTTTGTCAATTCTTTTAATTTAGGTGGGTTAGTTGGGTTTTATAGCATATCAACCTTTGTAGATTATTTAATGCCAGATCTATTTTTATACAAAATAGTTCTATTTAAAACAATTCAGTTTAGCATAACTACGCAGTTTAAATATCAAAAACATTTCTGTTTCAAGCTATTTAGTTTAATCAAATATTTCTAATTCAAACAAATCAGTTTAGTATCAGTATAGATTTTCTCCAAACACAGTTCAATCTCAAAACAGTTCTATTTCAAACAATTCAGTTTAGCATGAGTACAGTTTCAATGTTAAAAACAGCTTTATTTTAAGCAGTTCGGTTTAGCTTGCGTGCACAGTTTGATTGTCAGAAATATTTCTATTTCAAGCTATTCCGTTTTGTCAAACAGTTCTAATTCAAACAATTCAGTTTGGCATAAGTATCGTTTTGTACTCACACACACACACACTTCAATGTCAAAACAGTTCTATATTAAACAATTAAGTTAAGCGTAAGTACAGTTCTATTTCAAATAATTCAGTTTAGCCTAAGTATTCAGTTTAAATGTAAGTACAGAATTTAATTGTAAAAAAAAATTCTATTTCAAGCTATTCAGTTTAGTCAAACAGTTCTAATTCAAATAATTCAGTTTAGCATAAGTATGAAATTTAATTCTATCTAATCCATAGATAGGGCCCTTTTAGGTGCTACTATTCCGGGCCAGAGCGGACCTGGAAGCAATGCCAAATAAAGGGGGCTTTGCATTCCTTAAAGCCCCGGCATTACTAGAACCTCACTATCAGATTGTTTAGTGTCATATAAAGACACTCGTTAATGGGGGGGGGGTCTTACCCCTCTGCAGAGGTGCAGTTTTTGTATTCTACCATCCCAGCCGACTGGGCAATACACAGAGTAAATGTCAAAACAGTTCTATTTCAGATAATTCAGTTTAGAATAAGTACACAGTTTAGAGGTCAAAATACTTCTATTTCAAGCAATTCTTCCCACCCCCCTTCGAGGCAAGTTATAGACTTCTGGGTGATAGCAAGAAAATGGTTGGGATTTCTGAACTGGAGCTGATGCAATTTAATGTTATTCTTATCCGGGGTGGGATCTTATCCCTCTTCAGGGTATGGAGTCTTTTAGGCATGTGTTTATTTATGCGAGACCAATATACAATACAGCGTACTAAGGTAGGTGTTCTCCTTTTAGTTAGCAACAACCATGATCCGAAACTGACGCCATTTTATTTGGCCAGTGTGAAATGAATACTCGAAAATGTCTTAAATCAAACGATTTAAGTCGCATAAATTATGCTATTTAAGATTTTTCATATTCCAACTCGAATTATTCATGTTTTTAACGTCAATTTATAAGTACCAATAGTCACAAACTTCCCACCACCGCCCATAAAAAAACCCCATGATTTTTGTTCGTGGATGTATGTGTCTATGAATGATGTTCTCCAGGGAACTGGTGTCGCTTTCATGACAAAATTCACTGGAAACTCCTACTGACACCTCTTCTCAGGGTGAAATTATTAGATTTCAAGCAATTAATTATTTATTCCATCGAGGTTAGTCTTGTGGTAACATGTGTTTACCTTGTGAGATCTTGTATCGTTTTCTTTCATGACAGTTTATAAATTTAAAAAAAAAAACAAATACTTCCTAAATGATATTATTTTCTTTGAAATATTCAAGGGTCAACAATATGGGATATGCTAAAAAAAGGATTTCATAAAAATAATCAAGGATCGACCTATACACAAAGACCATCCTAAATAAAGATTAGTTGGGATAATGATGGGTCTATCTATACACAAGGTCGACTTATACTAAAAGATGTAAATATTAGTTTGTCAATTTAATAAAGATGGATCAAGCTATACACAGAGTAAATCAGGATCGAATGAAATCCTAAATGAAAATCAAGGATCAACATATACCTGAGGTCTATCCCTAATAAAGGATTATCTGGTTACTAATGAATGGCCGACCAATACGGAAAATACAAATCAATGAATGATTACCAAGCCAGTAGTCAAGATTTGGTTTGGTTTTACGGCAAATCAATCCTTGTTAGTTATTCTATGCCAAATCCTGACTGGTGGTGCATTCAATAGGTTTCCAGACTTTTTTGTACAGGCATTTCAAATTGTCGTAGACACTTCAAAATTCACTATGTTATTGCTATACATCTTATGAGATGACTGACTAATTCTTATGATTTCAGGTTTAAATGAACAGCTACAGCAGCAATTAGAATACACCATACAAAAGCCTGATTGTCACAGCTGGTGATTTTCAAAAATGCAATCTGGACGTGAGGACACTTTAGAAGAAGGATATGCCTTAAAATTCCTTTTTTAAACTTGGAAAAATGCCAAAGAAACGTATGGAATGCTTTAGACTGTTGTTCGACCATCTTGAATGAATCAAGCTTCAGTTTTTGAATGTCATAAGAGATTCAAGGAAGGTAGGGAGTCTGTGAGGGCTGATGACAGGTGTGGGAGAGGTAAGGAAGTCAATACACCAGAGTTGATTGGCCAAACGGTTAGGGTTAGAGTTAGGGTTACTATGTTGAGGTTTTAAGGGAGTTCAGGAAGAGATTCTATCGGAAGAGGCCAGCACTCTTCAATTCGGGTCAGTGGCATTTCCACCAGGACAATGCACCAGTCAGCAACTCCATCCTTGTCACAGACTATAATCCAGACCTTGCTCCATGTGACTTTTGGTTATTCCCTAAGCTCAGAGGCTGTCGTTATGAGACAAGTGAGGAGATGAAAGAGGCTGTGACGAAGGTCTTTAACACGCTCACATAAGAGGACTTCCATGGGGCCTTCTAAAGTTGTTGGAACCGAACAACAAGTGCATTGCAGCCAGAGGAGACATCTTCGAAGATGACTAGAGTTTCATGTGTGTACTATCAATAAAAATCCCCATACGAAAAAGTGTGGAAACTTATTTAATGATCCTCGTACATATATATTAAATATATGATTTGTACACACAGTTAAATGACCAAACAGTTTTGTTTCTAACAATTCAATTTAGCATTAGCTAACAAAGTTAAATGGTTCTAAGTATTGCTGTGTATCACTTACAATTAAAATAAACTGCAGCCATTTACTTACACACAGTTAAATGATAAAATAATTCTATTTCTAACTATTCAATTTAGCATAAGTAAGGTATTTCCACTCAATTTAATGTCAAACGACTCTATTTGACCCATGGTTAGGACCCTATCGGGCGCTACAACACCGAACAAGAGTGAACCTGGGATCGATGGCAATGAAGGAGTTTTTTCTTTCTCCAAAGCCCAAGCATTACTGGAACCTCATCATGAGATTGTTTAGTGTCATATCTAGGATACTCATTGGAGGGGGTTTACCCCTCTGCAGAGATACAGTCAATGTATTCTGCAGCTCCAGCAGACTTGACTAGTCATTCATGGAGTTCTGAGATTAATTTTAACTGCATGTCTAACCTTCTTTGGTTATTTTATGTCTAATGTCAGGGAATCGTGTCTAACCTTCTTTGGTTATTTTATGCTTAGTGTCAGGGAATAGTGTCTAACCTTCTTTGGTTATTTTATGCATAGTGTCAGGGAATAGTTTCTAACCTTCTTTGGTTATTTTATGCCTAGTGTCAGGGAATAGTGTCTAACCTTCTTTGGTTATTTTATGCCTAGTGTCAGGTAATACTTTGATTTAATTTTGACGGAAATGTCTAATCTTCTTGAGTTATTTTTGGTACCTTATCCTATTAACTTTTTACTATTTTCAAACAGATCAATTTCACCCATAGAATCAGAGTGGACTTGACGATAATGCCAATGAAAATGTATTCCATCGCCCCCAGATCTGGAGCCTTTCCATCAAATGCAGTTTGTGTCATGAACAGGACACCAATTTTTGGAAGGGGTCTTACCCATTTGCAAGGGATACGACCAGTGTATAATAACCCCAATAAATGGGTCGAGTAAATTTTTTTTTAACGTGCCATTACTGTACAATCAGTAAGCGGTAAAATCTTGACTCTTGATTTCACGGATGATGAAGTCTCAAAATAATCAAGATTATTTTCATTTCAATCTGACTAATTTAAACTATATGTTTTTTCCCTACTCCTACAGTCTGAGGCTCAGGAAAGAAGAAATGAAAAAGGTTAATTGGCTGTTTTATGAGAATCATTATTAACCTCTCCGACGTCTGAAAGAAGATGATCTCTTTGTCAATATCTTGATTCTGCGTGGGAAGGATTGCGAGAGAGAGAGAGAGAGAGAGAGAGAGAGAGAGTGAGTGAGTGAGAGAGAGCGAGAGAGAGAGAGAGAGAGAGATCGTAATGTAACGATCAAATACACAAAGCTGTATTCTTACACACACTCCACCAAAGAGAAGCATGTCATACAAGCAAATGAAAGAAAATAGAAAAGTGGGGAAAAAAAACGTAAAATGCTCTTTTAAATATAAATGTTAAATTTTGATATTCAGTTGTTCAATCTAAAAGAAAGCAAAAAAATAAACCTTTGATATTACTTGTATAATCATCTTCATCGGGGAAAATTGCATCTTCAAGACAAGTTCTTAATCGATTAACTTTTACAATTCAGACAGTGATACCAGTAATAATTTGAGCAAATATAATGCTTCACAAATATAATACTACGGCACCTAATATATGGAGTAACATGCCTCTCAGGTTTCAGTTAGACCCTGTGGTAACCTCACCGTGATAAGAAGAGAAAAATAAAAACCCTGTTGCTACGAAAGTGTATATTCTACTCCCCTTTAGGAGGTGCCCGTGGTGTAATGGTTATCGTCGCAGGATATGGACACGGTGTCACGAGTTCAAATCCTGGACCTGACTGATTGCTTTTCACATAGCACTAATACCCTTGGGAAGGGTATGAATCCAAATATTCTCCCTCCAGCTATGGGTAAATAGTAGGGAAGACTAGGTTCTTCAGCCTTGGTGAGGCAACTAGTCTAGGAGAAGGAAAACTCTGAATTCAAACCTGTTAACTCCGCTTAAAAATTGACCTTGTGTCATATACTGCCCGAGCGGAGGGGTTGGTAAATATATATAAATGAATATGGTGTAGACAATGATATTGTCAGAGTGATGACGGAGATTTCTTCTTTATATAATTTTTTAAATCTTCATCATACATTTGTTTTAGTACGATCGTTCTCTTCTAAATTGACCTTGTGTCATATCCTGCCCGAGTGGAGGGGTTGGTAAATATGATATTCTACTCCCCTTTCAGAGTAAACTCCGAAAAGAAAGAGTTAGAGTAGGAAATGCGTCAATTGATTTAGATAGACAAAGACTATAAACGGTGCGAGGCGAAATCGGTTCCCACAGACTTAGTGATAGCTCCGCCACTGACGCGGCCGCCAAATCCCTCGGAGCCTCACTCCACGTCAGTCCCCTCTCGCTTCTTCTTCTTCTGGTCTTTCTCTGATTCCCCGACTGCCTCGAATGCCTTTTTTATACATGTTCCTCCAACCATTTCTTAACCAATGTATTTACCAGACGACATGCTAACACCTTTTAGCGATACGTCTACGCTAAACAAGGTTTAGTTGCCTTGACCTTTGCAAATCGAAAACCTCTAGCCCCGAACCCCAAGTTAAGCTTGAAAACCACTTAAATAAATAACTAACAACCTTTATTATTTTACAAAACAGTTTTGGTACTATTTGATTCATATCTGGTAAGACTTCAGAAGTTTATTCCTTTCCCAAGATTATAAATCAGAAAAAGGCTATTATAGTTCAACTCGAGTTTAAACTTGCTTATTACAATATTATTTGCCTTGACCTTAACAAATCGAAAAACTTCCCAACTATTTTACCTAAAAAACGATTTATTAATGAAATAATTAATTAAAATCACTATTAATATCATACAGACAGCCTGGAAAATAGATTAGGGCAACTGGATGTCTTGCAATGAATTGTGAATGTTAGAACACAGCACAGGTGAAATCGACTAAAAAGCTTTAAAGAGTTCGACATTCTTTAATTGATTGATTGATTTTAATGGTTTGTCAACCTGTTTAGGGTTATTTTATCCTTAGAAGTTAGAGAATAGCTTTGAATGAACGTTTTCTGCGTAGATGTGCAATATGATAAAGGACTCTAGTTGATTGCATTTGTATTAAGTTTGTTTCCTATCAAGATTTACAGGTCAACGAAAAAAGAGGGGAAAGAGATTCGAGACAGAGAGAGATAAAGAGACAGACAGACAGACAGACAGGGGAGGAGCATGATGATAGTGTTCAGAAGGAAAGAAAGACAGACAGACAGACAGACAGAGAGGAGCATGATGATAGTGTTCACAAGGAAAGAAAGAGAGAGAGAGAGAGAGAGAGAGAGAGAGAGAGAGAGAGAGAGAGAGAGAGAGAGGCTGTAAGGAGGAAACGAATTGGAAGGTAAACTGGAGGTTCCTTAAATTCAGGTCGGGATAGCAGCTGACTTCTAAGTCAAAAATAAAAATGCATCGGCGGCAATACGTTCTGACTCGGTGATTTGTTGAAAGAAACAAAAACAAAAGAGTCAGTCCCACAGTGGACGCGGAGTGGTGAAGACGGATTCCCTTGCAGGTACATTCGAGAACTACTACTGAAAACGACCAGGGCGAAAAAGTTAAAATCATGACCCGTGTTTACTTCTCTCGTCTCACTACAATTTATTTCTCACTGGCTGTCTAAAGAGGTTGACTCAATTGATACTCTGTTTCTCTCTTTTCGACGACATCGAAAGAAGTGTAGTATCAAATAAATCTTTGTATCAGACAACCAGAGAGTAACACGTGTCTATTGGGAGCCGTAGCGTAACAAACGTCAATTTGGTATCGTGGTTGTACAAACAGCTATTTGGTGCCGTAGCTTTACAGTTGTTCCTTGAGATTTTTTTAAACGTTTCGATGGAATTCGAATGATTTTGAACTGATCTATTTGATCAATACATAAGACCATCACAAGTATTACCGTTCCGGTTCAGAGAGGACCTGGGTTTTGAAGAGGTTATCCATACTCCTCAGAGTTACAGAACTGGTGCTTCAATACCAAATATAGGTAAGTGTCATGACAAGGTCACCCTTTATTTTTGAAGGGGGTGTCATATTCTTTGCAAGGTTTACATTCGATGTTACATCGACCAGGTAGTAAGCAACAAACAGTCATTCGGAATCTTAAGAAAGTCACAAATTACCACAGACGTAAAAAACTTGACAATATCTAAAAAATTAGTAATAATAATGATAATAATAGGTGACCAGTTGTGGTAGAACGTTCGGCAAATACCCGGGAGACCGGTGTTCAATACCAAAGACTCAAAAAGTGGTACTTGATACCTCCTTGCTTACCACTCAGCATTATAAGGTATGTTTCAAGGGTAAAGTGGAGCAATCCAGGAAAAGGAGTAGCGCCCTCCCCTACACCTTGGTGTTGTAGGCGCCTCGGGTAGCGTAATGGTTAGCAAGCTAGACTAGCAAACCTACACGAGTGAGTTCGAGTCTCATTGGGTGCCCGATTCATATGGCCTTGTGCCACATCTAAGCAAAAAGCTTATTAAAATACTACACCTTGGTGTTGTAGCTATTGAAAAGGGAGCTTTCAGGTAGCCCTCAACTAAGGTCGCCAAGGAAAAGAGCATAAGACGAGAACCGAGTGTGTGGGAAAGGTGATCTACTGGAAATTGTACTATACCTTTTCCAGTTCAGAATGGGAATAGTTCATTTCAAAATGGGAATAGTTCAGTTCAAATTGGGAATAGTTCATTTCAAAATGCGAATAGTTCATTTCAAAATGGGAATAGTTCATTTCAAAATGGGGATAGTTCAGTTGAAAATTGAAAAATTATTGTAAGTGTAAAATGTTAACAATTTTATTGCTAAAATAATTCATAAAATAGCCTATCAAAAGCTGTTCATGCTTTTGCTAGTTGTGTGTTGATGTCATTCTTAGTTGATGAGACGGTGCTTCCGAGGTAGGTGAACCTGTCAACTAGTTTATGGGGAGCACCCTTTAGTGTGGTGATGTCTCCTCTTTGATTAAAGCACATGTATTCTGTCTTATCTGCGTTGACATGGAGGCTTATGTCACCTACTGCCCGTTCCAGACAATGTAGCAGGAATTGGGCTTGGGCCGGTGTATTTGCTATAAGCGGTGTCATCGGCGTAGTTTCAGAGGACCGCTCTTTAGTGTGGATATGTCGGCTCTTTGATTAAAGAACGTGTATTCTGTCTTGTCTGCGTTGACGTGGCAGCCTATGCCACCTGCTGCCTGTTCCAGACTACATTGTAGGGATTCGGTTTGGGCGGGGGACATTAGTTAATTATGTTACATTAAGTTAACAGACGTACTTGGTTTTTATGACGTTTGTCAACGCTTTGTTTATACTTGAAAATTTACCAAAAACCAAACTAACATTACGATTTCAAAAAATTAAATTAGTTTTTTCACTAATATTGTTATTCATTTAAAAATGAGTTGTTGTTTTTTAAGGAAAATATACAAATACTTGTCTACTAGTTTCTGAGGGCCACACTTTACAGTGAAGATATTACCTCTTTGATTAAAGCACGTGTATGAAGTTGGCGACCGTAGTAGAGGGCAACTAGAGGCTCCCTTTTCAATAGCTGCTACACGAGATGTGGGGGAGGGCGACGCTCCTTTCCCTGGATTGCTCCACTTTACCCTTGATACCTACCTCATATTGCTGATTATTAAGCAAGACAGCATCAAGTACCATTTTTGAGTCTTTGGTATGAATCGACCTGATATTGAACCCCGGTCTCCTGGACCATTAGCAAACACTCTACTCATTAGCCTAGTTAAAGTAAAGTTGGTGACCGTAGTCGAGAGTGACCAGAAGGCTCCTTTTTCAATAGCTACTACACCGAGATGTTGGGGAGGGTGCTATTCATTTTCCTGGATTGCTCCACTTTACCCTTGATACCTACCTCATATTGCTGAGCGTTAAGCAAGGAGGTATCACGTACCATTTTTGAAGTTTTTTTGTATGACTCGACCTGGGATTGAACCCAGGTCTCCCGGATCATCGACGAATACTCTACCCACTAGGCCAATGAGCCGGTTACTATGTATATACTGTCATTATTTACGTTATTGTATATTGGTTTTGTAATTTGTAAATACATGTTTCATTAACATTTTGAATGTTTTACACCAGCATTATTTTAATCATCACTACTTCCGAGTTTTTCACACCAGCCTTAGCTGAGAGTCTTTCTTTAGAGTCTGACAAACAGGATAATTCTTCGAGTCTCCAGAACTCTACTTAGTATTTTGACCGATTTCAACAATGCTGTAGTTTGAATGAACTCTCCACGTTCAACTATTTCAAGCTCTTCCAATCTCTTAAGCAGGGCTTTTGGCACCGTTCCGACCGCACTAATATACAACTATTATCGTCCTCATCTTCATCTTTCATAGCTTTTTTAGTTCTCTGGCAAGGTATAAGTAGGTGTCTCTCTTTTCGTTTTCTTTGATTTTCATCTGGTATCTGCCCGGACGTCAAAGTCCACAATTCTACAGGTTCTCTTTTTTTGTTGATTATCACTATGTCTGGTTGTCTGGCTGGGATTAGGTGATCTGTTTGTATTTATATCCCTGTGAATTTTGTCCGTCTAATTTTCTAGGAGGATTCAGTTTGGTGTGTATAAGATTGTTTAGTATGGTCAAATTTCAATTTCTTGCATAATTCCTAGTGAATCACCTTCCCCTCGCAGACGTGTCTAGATTTATTCTCTTTTACACGAGTTTGTTGCATTTGCTTATCATTTTTTTTATTTATTTACTTTTAGTTACTCGTCTTTGGTATCAGTAAATTTCGGGCAGCTTAGTAGGAATTTGGTTTCATGCCTACGACAACCTGACATTCACCAAGCACAATTAGCTCTGTCTACGCTGTTCTAACTTCTCTCTAAAAGAGACAGTCTACCCTACTATTTATCCGTAACTGGTGGGAGAATAGTTGAATTCATACATTTTCCTCGGGTCTTATCGCTCTGTGAAATGTAAACAGCCTCGTCGTGGATTTGAACTCGGAACTCTATGTCCATTTCGTATGACGATAACAATCACATTACACGCACCTCCATATTATTGTCAGTAAAGTTGTCCGAATGTAGTCGAGGACGACCCGAAGGCTCCCTTTTCAATAGCTATTCCACCGAGATATAGGGGAGAGCGCTACTCCCTTCCGTGGATTGCACCACTTTACCCTTGATACGTACCGCATAGTGTTGAGTGTTAAGTTGAGTCTTTGGTATGACTCGACCT
>OY757946.1:45030423-45095423 GCA_963585895.1 Sepioteuthis lessoniana | reverse complement strand
AAAATAGATGAGGCGTTCCGAGTTCAAATTTCAGCATTTCTCTTGGTCATTATAGAAAAGTCTGAATTTCTCTCCTGTAGATCTTACCTCTGACTAAATTGGATTTACTGGGATTCTAGGCTTTGTGGGGCAACCAGTCTAAGTTCAAAACACCTATCAATTGTTCGATGGATTAATAAGGTCCATTATTCCCTTTATTACACTACTGGTTTGTCTCATTTATTTATTTAATGGCACATCAACCATTATGGGTTACTTAATGGCTATGTGAACCAAGCAAAAGAACAGTTGGGATTCGACTTAACACATACACGAAATATGGGCGTATTTCGGGGTGTATACTTTTCCGAAGGGTAATTAGTCCTAAAATGAACGTAATAGTATGACTGGTGTTCAAACTCGCTTACTTCGTGGCTGTAATCTAAGACTTCAGCCATGTCATCACAAGGACTTGCTACCCCATATCTAGTTGTGAAAAAGTGTTTGAATCAGGGATGAAACTAAGAATCGTTCTACTACTTAGCATCTTGGTCGGTCGGTTGTTTGGTTACTTTTTTTTTCTGGTATATCAACCCGGGTAGGTTATTTAATGCCAATCCTATTTATATATATATATATATATATATAACATCCAGAAAATACAATTTGTAAATATATATATATATAGTCCTCCACACACACATACACACACATACACACACACATATATATATATATATATATATATATTTACAAATTGTATTATCTGGATGTTTTTTCCACCATCAGAGTTATAGTCAAGGTATAAAACTATATATATATATATATATATATATGCATAGTTTTTAGATGACATTTTTAAACAACCCTGACCACATTTGCTTGCACACACTTAAATAGTTACAAATTTTTCAATCAAATACGAAAACATTGACTGCAGACAGATAAAAGGTTTCTAGTTGTCCTATATACCACTAACAGTTTAACATGAGTTATTTGTTTGCACACAGTTAAAAGGTTATATATATATATATATATATATAACTGAATATATATATATATATATATATATATATATATAGCTGAATATAAATATATACACATATATATATATATATATACTAGATATATATATTTAATTCATGGAATTTAAACTGGGACCCCTGGGTTTCATGGATTTTTTTGCAAAACAACAATCATCAGGCAGTTAAGAAAATGAAATTAATCGAAAATCGAAAAATACAGTAAAAAAACCGTTGAGATTTTGTATGAATATTTACGTGTGGTATTGAGTTTGTGTGTGTGTCTGTGTGTGTTTGTGTGTTTGTGTGTGCATGTATGGGTTATAGTTGTGTATCAATGCGTGTTTTGTATGATTTTAAGTGAATTTACAAAATACAATGATGATATTTTATTCCTTAGCTATAGTGACCTACACATGCAAAAATAAAATAATGTAGCGAAATATGAAGATACACCTACGAATTCACATCCGCTTATACAACGCGCTGCGTTTGTAAATTCACTTAAAATCATACCAAACAAGCATTAATACGCAACTATATAACCCATACACGCATACGCACGCACACACACACACACACACGCACGCACACACGCACGCACACACACACACACACGCACACACACACACTTACTACGACACATAAATATTCATACAAAATCTCAAGGTTTTTTGACTGTATTTTTTCGATTTTCGATTCATTCCATTTTCTTAACTGCCTGATGATTGTTTTGCAAAAAACTCCATGAAACCCAGGAGTCGCAGTCTAAATTCAATGGCAGTAAATATATATATCTAATATATATTTCATCATCATCATCATCATCATATCGCGCTGGGAGCACGGATATCCCTGACCCTCTCTCGCCACTCCTCCCTATCGTTCATCGCCCTAGGTAGGTCTTCAGGACAACATCCCGTATCCTCACCAAGCTGCTGAATGTATGTTCGTGCTGGTCGTCCTGCTTTTGCACGGCCATATGTGGGGGTCCATAAGAGTACATCACTTATGAGTTCGTCCTTGCTTCCCCAGCAGTGTCCTGCATGTCTGGCTCGTCTAACTTGAATAGTTTTCGTGACTGGTGGCAGGTGGCCGTACAGTTGGTGTCTTGTGGGGGTTGCCGCAGGACTTGTTCAAGATTGCACGCAGCATTCTTGTGTAATTGCCGTCTAGCTTCTTCTCCAGCCGTTTTGTTAGCGTCCATGTAATGCATCCATATAGCAGTATCGATGTGACCGCTGCCTGGAAGAAACTGCGTTTCATTTTATCGGGTTAGGTCTGATTTCCAAATAATCGATAACCTTTTGATAGCTGTCCATGCTTTCGCTAACCTTGCTTCGATGTCCTTTTCGGTTGATTCGACGCTGCTTCCTAGGTAAGTGAATTTGTCTACTAGTTTTAGAGTGGAGATGTCCCCCGTTTGGTTATAGCACATATATTCCGTTTTGTGTGCATTAACATGGATTTATTTATTATTATTATTTCATAGCTCAACCCTTAATATTGAGTAGTCTCCATATATATTGCACTTGGTTCGACACAAACCCACAAAGTGATTTAGTGACAACTAACACTTTTTTAATATATAATATATATATATATATATATATAATTTTTTTAATTTAAAGTTGAATGGTTAAAAAGTTCTATTTGACCCATTGACAGTCATAGTGAACCCGGGAGTAACGACCATGAAGAGGTACTCCACACTCCTAAGCTGCTCGGGGGAGTCCCCGTGGAGTTGTGTTTAACGTGCTGGACAGCCATATCGGTGTTCACAAGTTCGAACCCCAGTCGCGTAATTATGATCAATTTCGGGCTAATACCATTGGGAAAGATATGAACAGCCTTATATCTCTACCAACGGGTTAAAAAGTGCCACTACTGTTTTTCATAGATAGCCTTGGCATTTAATAGCCCGGGAACTTTTAAATGCCATTGATCAAAGAACCATGATAGGTATTTCAACAAACAATATGATTAACAAAACATAGTTTAAGAGTTAAAAAAAAAATGGAATTATTTCGCAAAAACCAAATATTACGAACCTCAGAAAAAGATATGCAATTACTTAAGCAGCTATGAGCATGTCCAATTCTGAGGTGGGTAACCACTTAGGAAAACCTGTTATTATAAGCAACCTGATGATTGTGTGCTAGACTGAGCAATTTTTTTTTTTCTATAATGATAATGTATGAGCGAAATTTACTCTGCGTGCTTTTGTGTGCTTGATCGAGTGAGTGAGGGCACATTCGAGTCTGTGATCTGTTCTGGTGACCTCAAAGATTCTGGTGGGCGATAGATTAGCGTTTAAATCTGTGCAAAAGTGAGCGAAGTTTAGTCGATAATAAGTTAAGCGACAATGAACTTGTTCAATAATTAAGCTTGGTTTGATTTGATTTTATGGCATATCAACTATTGTAGGTTATTTAATGCCAAATCCTCTTTATACATTTTTATAAAATTTGAAACCATTTCTCGTCGCTACTTTTGTAATGTTCCAGGAGGTGGGTAATTTTAGCCGGTACTTAAGATCTTTACACTCTCATTTAATGCCGAATATTGAGTATGAAATTTGTTGGTAGTAAGTTGGCGACCGTATTGGTGGGCGACTTGAAGGGTCCCTTTCAATAGCTAGGGTAGGGCGCTACTCCTTTCCCTTGATTACTCCACTTTACCCTCGATACGCACCTTATATTGCCGAGTTTTGAGCAAGGAGGTACCAAGTAGGATTTTTAAAGTCTTTGGTATGATGCGACCTGGGATTGAACCCGGGTCTCCCGGACTCTACTCTCTAGGTTAATGAGCCAGTTTCAAACCAACAACGTTATACTTCACCTTTATTTTCTACTCTTAGTATTTGTCGTACGTCCCACCGTCCGGACGGGTGTGGCACAAGGCCTTTTTAGGTGGGTCCTGGTGTAGGGCTGTAGCCCAAACACGTCTGGCGGGTACGAAAATGCCTTGGACCTCGTCAGCATTCCACTAAAAAGGGTGCCTCAGGCATCATGCGATAAAGCTAGCCTCTCCGAGGAGGATTAGAGCCTGGTGGGGGACAGTCTCCTGAGGCTCGAGGATGCCAGTCTTAGTGCATAAAATGAATGCCACCGGAACAAGGACACACCCGGACTGACCTGTGTACCGAGCAACACTGCCGACCGAAGTATATCTCAGCCCAGCGACGCCCAGAGAGTGCATACGCACTACTCTCTTCTCTTCTCTTGTCTCTCTCTCTCTCTCTCTATATATATATATATATAATGTTCGAAACTAATTCTTCGTTTACACTTTTAGTCATGTGAACTCCAGTAGCACTATTCATTTCAACATTTTTTTTTTTCGTTAGAGATCTGTGTTCAGATCACAAATGGGTGTTGGTACATTCGATATTACATACAAATATATCATTGTAGTCAAACACTTAAAAAAGTGCACAGAATCGCCTCGTCAGTGATGGTCTTGGGGTCTTTACAAGTTTCGGGTCTTCCAACATCATACTTGTTCTCCCAAGTGACCCTACCGAAACTGTTGTTCCAGCCGGCGATCCTGCAGTAAAAAAATGCGCCCAGCATGCAAAAACACACAGTACACACAAAAGAAAAATTAAATGCTACTGCTAATGAGTTTTTAAAATGGTATTGGCCAATGAGAAACGACCTACGTCACTTCCCTCCGAGTCACGGATAATTATAAAAAGGTAAACATACTGCAAACTGTCTTTATTCTATATCTTGTATGAGTACACTCACTTGCACTGAGCCAGGTTTGGATTAAGGTAACAGGTAATATCCTTCTGACAAGTGAGACTTGGAAAAAAAATAAACAAAATAAATATATATATATATATATATATATATATATATAAGCTTTTCCCCCCTAACCTCTTTATAACAATGGTTGAAAAAAAAAGTGCCCGAATTAGGATTAATAAAATATACATACATACATACATACATACACTCACATCTATATATATACACATATATATACTTATATATATATACCATATTATATATGTATATACACATACATACACACACATGTACACACACACACACACACATATAAAAAAATATATAAAATAAATCAATAAATAAGCTAATAAAAAATAAATAAATAAAAACGAATAAATAAATAAATACATAAAATAATAAATGTATCGTTACATTCGACATTACATACAAATATATCAAATACATGATTTGCACTGGACGTTGGTATTATGGTTAGAGTGTTTACCAGGAAACCTAGGTTCAATCCCAAGTCGAGTTCTACCAAAGACTCAAAAAAGGGTATAGATGCCTCAGTATTACAAGGTACAGATTAAGGGTAAAGAGGAGAAATTCAGGGAAAGAACTAGCGCCCTCATGTACACTTCGGTGTAGTAGCTATCGAAAAAGGAAACTTCGACTCACCCTGGACTATGGTCATTAACTTTATGCGATTTATAAACTGATTTGCTGATAACGTTTTTAAACGAGCCTAAGTTCATTCTTTTGCACACAGATGAGTCCGAGGATTGCTATATATCATTTAAGATTCATTTAATCATCACTCGTTTGTTTACACACAGTTAAACGATCAAACAGTTCTATTTTAAACAATTCAATTTAGCATAAGTCTTTTGTTTGAAGACAGTTTGAATGTAAAATTGTTCTATTTGACCCTTTGGTAGGACCCTATCAGGTTCCACCACTCCGGAACAGAGCGTACCAGGCAACAATGACAATGGAAGGATGCTCTGCATTCCCCAAAACTCCAGTATTCATATTTACCCAACCCCTCCGATCGGGTAGGATATGACACAAGGTCAATTTTTAAGCGGAGTTTAACAGGTTTGAATTCAGAGTTTTCCTTCTCCTAGACTAGTTGCCTCACCAAGGCTGAAGAACCTAGTCTGTCCTACTATTTTCCCATAGCTGGAGGGAGAATAATTGGATTCATACCTTTCCCAAGGGTATTAGTGCTATGTGAAATGCAATCATTCTCGTCCAGGATTTGAACTCGTGTCGCCGTGTCCATATCCTACGACGATAACCATTACACCACGGGCACCCCCCAAAACTCCAATATTAGTGCAGCTGTTTCCTCTCTGCCGAGGGGTAAGACCCCCACCACGAATGTCCTACGTATGACACTAAACAATCTGATGGTCAAATTCCAATAATGCTGACGCTTTGGGGAATACGGAGCACCCCTTCATTGCCATTGCTCCCAGGTCCACCCTGGCCCGGAGTGCTAGCATCTGATGGGGTCCAACTATTTATGGGTCAAATAGAACTAAAATACGTTCTTACGGGGATCATTAAATAGGTTTCCAGACCTTCTTCGTATGGGTACTGTTATTGATAGTACACACACGAAACTCTAGTCCCATTCGAAGTTATCTCATCCGGCTGCAATGCACTTGTTCTACCGTTCTAACAGCTTCTGGAAGGCCCCATGGAAGTCCTCATGTGTGAGTATGTCAGTGACCTTCGTCACAGCCACTTTCATCTCCTCAATTGTCTCATAACGACAGCCTCTGAGCTTAGGGAATAACCAAAAGTCACAGGAAGCAAGGTCTGGACTGTAGAGAGGCTTAGGAACTGTCTAGATGCACATCTTAGTCAAATAGTCTGTGACAAAGATGTAGTTGTGGACTAGTGCATTGTCTTGGTTGAAATGCCACTGACCCTATTTGAAGAGTGCGGGCCTCTTCCGACGGAATCTCTTCATGAACTCCCCTAAAACCTCTACATAATAACCCTAACCTTAACCCTTTGGCCAATCAACTCTGATGTATTGACTTCCCTACTCCTCCCACACCTCTCATCATCCCTCACAGACTCACTGCCTTCCTTTAATCTCTTATGCTACTCAAAAAATGATGCTCGATTCATGCAAGATGGTCGAAAAGCTGTCTGAAGCATTCCATATGTTTCCGTGGCATTTTTTCCATGTTTAAAATAGAATTTTATTGCATATCCTTCTTCTAAAGTGTCAGATTGCATTTTTGAAAATCACCAGCTGTGACAATCTGGCTTTAGTAGGGTGTATTCCAATTGCTGCTGTTGCTGTTCATTTGAACCTGAAATCATAAACATTAGTCAGTCATCTCAAGATGTATAACAATAAGATACTGAATTTTTAAGAGTCGACGACAATTTTAAATGCTTGTACAAAAAAAAAGGCTGGAAACTTATTGAAGGCTTTACGTATGGTAAAGTGAATTTCTTGAAATAGAACTGTTTTGATATTCAAACTGCGTTCTAATGCTAAACTGAACTGTTTGAAATAAAAGTAGTTTTGTCGTTTAAATTGTGTTTAATCAGCTGCGCAAAGCTTAGTGTATAAATGTTTAAACAGTCGTGAGGCTTTTCAGTGTTGAGATGAATAACCATTTAGTATTAGCTTTTAGTCACAGAAAGCTAAGTCCAGTGTACTAAACTAAGCAAAGCTTAGTGAATGAGTTTACAGATCCAAATCCACGTTGAAGCAGCCATGAACAACATTCGTATTAATTGCAAAAGAGTCGGGAAAATTATTTATATATTTTTTTTTTTTTAGGAAGTGCGATTGAATACCGTTCATATTTTAATTAACGTTGCCTTTGCGATGTCAAAAGGAAGTAATAATAAAGCTTTTATTTAAATAAATAAATGTCAAATTGGCCAAGCCTCTAGGAATAAGAGAACTTTTGTCTCTCTAGCGAATCTAAATAAAAACAATACAGTTTACCCCCATGACTGACGCGTATAATTTCTTGTTTAAACATCTTTGTCAGTTTTCTCTTATTTTTTCCCCTTAGTAATAACAAACGACTGGCGATCAATCATCAAATGAAATTGTGCAAAGACTGGTGATCTTCCCTCACAGAAGTAAATGATCTCTACGATAAAAAAAAAAAAAAAAAAAAATTTAAAAAACTATCAAAGATAATGTATTTCGTGATACACAATTTTGGTTTCTGTGTTTAATGGCATACTTAGTTGATTTGTTCAGTATAAATACTGAAGACGTATTTTGGTCTTGAAGAATTAAAACTCGGACGGTGCAAGGGTTAGAGCTTGGGGGTAGCAGGTTTGTTTCTTACCGGGTGCCACATCGTTCTTGACTTTTACTAAAATTAAGCTAGACTTTGTGAATAAGTGTTATTCATGAACGGATATTTATGTTGGATTTTGAAAATATAGTCATGGAACATATGGCATTTAAAAGCTGTTAATTCCGACAGTCAAAGATGAAAATGAGACGGAAAAATTGGCACGAATACGAAATGTTTAATTTGTTGGATGGAAGTTTGTCGATCCTGGAATATGTGAAGAAGAAATAAAGCAAGTAAAGTTGGCAACCTCAGTCGAGGATAACCCGAAAGCTCCCTTTTCAATAGCTACTACACCAAGGTGTAGGAGCGAGTCTTACCTTATAATGCCTAGTGTTAAGCAAGGAGACATCCAGTACCATTTTTGGAGTCTTTCGTATGGTTCGACCTGGGACTGAACTCCAGTCTCCCTGACCATTGAAAAAGTTGAAAAAGACCAGTGGTTATACTGTTTAACCCACAGCTGGGAGAATAAGGAAGTTCAGAATCTTTCGGGAAAGTATTTCTCCAAGAGTGAACGTAATAGCATGATTGGAATTTAAATTTGATTAATACGATTCCGAAGACCTTTAATTATTACCCCACTTGGACGCTTCTACACAGACTTGGAGAGAAGAACTTGAGTTTTATTTCTATGGTTGGAATTGGTTTGGTTGTGTTTGATGGCATATCCATATTTACCAACCCCTCCGCTCGGGCAGGATATGACACAAGGTCAATTTTTAAGCGGAGTTTAACAGGTTTGAATTCAGAGTTTTCCTTCTCCTTGACTAGTTGCCTCACCAAGGCTGAAGAATCCAGTCTGTCCTACTATTTACCCATAGCTGGAGGGAGAATATTTGGATTCATACCTTTCCCAAGGTTATTAGTGCTATGTGAAATGCAATCAGTCTCGTCTAGGATTTGAACACATAATTGTATACAAGTTATTAGCATTTGATAGGAATACTTGAAACCTTATACTAGGTTTTGTTTTGTTTGGTTTGGTTTTATGGCATATGATTTTTCGTATGGACACTTTTATTGATAGTACACACATGAAACTCCAGTCCCCTTCGAAGTAATCTCCTCCGATTGCAATGCACTTGTTGTACCGTTCAAACAACTTTTGGAAGGCTCCATGAAAGTCCTCTTGTGTGATTTGAACTCGTGTCACCATATCCACTTCCTACAACGATAACTATTTCATCACAGGCACCTTTCATGACGTATCAACCAGTATAGGTTATTTAATTCCTAATCCTCTTTATACATATATACTAAATATATAGGATTTGGTTGGGTTGGGTTTTATGGCATATCAACCACTGTAGTTTATTTAATGCCAAATCCTGTTCATACTTATATTAGATATATGATTTGAAAACGCAGTAATGAATAGGGTGGAATACTCCAACAAACTAGCGGACTTGATTGGCAATGGTAAAGTAAAGAAGGACCCGACTCTGAAGACGGAAAGGAAGCTGTCATAGATCCTTGGTAAGAATAAAGATCTCATGCCACAAACAAAATACAGACAGCTAATTCAACATTACAGTAAGCTACCACACATATACAGCCTTCCAAAAATGCATAAGAATTATATTCCATTGAGATTCATTGTCAGCAACCGAGGTTCAGAATGTCAACCATTGAGCCGCTTCCTTATGGAGAGCAACAGCCCACTAATTTGTAAGTCCTCATCATATGTTAAGAACTCAGCACACTTTGTGGAGAGAATCAATGATGCCCTCATTCATTCTAACCAGAGGGTGAGTTTGGATGTAGTGAGTCTGTTTACAAATGTACGCACTGAAGCGACACTTGCTGTAGTACAGGATAAACTCTCTGCAGACTCCTTGCTGGAAGAATGCACTTGTATCCTGATAGATAATATCATGGAAATGTTGACTTTCTGTGTGGAGATAATCTACTTCAAGATGGGATCTGATATATACCGACAAGGAGAAGGACTAGCTATGGGTTCGCCATTGACACCAGTGTCGGTTAACGTACACATGGAATACTTCGAAGGAACGGCATTAGGATCTACATCACTAAAGCCATCTTTGTGGCTTAGATACGTAGATGACACATTCATTCTCTGGCCTCATCAGGAAGATGTTCAGATATTACTTGATCATGTGAACTCAATCCGACCGTCTATCCAGTTCACTATGGAGAAAGAGCAAGACAACAAATTACCCTTCCTCGATGTATTAGTAACAAGCACAGAGCAAGGATTCAGGTTATCTGTGTATCATAAGCCCACCTTCACCGGACAGTACCACACTTTCAACTCCTATCATCCATATACAGTAAAGAAAGGAATAGTCCGTTGCTTACAACATCGAGCAAAAACCATTAGTAGCGCTACTGATGCATATCAAGAAGAAATGATTAGTTTGAGACGCAACCTCCATCGTAATAACTACCTCGAGTATATAACATCGACTACAAGAAACCTGGATTGGAGGATAAAGGACAATACCCGAAAACTCACTATAGTATGTCTGCCCTATGTCAAAGGACTAGCTGAAAGGATCCAAAAGATATGTAGTACATATGACATCAGGACAGTATTCACAAGTGGTTCAACTCTCCGGAGATATCTTTTCCAGGTCGAGCCACCAACGGAATTCAACATGATCAAGAACGGTGTTTATTCCATCCCATGCAGTTGTGGTAAAATATACAAAGGCGAGACAGGTCACACACTAAAGGTGAAGCAAGAAGAACATCGGAAGGCAGTAGTACGAGGTAAGATTGAAAAGTCGGGTATGGCAGACCATATATGGAAGGAAAAGGGAAACCATCTGCCCTTAGGGATAAGGTTGAAATAATTGAGAGAGCTGAACATTGGAGGATTAGACACTTTAAGAAATCAGCACATATGTTAGGCTACAATGACCTGCTGAGTAGACCAAATAGAAAGTTGAATGAAATATGGGAACCGATAATTTAAACAGATTTTAAAAAATCTGAATATTAACACAGGTAAAAAATTCATACATAATAGTAATCATCCTAGTCAAGTAAGAACATTAAGTTTATAAGTCCCAAAAATTCACTCTAAACTGTCCAGCAGGACACATAGTGCAACGGTTATAGGCGTTGGTTCCTATACAAAAAAAAAAAAACACTCAAAGAAACAATAGTATATAAAACTTGGTTTGTTATTTAATATGAAATTGTGTCTGAAATTGAACCAAAAGGCTTGGCTGGAGTTCGAACTCTCATACTTCGAGGTCACAGTTCAGCACTTTATTCCACTACTCCAAAGTATACTCTGACATGGAGTGGCAATAAATCCTATTATATATTTTATTATGTATTGATTTAAATTTATTTACCTAATCCACTGGGCTAGCAGAGTATTAAACAAGGTCGATTTTTAGTCCTGCAATTTTTAGTTTTAGTTTGAATTCAGAGTTTTCTTTCTCATAGATTGGTTGCCATACCAATGTTAAAGAGTTTAATCTGGTTTACTATTTATTCATAGCTAAAGAGAGAATAGTAAGATTCATATTTTTTTAATAAAATGGTATTAGCGTTATATAAAATGCAAACAGTCTCGAATTGAACTCGGGTCACCGTGTTCATCATGTCCACATGATGCATTATTTATAACCATTATATACAACACTGAAACTCTGTGACTAAAAATAGGATTATTCTATTGTCAGGATTATCTCGATTCTTGCAATGATTTCCATCTCAATCAGCCATTTTTTTCTCTGGCTTTGGGTACCCTTCAAAAATCTTAATATATATCATTTCAATAATAAGTGCGACCCTTATGCATAAAAGAACAAAGAAGAGTATATTTATAAAGTGCAACTGCAAGAATACACATAAAGTTGGCAACTGAAGTCGAGGGCAACCAGAAGGGTCCCTTTTCAATAGCTACAACATTGAATTGTAGGGAAGGGCGCTACTCTTTTCCCTGGATTGTTTCCACTTGATCTTTGATCCCTACCTTATAATGCTGAGTGTTAAGCAAAGAGAGATCAAGTACCATTTTTTGAGTCTTTGATATGACTGGATCGGGGATCGAACCCCAGGTGCCTCGGCCATTGGCGAACACTCTAACCATAATGAATATACTTTTTTGAAATTTAATTTTTCATTCATTGTTTCTTTTTCCTTCTTTAACTTTAAAGTGGTGAAAGAAAGGAAGGAAAAAGAAGTAAGAGATGGGAAAGAAAGAAAGTAGAATTGAAGGAAGTAGGAGAAAGAAAGAAAGAAAGAAAGAAAGAGAGAAAGAAAAAAAGAAGTGAAAGATTGAAATGAAAGAAAGACGATTTGAAAGAAGTATAAAGGCAGGAGAAAGAAAGAAAGAAAGAAAGAAAGAAAGAAAGAAAGAAAGAAAGAAATGAGAGATTGAAATGAAAGAAAAGCGATTTGAAAGAAGTAAAAAGGTGGGAGAAAGAAAGAAAGAAAGAAAGAAGTGAAAGATTGAAATGAAAGAAAAACGATTTGAAAGAAGTAAAAAGGTGGGAGATAGAAAGAAAGAAAGAAAGAAGTGAAAGATTGAAATAAAAGAAAGACGATTTGAAAGAAGTAAAAAGGTGGGAGAAAGAAAGAAAGAAAGAAGTGAAAAATTGAGATGAAAGAAAAACGATTTGAAAGAAGTAAAGAGGTGGGAGAAAGAAAGAAAGAAAGAAGGAAAGAATTGAGTGACTGAAATTAGAACTGTTTCACTAAACTGAATTGCTTAAAATAAAAATGTTTTTACAATTAAGCTGTGTACTTACATTTAAATTGCGTACTTATGCTAAAACGAATAGTTTGAAATGGAACTGTACTTACACTAAACTGATTTATTTAATATAGAACTGATTTGACATTTAACTGTGTGTAAACAAAATCAATACTTATATTAAACTGAACTGCTTGAAACAGAACTGTTTTTAACATTGAAACTAAATTGTTTGAAATTTGACTAGTTGTATAAAAATGGATTTGGCGTTAAATAACCGACAAAGGTTGATATGCCATAAAACCCAACCAACCAACCAGCAAATATATCCACAAAAATAACCAGGAAACAAATATGTGAAGAAAAACGACTGTGAGAACGTTTTGAGTGACATCCAAGCAAAATCTCACAAGAGAAAACTGGAAGATGGCTCAGAAAGGGAAGCCGTTCGAGAGAAACTGAATCTTTTCAAATAGAATCAGAAAACAACGCTATAAGGATCAACTATGTCAAAGTAAGAATAGACAAAACGCAACTAAATAGCAGATATAGATTATGTGGTGATAGAGACGAAGCGATCAATCATATAATGAGCGTAAATAGCAGTAAATTAGCACAGAGAGAGTGTAAGACAAGACACGACCGAGTGAGCAAGATGGTCCTCTGGGAATCGTGTAAGATGTCTAAATCCGATCATATGAACAAATGGTAAACGTTCAAGCTGGAATCCGTCCAAGAAGATGTGACTCAAAAAATTATTTGGGATTTTAAGATACGACCAAATCATCTGATCTCGTCTAGACGATCAGACATTGCGATAATAAAAAAAATTAAAAAAATTTAAAAAAATAGAATCTACCGAATTGTGGATTTTATTTTCCGGTTGACAACAGGGCAAAACTAAAAGAAAGCGAAAAAAAAAGATAAGTACCTGGAGCTTGCTAGAGAATTGAAAAAAAAAAAGCTATGGAACTTGAAGGTAACAGTGATAACAATTGTAATTGGCGCACTTGGGACGGCTACCAAAGAACTAGTAGAAGGACTGGAGGACTCTGAAATAAAAAGGGCCGTGTAGAGACCATCCAAACAACAGCATTGTTGAGATCGGCAAGAATACGAAGCAGAGTCTTGAGAACTTGTGGAGGCTTGCTATCACTCAGGTGTTATATAATTGCGGAGGGATTTTTTTTATATTATCACTTTTCGTTTTATATATCTTGCCTTTCCGTTTAGTTAGGCTGAGAACCTTTCGGCTTAGTGCATGGGTTAGTTAGGTGCCCACACTGAGTGCAGGTGTTCACGCGCGTGCGTGGGGAGGATGTGACAATCACAGATGTCACAATGAAAACTCCAGATAGGAAATAGGACTGGGAATGTGAATGGCGTCATGCTCGGAAGCAATGGGCTGAGGATTTAGGGATTAATAATAAACAGTTAGTTGAGTTTTGAAATTGGACGAAGCGATTTAATTTTCAGAGCTCGCCGAGGTGAGATCAGTTGGCTTCTACGGGATGCCCGCGCGTTGGTTGAGTCAGTGAATTAAGAACTGACGATGTACGAACAGTAAGCATAGTAAGAAATTGTGTCTCTCTCTCCTTATGTCGGAAAACCTTACACTCAAAAAGGTAAATAAAAGTTTCGTACCTGAACCAAAAGAGAGTCGTCAGGGTGTTTTGAGTGTTTTCGGATTCCTATATGCGTATGAACATTTTTCGCGTATTCATATCTTGCTCGTATTTTTTAATATATAACTCAGGCATCAGGATAAACTATCATCTAAGACTGGTGTAAAAACTCTCAAATGTGTAAAATACTAATATTAATAATTTACTAATTATCTAAATTGAACTCTTCGATCCCAAAGTTACATGTTCAACTATTGACAATACGGCCATCGTTCATATTTCTTTAGCCTTTCCTTTTTAAAACTCAAATATATCAACGACATTGTGACGTTACCCCCTCGGTCCCCACGTTACATCAACTTCTTCGAACCATTTCACTTTACAGCCGGTGATCAATTAGTGATTCCGAAAGGGGCATCGCACATTTCTTTACCGCTACAAGAAATACAATCGAGGGAATGGGAGAAAAAAAAACAAAACAAAAAACAAACGAACAATATGCTTGGGTTAACTCAAGTGCAGAAGGGGAATTATGTAACATTGTGCATGTGTAGACTAACGCTAGCGTGGAATTCTTGCGAAAATTCTACAACGCTACTGGAATGCCGACTCATCTTGACTCGTCTTCCCTCACTGCTCTGGACCTCATCTCATCCGACTGGTCTCTCTGCCCCGGTGTCGACTGGTCACTCGCGTCTCCTTTCGCCAACTGCCTCCCTCGAGCTCCTTTGTCCAACTCTCTTCTTGCGTTCCCTTCCTCACTTCCGATCACCCGAGATCTCGAGTCCAAAACCCTTTGTCTGGTTTCGCGCCAAAACAGACAAAGGAATCGTCTGCTTGGCGGACCACCTACATAGTGTTACAAAATTTGGGTTAATTAAAGAATTATACGTAAGTGATTTAAAGTAAGTCAAACACAGATTGTGGATGTGTAAGTAAGGTAAGAAGAATCAGTATGTCCTATAATTTAATTATATATTGATAGATAATTGACCGAGCCATAACCTTCTCAAGGATTTGAACTCTGGTCGCCGATTCCAGTCTCTACGACGATAACCTTCACGCTAAGCCCGCCTCCAATTAAACTGGAGGAAAGTGAATGTAAGTAACACACATATCTTCGTTTTCTTAATTTCTGAGAAGAAGTCTCATGTTTTTTTTTTCTTCTTAAAAGCTTATGGAACAAACGCCTCGAACCTTTACCTTATGTGTAGAGCAGGACGCATAGCGAAACGATTATAGGCGTTGGCTCCCTAAGCTTCTAAGAGACAATCATCTGGAGGTTGAAGCTTCAATTCTGGCCGCAGGCGAGTAACAATAGAGGAATACTTAACACTTGTACCTGGTTATGGTTAACGGAATCAGAACAAGTGACCCCCGCTGATTAAGAAAAGGACGTGGTTCGAAGTTCCGTGTAGGCTACCGAGTTCGACAAGAAACATCTGAAGAACGCAGGAATCTTTGTGAATATAATAATAAAGATAAAGACAATAGTTCGTAGACCCTAAATGATAAAAAAATCCCTCTTATATCTTCATTTAAGGTTAATTAAAGTGTCCGTGGTGTAATGGTTATCGTCGTAGGAAATGGACACCGCAACACGAGTTCAAATCCTGGATCAGGCAAATTGCATTTCACCTAGCACTAATACCCTTGGGAAAGGTATGAATCAAACTATTATTCCTCCAGCTATGGGTAAATAGTAGGACAGACTGGCTCTTCAGTCTTGGTGAGGCAACTAGTCTAGGAGAAGGAAAACTCTGAACTAAAACCTGTTAAACTCCACTTAAAAAGTGACCTCGTGTCATATCCTGCCCGAGCGGAGGGGTTGGTAAATATATCTTCATTTAAGGTAATGTTTACAAAAGAAATTATGAAAGTTTTAATTAGATAAGGTGTATTCTACAAGAGCCTTAGATCGAAGAAAACTAAATATAAGGAAAACACCAACGGAAAAAAATATATATACTTTAAAAACAAGTACCCTTTGCTAGTAACGCCTTAAAGAAATTAAAAGAATCCACCTCCAGGGACCGATGTTACAAGAAATTTTTGTTGCATCATTAGTTCATCTTTTTCCCACTTAAAACAATCTGCAGGTTTACAATCGATTGGTTACTTTTTCTACCGAAAGAAGCGTCCAGCATAAGCCTCTCTCCTATGATACCCTTTAGCTTGTATGTTAGACATCGGTACATTGGTCTTGTGGGTAGAGTGTTCGCCAATCGTCTGGGAGACCGGGGTTCAATCAAGACTTTTAAAATGGTACTTGATACGTCTTTGCTTAACACTGAGCAATATAAGGTGTGTATCAAGGGTAAAGTGGAGCACTCCAAGGAAAAGAGTAGCACCTTCCCCTACACCTCAGTGTAGTAGCTATTGAAAAGGGAGCCTTCTGGTGGCTCTCGACTACAGTCGCCAACTTTTTTTTTACTTACTATTATTATTACTCCTAGAGGTTTTTTTTCACATCAACGTAAGAAATTTCATTAAAATTTGAGTGATAGCAAGTCTCCTCAAATCTCCAGAACGCTTCTAAGTAATCTGACTGATCTCAATAATGCAGTAGTTCGGATGGTCTTCATTCGCCCTCTTATTTCCAAGACATCCAGTCCTTGTATCAATTCTTTGGTGACTGTACTTAGAGCACCTATTACAATTGGTCTAATCGTCACTTTCATGTTCTACATTTTTTTAATTCCTTAGCACGGTCGAGGTATTTATCCTTTTCACTTTCTTTCAACTTTACTCGGTGGTCAGCCGGGACAGCTAATTCCACAATTCTGCAAGTTCCTTTTTTTGGTGATTATTATAAGGTTTGGTCGTCTAGTAAAGATTAGATTATTTGGGTCTCAAAATATCAGGAGTTGGTGTCTCATTCTCCAGGAGAGATACTGGATTATGCATATAACATTTGTTCGTATGGTCAAATTTCAGTATTTTGCACATTTTTCAGAAGATCGCCTTGCCCACCCAGTCGTGTCTAGTCTTATACTCCTTCTGTGCTAATTTGCTGCTTTCGCTTAATATGTGGTTGATGGTATCGTCTCGATCACCTCATAACATACATTTGCTATTTTGATGCATCTTCTCTATTCTCGCTTTGATATGATTAGTTTTAATGGCGTTGTTTTGTGCTTTTTTAACTAGAGATTCTGTTTCTCTCTTAAAGTTACCTTTTCTTAGTCACGTTCAGTTTTTCTCGTGTGAGATATTGTTTTTTAGCCGTTTTAATCGTCCATAGAGTTATTTTTCTTCCCATTTTTCTTTCCTAGATATTGTCATTCTGTTGTCCATCATGTTGCCTGTCTCCTTCCTGATAGTTGTCGTCAGTCCTTCGTGTTTTTTCTATTTAGCCCTCGTGTCGTTGTATCAATGCATCAAAGCTGTCTTAAATGCTGGCAAGTCCTCTTCCTCCTTCCTTTCTTGAAACATATAGTCTGTCAACGTCGTCTCTAGGATGTAATGCCTTATGCATGGACATTAGTTTTCTTGTTCTATGGTCTATTTTTTAAAGTTCTTCTCGAGTCCACTTAAAAAAGGGTTCGGGATATCTACCGAGGGATACAGTCCAAGTATTTATTCCTTTGATAAGGTTTCTGCTTGATAGTTTTTCAACAAATTTGTTTTATTAATTTCATCTTTCTCTCCAATCTATAAGTTTGCAGACTTTTTTGTACAGGTATTTAAAATTGTCGTAGACTCTTGAAAATTCACTATGTTATTGCTATACATCTTATGAGATGGCTGACTAATTCTTATGATTTCAGGTTCAAATGAACAGCTACAGGAGCAATTAGAATAAACCCTACTAAAGCCTGATTGTCACAGCTGGTGATTTTCAAAAATGCAATCTGGATAGGAGGACATTTTAGAAGAACGATATGCAATAAGATTCTGTTTTAAACTTGGAAAAAAAATGATGCCACAGAAACGTATGGAATGCTTCACACTGCTTTTTTACCATATTGCATGAATCGAGCATCAGCTTTTGAGTGGCATAAGAGATTCAAGGAAGGCAGTGAGTCTGAGGGATGACGAGAGGTGTGGGAGGAGTAAGGAAGTCAATACACCAGAGTTGATTTGCCAAAGGGTTATGGTTAGGGTTAGGGTTATTATGTTGAGGTTTTAAGGGAGTTCAGGAAGAAATTCGGTCGGAGGAGGCAACTATTCAAATCAGGTGAGTGGCATTTCCACTAGGAAAATGCACCAGTCAACAATTCCATCCTTTTCACAGACTATTTGACCAAGATGGGCATCAAGACAGTTCTTCATCGTGTCTTTAGTCCAGACCTTGCTCTGTGTGACTTTTGGTTATTCCCTAAGCTCAGAGGCTGTCGTTATGAGACAATTGAGGAGATGAAAAAGGCTGTGACGAAGGTCATTGACATTCTCCCACAGGAGGACCTCCATGGAGCCTTCTAGAAGTTGTTGGAACGGTAGAAAAATAGCATCAAAACCTGAGGAGATTACTTCGAAGGGGACTAGAGTTTTATGTGTGTACTATCAATAAAAGTGCCCATACGAAAAAAAGTCTGGAAACTTATTTAAAGATCCTCTTATATATATTTATGAATATAATAATGTTGGCGACCGTAGTCCAGGGTGACCGGAAGGTTCTTTTTTCTTTTGTCACTACTTCGACGTGCCCTGAGTGCTTTAGGACCTTACATAGGTCATCATCAGGGATGGTTGCATGTATAAAGAGTGTTTTTAATGAGTTTTTGAAAGTTTTTTCTAACATAAAATTACATAAACGCTGAGTTAATTAAAACTGAGATACTGATGACTTTAAAAAACAGAACGCTGTCAACGGAAATAGAATATTATCTAGAAATATGGAATCTTTAAAAAAGAAGAATAAAACAGTACTCCTGACAATTTTGTGAATTCATCCCTCAAATTCAACCTGAAACCAAGTACTTATCAGGAAAATTGAAAGGGTCGTAATAAAATTATATTGAAAAAAATGTGTCTCTATTATTGAATCAAACATCCCTATATATATATATATATATATATATATATATATATATATGAGACAAATCTTAAAAAAGCTTGATACAGTGGTCAATGACGACAGTGATACTTTTATATAGGAATCAGTGAAAGATTTCAATTACCATTTTATAGTCAACTGCTGTCCATGATGATATTCAAGGTTCTATCTACGAAGGAGTGAAGGATTCTAATTACCATTTTATAATTTTCTCGACCAATAAATTTGGATAATGAAGAAATCATATTCCGTATAAATGCAGCAGACTCCACAAAATTATAATTCAAATGCAACTTTGACGGGATGTTGCATTTTTCGTCAGTTTTGTGCTTGTATATTACAATAGTAAATATCTTGGTATATTGTGCTAAGTTTACATAGATAATCAACGATATGTCAACGACGTCTCTAGGATGTAATGCCTTATGCATGGACATTAGTTTCCTTGTTCTATGGTCCATTTTTTTAAGTTCTTCTCGGGTCTACTTAAAAAAGGGTTCGGGATATCTACCGAGGGATACAGTCCATGTATTTATTCCTTTGATAAAGTTTCTGCTTGATAGTTTTTTCAACATATTTGTTGTATTCATTTCCTCTTTCTCTCCTATACGTGGGACCTTCTATAAGATTGCAGACTTTTTTGTACAGGTATTTAAAATTGTCGTAGACTCTTGAAAATTCACTATGTTATTGCTATACATCTTATGAGATGGCTGACTAATTCTTATGATTTCAGGTTCAAATGAACAGCTACAGCAGCAATTAGAATACACCCTACTAAAGCGTGATTGTCACAGCTGGCGATTTTCAAAAATGCAATCTGGATAGGAGGACATTTTAGAAGAACGATATGCAATAAGATTCTGTTTTAAACTTGGAAAAAAAATGATGCCACGGAAACGTATAGAATGCTTCACACTGCTTTTTTACCATCCTGCATATATATATATATATATATATATATATATAAGGTGTCGAATGCACCACCTCAGTTCTGTGTTATTGGCTAATTAAAAAGAAAGAGAAAAGTAAAAGTTAAGTAATAATGAGCCTGTTTATTACTCAGATTGGTGACCACTTAGTAGCAGTATATATGATAAGTAACCTGAAGCCCTGTGCCAGAATAATCAAAGCTTAGTAAATAACAAGAAAAAGAAAACTAGAGGTTAAGTAATAAGGAACCTATTAATGACCACTTAGTATCAGTATATATGATAAGTAACCTGAAGCCCTGTGTGCCAGAATAATCCAAGCTTAGGAAATAGCAAGAAAAACAAAGTGATTATTTGGTTTCTTTGTTTAATAGCATACAAAACTATGTAGTTTAATGAATAGTAAATGTGTTTTTTGCAGAAGAAAAGTTGAGCTACTTTTCAAACTAAAAACGAAGGTGTTCAAACCTTTTCTTGAGTGTATTTGTCCGAATGTGAACGTAATAGAGTCACTGGATTTTTAACTCTTTAACTATGATATCACAGTCCTGCACTTTAACCACAGGAGCTTCTCCAGTGATACACGCCTCTTTTTGGTACTTAGGTGGCTGGCCAATCAGCAATAACAGATAGTGAAAGTAATATGAGATATTTGTGCTTGATTGGGTAAAATTAAAAAAACAAACAAAAAAAAAACAGGAAGAATTTAAGCTATGATCAGACTCTCCAATAATAAGATGAGTGAATAGTTTGTAACAGCAGGTGCAATAAGACCGCTGATATATGTTATAGTCAGTCTAAGCAATGCTTAATAAATTGCAAGAAAATGAAAGGAAGAAGTTAAGCAACGAGGAGCTTGTTCAGTACTTACATGGGTGACCACTTAGTGATAACTTGTCCTGGGTATGACATTAGACCATCCGATGGCAGGGCTCTTGTTTTACAGTTTGGGGAATATGAAGTAACCCCTTTATAAAATTACTTCCATGTCCACTCCGAAATGGAATAGTAGCACCGGTAGAGTCCTATCAATGGGCCAACCGTTTTTACCAAACCTTCAGCACTGGCAGGATATGACACAAGGTCAATTTTTAAGCGGAGTTTAACAGGTTTGAATTCAGAGTTTTCCGTTTCCTAGACTAATCCTCACCACGGCTGGAGAACCTAGTCTGCCCTACTAGTTACCTACAGCTGGAGGGAGAATAATTGGATTCATACCTTTCCTAAGGGTATTAGTGCTATATGAAACGCATTCAGTCTCGTCAATGGTTTGACTACAACTGTTTGAAATTTAAAATGTGTGTAAACAAATGAGGTATGCTAAATTGAATTGTTAGAAAAAGAACCGTTTGATCCTTTAACTCTGTGTAAATAAATTACAAAAGTGTAACTGAATTTTTTGCGATACATAGCAATATTTGAAACTCTTTACCTGTGTGCCTAAATTGAATTATTGGTATTTGATTGCAATATTTGGAAGTATTTGATTGCCTTCAAATGAAAGAATAGTATCAAATAAAATAATAAGTTTTAAGTACAAAACTTGTAACCACTTCATTGTGCGCAAACGAATGAGTGATGTTGAATGGAATTAAAAGTGTTGGATGGCGGTTGTTGAATTCATTTTACTATGTGCAAACAAATCAATTCTAACTCATTAAAAATGAAATGTATATCCATTTACATGTGTGCAAGCAAGAGACTTGTGTTAATTTTTTTTAATGTTGCATAGTAGTACTTCAAACTATTTTAAGTTAGTGCTTGCCCAGTCGGCTGGAGTTGTAGAATACACGGACTGCACCACTGCAGAGTAGAAAAAAAACAATGAGTGTCCTAGATATGATACTAAACAATCTGATAATTAGGCTCCAGTAATGCTGGAGCTTTGGGGAATGCGGAGTACCTCCTCTTTGCTATTGCTTCCTGGTCCACTATGGCCCAGAATGATAGCACCTGATAGGGACTATCTATGGGTTGAATAGAATTAAACTGAATACGTATGCTAAACTGATTTGTTTGAATTAGAACTGTTTGACTAAATTGAATAGCTTGAAATAGAAATGTTTTTAACGATTAAACTGCATACTTATGCTAAACTGAATTGTTTGAAATGGAACTGTACTTACGCTAAACTGAATTGTTTTATATAGAACTGTTTGGACATTTAATTCTGTTTAAACAAAATCTATACTTTTACTAAATTGAATTGTTTGATTAACTGAATAGCTTGGAATAGAAATATTTTTGACTATTAAACTGTGTACTAATGCTAAACTGAATTGTTAAACTGTACTCATATTTAGACACCATGTTTATGCTAAACTGAATTGTTTGAAATAGAACTGTTTTTCACATTGAAACTGTCCTTACACTAAATTGAATCGTTTAATATAGAACTGTTTTAACATTTAACTGTGTGTAAAGAAAAAATATACTTATATGAAACTGAATTTGCTGAATTAGAACTGTTTTGACAAATAAACTGTGTACTTATGCTAAACAGAATTGTTTGAAATAGAATTGAAAATTTGTATAAAAATGGATTTGGTGTTAAATAATCAACAAATGTTGAAATAACTTGAAAACATTAAAAAAAACACTTAAGTTAGTGCGTGAGCAAGATATATTAGCTTGGTCTTCAAAGGGAGTGTTATAAGAAATGTATTTACAAGTCATATATATCTATATATATATGGCATCAAATAACCAACAATGGTTTATATGTCATAAAACCCAACCAAACTAAACCAAACATAGAAATAGCATATAGCGACCAGGAGCATGGAGAATCATCACAACATCATGCATATTTCGTGAGAAACAATCATAGGCATACTAAGACAAAACATAACAGAACACCCACCCCCAGATAATCCCCAGAACCAGGGATCATGATATTACTGATAGGACGGATATCGCAATATCGACCCCTTAAATCGATCACAGAATCTAAACGTCTGCGTGGCCAAGATGAAATGTTTGCCTGAGAGAGGTTATACGCTACGTTATAGGTTATACTCCCGGGTGAGACGTAGGAGGTGCACGGATAGGACACACCACAGTGTCCAGTAACTCCAGAAAATAGTCCAAACAACCCCATGCAGAGTTGATTAAAAGCAGATGAAGTGGCCTTCAGCAAAGTGCATAAATGAGTGGAATCAGTTCGACGAAGACGTAAGCGAAATTATCCTGACTATATCAAAAGGCGACGCTGATAGACGATTAAACATACTATCGACAATTATCGGTAGCTACGCCAAGGAAAGATTTGACTAACGTGAAGGTGTAAAAGAAAAAACCTACTGTAAGAACCGTAGGTCAAAGAAGATACAGGACCTAAGGCGTGAATTAAAGTCATCCAAGAAAAAGTACAAACGGACTCGTGAAGGAGAACGTCAACCATTAACAGAGCTCAGAAAGATCTTGAAGACGAAACTAAGATCCACACGGAAAGCTGAGTGGCATAGAAAATGTCGGAATGAAAGAGCGAGAGGGAGAACATCTTTTCTCGCATATCCCTTCGGCTTCGCGAAGAAATACTCGGCGATGAGCAAAGCGGTCCGCTAAATTACTCAGCAGAAGATTTAAATACCTATCTAAAAGATACCTTGAGTGACCCAAACAGGGACAAGGAACAAGACCATCTGGAAGCCATAATTAGGCCGAACCAGCCAGCGACTGAATTTGACTAAGATGAACCAAGCTGAAAGGAAGTGAGAGAAGTAGTGAAGACAACCCCAGCTACAGACCCTAGAAGAGTTCCATATGGCGTTTATAAACGCAGCCCTAGTCTCCTCCAGCTTCTTTGAAAGATTCTAAAGGTGATATGGCAAAGGGGAAGAGTTACAGACCAGTGGAGATTTGTAGGTGGGTGTGGCTTCACAAAGAAGAAAACTCCTGAGAGATAGAACAATTTAGGAGTATTCTTTTGTTGAGTACTGAGAGTAAAATCTTTTACAGCATTTTATCGCGGTGAGTAACGAAATTTCTGTTGGAAAACAATTATGTTGACACGTCAGTACAGAAGGGTGAGATTCCAGGTTTTCCGGAATGTCTTGAACATACTGGAGTCGTTATCCAGATATTGGCGGAAGCCAGAGAAAGTAGAGATGACCTCGGTGTTTTGTGATTAGACCTCGCGAACGCATACCGTTCCATCCCGCATAAATTGGTAGAGGAAGCCCTAAAGAGACATCATGTGCCTGAAAAAATCAGTTAATTCATCCTGGACTATAATGATAACTTTCAGGATATTAATTTCCGACGGGCATAGACTCTAGAGGGTTATCATTTCTGGTTATACGCTTTCAGTTACCCTCTTCACCCTGACCATAAATATAGTTGTGAAATTGGCTGAAATGAAGTGTCGAGGACCAATGATGAAGACAGGGGTGCGCCAGCCACCAATCAGAGCACATATGGACGACCTGACTGTTAAAACTATCAGTTATGGGAAGCAGGTGAATCCCACACGGCCTTGAAAAACTAATAGCATGGACGAGGATGAGGTTCAAGCCTGCTAAATCGAGGTTGTTAGTCATGAACTTCCAATTTTCACAATCGGGTACAATGATACCCACCTTTTCGGATTGTCCGGTGAAGAGCATAGGAAAGATCTTCAACATTACATTTAGAGACACCAATTCTGTCAGAGCCGCGATAGGTGACCTGGAATTACGGCTGGCCAGAGTGGACAAATCCGGTCTCCCAGGCCGTTTCAAAGAGTAGGTATATCGGCACGTAGTACTCCCTAGGATTCTGTGGTAGTTATTTGTTTATGACTCCCGAATGACAGTTGTGGAAGCCATGGAAAGGCAGATTAATAGCTACCTCCGAAGAAAGCTAGAGCTTTCTAGAAGCCGGTGTAGTGCCACGTTATATGACACCTCAAATACACTGCGACTCTCTTTTAAAAGCTAGGTGGAGGAATTTCAAGTCTCAGTAACTTGAGAAGCAATGATATATAGGTACTCTAAAGATTCCAAAGTTGTGACAGCTGGCATCGAAGTTTGCACTGGAAGGAAATGGCGTGCAAAGAAAAAACTGGGAAAGGCCGAGGAGCGATTAAGGCTGAAGGCTCTCGTGGGGACGGTGGCGATAGGTCGAGCTGGCCTGGGCTACTTCCCTAGTACCCAAATTCACAAAGCCAAGAAAAAGCTGAAATGGAACCTAATCCAGAAAAAGATTCGCGCTAGCGTTGAGGAAGAGATAAGAAGCTGGGAACATGGACGCAATGGGAGAACTTTATGAAAAGGAGAATAAGCTGATCAGATAATTGGAACGCCGAGGTTGGTCGGTTAAAATTTCTAGTGAAATCATTGTATGATGTACTACCAAGACCTGCGAACTTATTTACTTGGGGGAAGTGCGGAACACGATCGTGTCCACTCTTTTTCGGTAAAGGCACACTAAGACACATTATGAGTGCCTGTTTATGTGATGGGAGGTACCGTTGGAGACATGACCAGGTACTTAGGACGGTAGCCGATACAGTGGACGCTGCAATCTGCGCGAGTAACTTCAAGCCGGAAGCGAAGCCGATTTACTTCGTCAAAGCTAGCGAATTCCCCCACCTCTGCGTGTAAAATTAACTCTTGCTGGCTATCAACCCCTCGAGACTGGCTGTTGTGAGTATTTATCGGGGAACGATTGAAGGTTCGTAGCAGCTTGCAACAACTACCCTGCGACAGAATTTAATTCTCTGATCAACCGAAACAAGGCAGGTTGGGCTGATAGAATTGACAGTCCTGTGGGAGGGAAATATCGAATTGGCTTGCCAACGAAAGCCTGAAAACTATCAGGAGATACAACAAATCAAACAAATGGCGGAGAGCATGTTATCCGATAGAAGTTGGCTGCCGGGGTTTCGCAGTAAGATCTTCATGTATTATTCTAAATCGACTTGGTACGGTAGAAGAAAAAAAAAGAGAAAGGCCATCAGAGCGATTTCTGAATCAGCTGAAAATGCGTTAAGATGGTTATGGATTAAAAGATCAACAGAGATTAACGAGCGTTGATGTTTTTGATGGTAAAACAGAAAGGGTTTCCAAGAGAGGAAATAAGAGTGCTGGTTTTCCCAATGAACATATATATGTATATAATTGAATGTAATTATTTGTACAAAAACCGGCCATATGCGGGGGTAGAGAGTTTGCCAATGGTCCAGGATATGGGGGTTCAATTCCAGGTCGAGTAATATCAAAGACTTAAAAAATCGTACTTGATACCTCCTTACTTAACACTCAGCAATATAAGGTACGTATCAAGGGTAAAGTAGTGCAATCCTGGGAAAGGAGTAGCGCCCTCCCCTACACCTCGGTGTAGTAGCTACAGAAAAGGAAGCCTTCGGGTCGTCCTCGACTATGGTCACCAACTTACTTATTTGTACAAAAAGTCTTGTAAAAAGGAAAAAAAAGGGAAAACATTCCAATTACTTACAGTATCAAGATTGGTTTTCCTCGAACATTGTATCTGCTCGTAGAATTATGGCTGTCAGTGTATTACTACGACTGTCTAGTAGTTTTTACTTATTGTCATTAGAATAAAAGAAAAAATATTGTAAAGACTTATTTTTGCGCGATTGTGTATATATATATATATATATATATATATATATATATATATTACCGAACGAATACGCGCGAGTAGGAATTTGTTTACCTGTTATCTTGAGCCGAACCTTGCTCAATGCATGTAAGTATACTCATACAAGATCCAGGAGAAAAGACGAGCAAGTGATTCTTAACCTTTTTAACTCGTCGAAGACTGGGAGGGAAGTGACGTATGTCGTTTCTCATTGGCCACTTCCAGTTTAAAGCTCAATAGCAGAAGCATTTTGACATTTTCATGTGTGTGCTGTGTTGTTTTGCGTTCTTGGCGAACATTTTAAAGCAAAAACGCCTGCCAGAATGATAGTTTCGATAGGGTTGCTTGTGAGAGCAAGTATGGTGTTGGAAGACCCGAAACTTGTAAGGACCCCAAGAATATTACTGATGAAGAGATCCTGCGCAATATTTGACTGTGTGATTACAACAATACTGTAATTAACATGAGCTCTGGGACAAAACAAGTTTCCGTAAATAACAAAAACAAGTTATGTAAGAAATATTGTATTCCATAGTTTGATGAGTAGACATTGATCATGGCAGGTATTATTGTTAAGCAAGATTTAGCCAGTGTGTACCGTTAAACACATAATCCTCATCATCATCATGTCGTGCCGCCAGCACGGATATCCCTCTCCCACTCTCGCCACTTCTCCCTTTTATTCATCGCCTCTGGCAGGTCTTCAGGGTTACATCCCGTGTCCTCGCATAGCTGCAGTATGTATGTTCAAGCTGGTTGTCCTGCTTTTGCTTGGCCATATGCGGGGGTCCATAGGAGTACATCACTTATGAGCTCGTCCTTGCTTCTCCAGCAGTGTCCTGTGTGTCTGTTTCGTCTAACTTGTATAGTTTTCGTGATGGGAGGTAAGTGGTCGTATAGTTGGTGTCTTGTGGGGTGTTGTCGCCAGGACTTGTTAAATATTTCTCTCAACATTCTTGTGTAATTGCCATCTAGTTTCTTCTTCAGCCGTTTAGTTAGCGTCCAAGTAGTTCATCCATATAGCAGTATCGATACAACCGCTGCCTGGAAGAAACTGCGTTTCATTTTATCGGTCAGGTCTGATTTCCATATGATCGAGAGCCTATCGATAGTTGTCCATGCTTTCGTTAGTCGTGTGTCGATGTCTATTTCGGTTGATGAGACACTGCTTCCTAGGTAGGTGAATTTGTCTACTAGTTTCAGAGATAATCCGTCTAGTGTGGTAATGTCGCCTGTTTGGTTGTAACACATATATTCAGTTTTGTGTGCATTGACAACGCAACGCTGCAGTGTTTAAATGGAAGTTAGTACTGGTGGGTTCTCAATGGATTTTTGTACTAGAACATGGGCGCTTTCATCAACTAATGTGTAACTTATCCTTAAGTGTAAGTCTAAATTCGTGATAACTTCCACGTGAGGAATGACGAACAAACAAAAACCCAGTCTTGTTTCGCTAATACACAAGTTTATTCGTTACTATGCACTGAAGTAGTCGTCGAGAGGAGAGAAACCGAGTATGAAAACTGCGTCAACCAAGATTAGCTCGACAAAGAGAAACAAAATGTTGTAAGGAGAAAGAGGGCAAAGACAGGACGGGATTTTACTTTTGTTGTTCTAACAGGTGCTTTCTCGTGGGTTGCTTGCTCGCTGATTCTCGTCTGGGAGTGAAATCCGGTTTAAAAAAAAAAAAAATAGGAGGCAACAACTTTCAGCTGTCTTTTTCTCGTCGAGTCCAACTGTGTCTTAATTTCGTTGCGTCCAGCAACCAAATGACTTTTTTTCTTGCTTTCTATCCCGCACACACTCTTAATGGATTTTATCGTTTGAGTCTTTTTCAACCAATCGGAACTTGTGGCCAATTTGCCGCTGATACGTTACAATTTCTAACCTGGGCGTTCGCTGCTATATCAGTGTAGCCTTTCGCATTCGTTTCTTCCTTTTCATATATGTTCCTTTCTTTTCCACCGTCTCATGATGGACCAGTTGTTCTCGCAAGTAAACAACCGATCTCGATTACAGCTCACTGAATAATAATACTTAGTAAATATTTAGTATCAAGAAAAATAAAGTTAAACAACAAAGTGCCGTTTCAAGGGCTTGATGGGTGACCACTTTGTCTCAACAGATATCGGAAGCAAACTGATGTCAGGGTGTTAAACTTGATCAAGCTTATGAATGAGAAAAAAGGAAAGAAGTCTCTGAAGTTTGATGGGTGATCATTTATGACCGCCGGTACAGTGAGAAATTTATGGTCTGTGCCAGATTTAACAAAATACAGTTAATAACAAGAATAAGACAGGAAGAAGTTGATGTCTGTATTTCATGCTAAGCAATGCATAATAACTAACAAGAAAATGAAAGGAAGAAAAGCAACGATGGTCTTCTTCAGTTTTTAGACGCATAACCACTTCATAAAAACGTGGTGTAATGGTTATCGTCGCAGGATATGGACACGGCAACACGAGTTCAAATCCTGGACCTGACTGATTGCATTTCACATAGCACTAATACGCTTGGGAAAGGTATGAATCCAATTATTCTCCCTCCAGCTATGGGTAAATAGTAGGGCAGACTAGGTTCTTCAGCTTTGGTGAGGCAACTAGTCTAGGAGAATGAAAACTCTGAATTGAAACCTGTTAAACTCCGCTTAAAAATTGACCTTGTGTCATATCCTACCCGAGCGGAGGGGTTGGTAAATATGACCACTTCATAAAAACGTGTTCTGGATATGACATTAAACCATCTGATGGCGAGTCTCTAGTCTTTGTGTAACATAGCCAGATGTGGTCATATAAGATATACGGATATGTAAATTATATAAAACGTTCACTTGCATAGGAATCCCAAAACACCGACGACTTTTTTTTTATCTGAGAATTAATTCTTATTTATTGCGGACTTTTTGTCCTCATCTCGGTAGTTTTTGTTTTTTTTGTGTGTTGTTTCTTCTTTCACTACGTTTCGGCCAAATTTCACCTCTGGCCTTCTTCGGGTGATTTACCGCGACCTCGGATAGGAATGCTAAGTCTTGTAACCGTATCCCCAGTTGTTGTATCCCCATAGTTGTTGTCTATCGCACCACGTTTTTGACCAAGTAAACCTCTGGCCGGCTTGGGGGGGGGATTTGAAACCGCTATCTTCTGACAATGTTCACCTGGAACCGTAGAGACTCAACGCCTCTATCCACTGCGCCACGGGCCCCGAAGATTAAGAAGCCTCATCACAAAATGATTCCAATTAAAGACTTTTTTTTAGTTCAGGCACGAAACTTTTATTACCTTCTTGACTTTTAGGTTTTCGACACGAGGAGAGACAGACACACAATTTTTACCATGTTGACTGTTTCATCTGACCCAACAAATGCGCGCGCAAATCGTAGCCCCAAATGGACTAGCCTCGTCCAGCTCCAAAAATCAACTCGCCTCGTCCAGATTCAAATCTCAACTCACTGACCCAACAAACGCACGCGCACTCCGTAGTCCCAGCTGGACTCGCCTAGCATCGGATCTCAACTCGCCTCGTCCAGATTCAAATCTCAACTCACTGACCCAAAAAACGCGCGAGCACCCCGTAGTCCCATTTTCTATCCGGGGTTTTTATTGTGACATTTGTGATTGTTACATCCTCCTTGCGCGTGCGCGAATACCTGCACTCAATGTTTGCACCTACCCGTGCACTAAGCTGAACAGTTCTAAGCCTAACCAAACCGAAAAATAAGATATAACCAACGAAAAATGATAATATAAAAAAAATCCTTCCGTAATTATATAACATTAGTGTTCAGGGAATTTGAAGTAGCCGTTTATTGCTATTACTCCTTGGTTCACTCTGAACTGAAGTATTAGCACCTGAAAGGGTCCTCTCTATGGGCCAAATAGATCTGTGCCAGACTAAAAATACAGCTAATAATAAAAATGAGAAAGGAAAGGGTTAAGCAGCAATGAGCTTGTTCAGTACAGAGATGAGTGGTCACTCAGTAATATCAGGTACAATAAGCAACCTCAAGCTTGTGTGCCAAGGCTTTTTTTTATAAGAAGAACAATAAAAGAAAGCGGTTAGCAACGAAAAGCCCGTTCACAACTTAAATGTTTGACCACGAGTGCTAGAAGCAAGCTGATGCCCATGTGCCAAACTATAAAATGTTCTATAAATTCGAATAGGACCACAAAAGAAACCCTAATGATAGTCATTCAAAACACATCACTTATTTTTGTCACTTCGCTTGGCTTGAATCGGAAAGAATAAAAAAAATCTGGAAGAAAATATACGAGGATCATTAAATAATTTTCCACACTTTTTCGTATGGGCACTTTTATTGATAGTACACACATGAAACTCTAATCTCCTTCAAAGTAATCTCCTCCGGCTTCAATACACTTGTTGTACCGTTCCAACAACTTCTGGAAGGCCCCATGAAAGTTCTCTTGTGTGAGCGCGTCAATGACCTTTGTCACAGCCTCTTTCATCTCTTCAATTATCTCCTAACGACAGCCTCTGAGCTGAGGGAATAACCAAAAGTCACAGGGACTGAGGTCTGGACTATAGGGAGGTTGAGGAACAGTCTAGATGCACATCTTGCTCAAATAGTCTGTGACAATTGGAATTGTGGACTGGTACATTGTCCCGGAGGAAATGCCACTGACCCGATTTGAAGAGGTCTGGCCTCTTCCGACCGAATCTCTTTCTGAACTCTCTTAAAACCTCAACATAGTAACCCTAACCCTAACCCTTTGGCCAATCAACTCTGGTGTACTGACTTCCTTACTACTCCCATGCCTCTCATCATCCCTCACAAACTCCCTGCCTTCCTTGAATCTCTTATGCCACTCAAAAACTGATGCTCGATTCATGCAAGATGGTCGAAAAGCAGTCTGAAACATTCCTTAGGTTTTTGTGGCATTTTTTTTTTTTCAAGTTTAAAACAGAATTTTATTGCATATCGTTCTTCAAAAGTGTCCTGATGTCCAGATTGCATTTTTGAAATTCACCAGCTGTAAAAATCAGGCTTTAGTAGTGTTATGTAATGACCGTCAACCAAGCTGTCAATCAAGAGATACACCTGAGTAAATAAGTGAAAGAACAGCGGAAGCAGCTGGACGTTAGACAAAAATATAACCAGGTGCCCGGGGCGGTTCGAGTTAGTTGGAGACAGGATGCTGAAGTGACAGACAGATGGCTTTGGGCCATCAGTGACCCATGGTTAAGCAACCCCAGCCAAGATGAAGAATAAGTGCTGCTATGGTCGCGAGAAGAACTCTAGTCAAAATAACAGTCCGTCCTTGTCTCCACTCACCTCTCACACACAAGAAACATCACCCTTTCAAGAATAATGTGTGAGAGATTATATTTTTATAAAGAAGTGCATTTGATCGTTTATTGAAGTTTGTATATTATCGGTTGATTGTTTTCGCATATATTTGTATATACATGTGGCTATACAACAGTAGGATGTATTCCAATTTCTGTTGTAGCTGTTCATTTGACCCTGAAATCATATAAAATCGGTCAGTCATCTCATAGAATGTATAGCAATAACATACTGAATTTTCAAGAGTCGACAACAATTTTAAGTGCCTGTACGAAAAAAGTCTGGAAACTTATTGAATTCACCACATATAAGTCGACGCAGAGGAGAAAGGATAGACGGACAATACAACATACATTATTGATTTTTCTCTTTTTCTCTCTTCTACCCAATATCTCCGTCCCACTCTGTAAGCTTGGTAGGGGGAAAAACGATTGAATAGACGGTATTCCTAAGCGTATGGGAGAAACAAGAGAATATATGTTCGGGACACATTTGCAAAAACAAACAGATAAAAAATATAAAAAGAAAAATGAATAATATATATATATATATATATATATATATATATATGCATTTACATATATATATATATATGCATTTACATATATATATATATGCATTTATATATATATATATATATATATATATATATATATATATATGTTTGTATGTGTGTGTGAGTGTGTAAGAAAATTAAGTTTTGGCAGTGAATACCAAAATACGTATGAATGGAGAGAAGAGAAGACAATGCCAATAAAACAACGCCACCTGGCGACGGTCGCCAAGAAAGAAACGTAGAAGCCAATGAATGAACTCGTCATTGAAGAAATAGCGGCACAGTTCGGGGAAGGAAATATTTAATTAGATGCAAGTAGAAGAATGAGGTGAATACTATTATTCGAGGCAAGAGCGAGCGACTGATTGAACGTAGGGGCTGAAGAAATTCTGGCGTTGGGGGTCGGACTTTGCTTAAAGGTAAGCCGGGCAAAGGGCGTGGAGATTCGATCAAGTGGGAGGTTCAGCTCAGGAAGAAAAGACAGAGAGGGTGAATGAAGAGGATATTATCAGCAACCTGTTGCTGTTCTACGGTAGACAAAATGGCGCCTTTAGGCGTCGTACGCTTTCTGAAATTGTATTGCTGACTTGCGTGGGCGGTTGAGACAGAAGGTGACTGGAAGGAAGCCGGGTGGGTGAAGTATGGTGGGCAGAAGATGGCGTGGAAGAGAGGCCGCGGATTGGTGGCCAGGGGTAGTAGAGTGGTAGTTTTTGGTTTGAGGTCAGGAATTTCGAAGAGGCTGGTGATGGATAAAGGGTGGGAGTAGGCAGAAATCTTGTTGGCTAAGAGAGAAGAGGAAAAACTATTTCATCTGTTCCGCTACCGATTTCACCAAACGTGTAAGGTTTCCAACACTGTCTATATTAGTAAAGCTCTTTAACCACAACACACCTTACTGTTACTAGGTATAGCTTTCTAATTTTGTACCTTGCATTTAAACAGATGCAAACAGAAAACAGTATATTCAGGTTTCAACAGGTGACCGTCAAATATCATTTAGAAACAAACAAATAGTTTCTCATCTTTAATTATTAGTCGAACAAAATCCCTGTTGGTGGGTCTTAAAATGTTGTCTGAAGTCTCTACTGAGGGGTAATACATTATTTAACCCACCATCCCAAAATATTGGTATCTGCAGTATGACAATAAACTACATGCAGTGGTGAGACTCCTGTTCTGGAACTCTGGTAAATCTTGAGTACCCGTTCATTGCCAGCGTTCCCATGTTCACTATGGCCAGTAGTGGTTGTATCTGTTAGGTTCCCTTCATGGTCAAACTAATTTATTTGAAAATTGTTCGTATTCGAATAATTCGCTAAGAATACTTGATGCCATATAACTTAAAATTCCTGTTATATGTATTCACCCTCACGTTGGGGCCTATTAAGATTGACTGCATTCCCTGCAGTGTGTTAAGACCCTCACTCCCAAAAGAGGTGGCCTGGGTATGACACTAAACTGTCTCTGATAGGGTCAAGTTCTGAAAATCTAAGAAATGTGCAGTCACTCTTCATTTCCATAACTTCCAGGTTCAATATGACTCGGAGTAAGAGTGCCTGTTTGGTCTCCATCTTTGGTTAAAAAATCTATTTGAAAATTATTTGTATCGGATAGAAATACTTGATACCATAAAATATGTGTGCACATTGTTTTTTTTTTTTTTTATTAAGAATACTTACTTTCTTAAGAATCCTTACTTGAAGATATAATTCTTTACACCCAGTGAGTTTTTCCTGGAGGCTGAAAGACAGCAAGTCACCACAGGTCTCCAAGACTCTTCTCAGCATTCTAACCCATCTTAACAATGCCGTGATCTGGATGTTTTCGACTTTACATCTGATCTCCAGTTCTTGTCTTTTTTTCCAAGAATATACGGACCGTTCCTAGTGCACCAATAACGATTGATATCATGTTTAACCAAGTTCTATAGTTGTTTGTTTTTTTTTTAGTTCTTTGGTAAGATCCAGTCATTTATCAGTCTTTTCGCTTTCTTTTATTTTCATGGAAGTGCATTAGATTACAAGTTCTATTGAGCCTTCTGGTAAGAATTCGGGGATCCGTTTGTATCTCAAAATTCCAAAGACTTCTATGCGTTTCATTTTTATGGACGTATTTTCCTTTCTGCAAATATCATTTCATGGTCAAATTTAAATCTCTTGCATAATTCCCAATTGATCACCATTCCAACCCAGTAATACCACTTCTTTACACCTTTTGTGCCAGTTTTTTTGCATTAACTTATGTAATTAAAAGTCTCCTTATAACCTACATTGACTATTTTGTTGCATATTATCAATTTTTCCTTCAATATGAAGTAAAGTAAGTAAATTTGTCGACCTTAGACGAGAGTGTCCAGAAGGCTCCCTTTTCAATAGCTACTACACGTGAGTATAAAGTAGGGCCTACTCCTTCCCTGGATTGCTCCACTTTACCCTAGATCCTTACCTAATAATGCTGAGTACTAGCAAGGCGGCATCAAGTACCATTTTTTTGAGTCTTTGGTATGACTCGACTTAGGATTGAACCTCGGTCTCCCAGACCATTGGCGAACACTCTACTCATTAGGCCAATTTGATCCTTATGGCATTATTTTGTGATAGTTTTCTGTATTCACTTGTTATGAGTCTCATATAATAAAATAATTAAGGATTTTACTTAATTATTTTAGTAATAATTTGGGGTTTTTTTTTTGTTTAATTTGGATTTCGATTAGAGGGGCGAGTTGTAGCGGTTGATGACACGTAATAAAAGCATTAGTTAGGGAATAGTTGGAAGGAAATAAATAAAAAAGTTTACAGAGAGGAGACAGAGAGAAAGAGTGAGAGAGAGAGAGAGAGAGAGTCACGATTGTAATGGTTACAGAGGCAGTCAGAGAAAAAGTAAAGAAAGAGAACAATAAAGGAAAAACGAAATAGGTGGTGAATGGAAGGTAACCCTGAAATCCAAACCATGGTAGCAACAGACCAGCACCCAAGTTAAATATAGAATGTATCAGCAGCAATCGGCCTGAGCAGCGGTGAAAGGCAGAAACAAACTCAAACTCAAACGGGATGGAAAACAAGGGAGGAAAGTCAGTTCGAGGCGAATTGCGGGGGTGTGAAGACTTGCCGAATAGTCGGCACCCCTTTGGAGTGAGGTCTGTGAAAGAGCAGTCAGAGAAGGGACTCGAACAGAGTAGAGGCCCAGAGGAAGGTTGCAGCCAGATCAGTGGAGAAGAAATTACAAAGTCTGTGGCTATCTCTTTCGCCTCACATGGTTTGTGTTCGTCTATCTAAATCATTTAACGGACTTCCTTCTTGGCAACTACAATGAAAGGGATGTTGCAAATACACTTTCGCATTAAGTGAACCAACAGAAAACGTTTTATGTTCGTCTCTATTTTTCACATGTGGTTACTACGGGGTCTGACTGAAGCCTAAGGGGTAGTGTTACAATCTATGTCCACATAACTTATGCTTGCTATTCTTCTGCGTATTATCAATTTTTACTTTTTTTATGATTGATATTTATACCATTATTTTGTGCTGCTATGAGAACGGGTTCACTTCCCTTTTTCAGGTTTCCCTTTCTTAGCTATGTCCATATCTTTGACGTACAATATCGGCAGTTTGTCATTTAATGTATACATGAAGTTGTTTTTTCTGCTTATTTCTGCTTTCTACTTTTTGTTGTTTTTCTGTTTGCCCTTATGTTGCCATTGCTGGTTTTATCATTTTCTTCCTAACGTGCTTTTTCACCAGTGTGAGCTGGTGATTTTTCACGGGAGTCTGAGTGACATCAAGTCTCCTCAGAATGTCAGAAGTCTTCGGGGTTCTTTTCAGTGTTCTGGCCGATCTCAATAAAGCTGCATTCTGAATGGTGTCGGTTCTTTCTTTGAATTTCAATTCCTCCGGTCGTTTCCAGGCCTTTTCGGACGGTTCCATTCGCCGAAACGTAAATTGGTATTACTGTCACCCAAATGTGCCACAATATTTTTATTTCTCTGGCATGTTCTAAGTATTTGCCTATGTTCGCTTTCTTTTATTTTCATTCTTTGGTTGACTGAAACGACAAAATCAACTTGACGGCAAGTCCTCTTAGAATGTGTTGATTATTACTAAGTTGGGTTTCTAGCTATGATTAGGAGATCCGTTTATATCTCAAAGTCTGAGAGAATTTTATGCGTCTCATTTCCTGGAACGGATTCTGGTTGGTGCATATACCGCTTGCTAGTATGGTCGATTTTCAATCTCTAGCAAAATCCCAAATGGATGACGGTTCACATCCAGTTGTGCATCGTCTTTTACTCCTTTTGAGCTAGTTAGCTGTATTTGCTTATAATAAGATTAACTGTTTTCTCATATTTCCATGTATTTTGTTTCTTATTATCAATTATCGCCTAAATATAAACTTTTCGTATTGTTTTGTTTGGTTTGGTTTGGTTTCTTTGTTTAATGGCATATCAACACTTTTTAGGTTATTTAATGCCAAAGCCATTCTCCTAAAAGAACAGTAGTGATACTATTTAACCCATAGCTGGGAGGATAAGGTGGTTCATACTTTTCCCAAGGGTATTTGTCCCCAAAGTGAACGTAATAGCGCGACTGGAGTACGAACTCGCGGACTACGATTCCGCAGTCCATCGCTTTAACCATTACACCACGAGGACACCCCCGTATTGTTCTGTTCTGCTGTTGGAAGAGATTCAGTTTCTCTCTTGAGATTTCTTTTTTGTTGCCAGGTCGATATGTTCTCATGAATTATATGACATTACTCATTGCGAGTGACAGAAAATCTCCTCAAGTCTCCAGGACTTTTCTTAGTATTCTGGATGACCTAAGCAATCCCCGTTCGACCTCCAATTTCCAACTCTTCCAGCCTTCTTCCTTAGCATTTTGGAGAATGATCAAAGTTCACCTTTTACAGTTGGAGGTGTCCTCGTGGTGTAATGGTTAAAGCTATGGACTGCAGAATCGTTGTAAGCGAGTTCGAACTCCAGTCGCGCTATTACGTTCACTTTCGGGCAAATACCCTTGGGAAAGGTATGAACCCCCTTATCCTCCCAGCTATGGGTTAAATAGTATAACTACTGTTCTTCTAGGAGAATGGCTTTGGCATTAAATAACCTACAAAGGCTGATATGCCATTAAACAAAGAAACCAAACCTATTACAATCACCGTCACCCTCATGTTCCATAGCTTTTTTTAGATCTCTGGTAAGGCCTAAATAGTTGTGGTTTTTTTCGTCTACATCACTACATAACATGCACGTGCTATTTTGTTGCGTCTTATTTATTTTAGCTTTTACATAGTCCATATGACGTTGTTTTGAGCCACAGTTAGAAGAGATTCTGTTTATTTCTTAAGGTTTCCCTTTCTTAATCATGTCTTGGTCTTCTCGTGGGAGATTTAGTGAGTTTGTCGCTTGAAATATCCATACAGTTGTTTTTCGTCATGGTTTTGTATTTTCTAGCAATTGTTCTGTTGATTTTTGTGTTGTCTATGTTGTTTCTGGTCGCCATAATTAGTGTTTCTTAGCTCTTTTTCATGTAGTCTTCGATTCTTCGTATCTTCGTATCGACGCTATTTTGAATGCTGGCGAGTCCTCTTCTAACTTCTTTTCTTGGCGTTTAGTTTGTCTATGTTATCTCTGTTATGGAAAGAATCGGAAATCATCATGAGTTTTCTTGTTCTTTGGTCCATTTGTTGAAGTTCTTCCGTCTTTTACTTCCAGAAATGTCCCAAGTATCTTATCTGACAGTTTCATGTCGTCCATGTAGATATACTAATTGTAATTATTATTATTCCTTTTTTTTTTTTTGGAGTTTTTCACACCAGCGTTAGCTGATGGTTTCTAACTGGATTTTTGATGACAGCAAGTCTCTCCAAGACTTTACAATGTTGTAGTTTGGAAAGTCTCCACTCGTCCTCTCATTTCCAATCCTCCAGTTCCTTAACCAATCCTTTGGTGACGGTACCAAGAGCACCATTTATGTCTTGATATATTTTTAATCTCTTTCTTTCTGGTTTATTTACTTGGATTGTATTGTTGTTTTTTTTTTTTTACTTTTTGTACTGACTTTTTTCAAGACAACATTTTCCAGCATTCAACCTCTGTCTAATCCCTTTTGTTTCTTGTCGTGTAGTTCTTATCTGCGTTTCCAGTCGAATTTCCAATCCAGGTTTTCACTTTCGCTTCATGTTCTTTAGGGGAGCACGAGTTTTATTTCAGACTAATTTCGCTCCTGCGTAAATTAGTTCGTTTAATTCCGTGATGTTTTTCGTTGAGATATTTCTTAATAAATCGTTTACTTTTTCAGTATTTGCTTTGACTATTTTCCAGTCTTGGTTTCATTGTGACTACAATCTAGTCTTCTTTTCAGACATAATTTTCTTTTCATCTTTTTTATTCGTTTTTTTTTTTTTGTTCTTGTTTGTGTTAGCGTTGGTTCTTTGTGATTTCGGTGTGTGGTGTTTCTATAATAAATACTTTGTGGTCCATTTGAAGAGAGAAAATAAAAATGCCTAAAAGAAAGAAAACAAACAAACAAACAAACAACAAAAGAAAAATATATAAAAAAAAGAAAAGTTGAAAGTGAATGAAAAAAAGGAAATAAATAATTAAGAAAATGATTTTTCGGTTTGGTTTCTTTGTTTCATGGCATTTCAACTCTTTTTAGGTTATTTAATGCCAAAGCCATTCTCCTAGAAGAACAGTAGTGGTACTATTTAACCAATAGCTGGGAGGATAAGGGTGTTCAAACCTTTGCCAAGGGTATTTGCCCGAAAGTGAACGTAATAGCGCGACTGGAGTGCAGTCTCTCGTTTTAACCATTATACCACAAGGACACCTGCAGTCCCTCGTTTTAACCATTATACCACAAGGACACCCCAAGGATTTTAAAAAGTGAAATAATATAAATAAAAATATATTAGAATGAATGTTTTATTCAGAATCACATAAAATCAACTACGAGTCTCGGCTGAAATATTTTTCGGCTAACCAAGATGCTCTCCTGTCATATGACTAAATAACATTTATTTTTCAGCATTGTCCTCGTTGTAGTCCACTCACTATTTCCATCGGTATGGCAGTGCTTGGATCGCGTTGGTCAAAAAATTCAACAACATGTATGACGTCATCATCTTAACGTTTGACCGCATGAACTTTTCAGCCTTCACTTTTATCTTAAACCGGAAAAAAAAAACGGAAAATATTCAAAGACAGAAAAAGAAAGAAAAAAGAAAAATACCATAGGAAAGATTAAAAAAGTAAGAACGGAAAATTACTGGCAAAAAAGAAATAAGAATTTTAGTATTTGGTGAGTCGATTATTGTATCCGGGTCTTATTGTCTTGAATCCCTATTTATTTGTTGGTGTATTTCTAATATTTCAAGGTCAGAAAAACACCTTTTTTTTTTTATTAGCACCCTAATTTGGTCAGCAAGTCTTGTAGTCTGAAATCTAGCGGATTATTCCCACAGTTGTATAATTCTTTTCTTATAACCTATTTGCTCATAAAATAATAATCAAATGCAAGTTTGTTGTCTTCCCTAATCCGTTTTCTGTGCTGGTGTCTCTGGTTTATGTCGTTATTTAGGTGTTGTTTGGTGTACCTGGAAAAAGGAACAGCCAACATTCGCAGGATGACGATTGGTTACCCCATGTTGGCAATTAACTGAGCCCTGCTGCTCACGATACCCATACCTCTGTCTGGGTCCAACTTTATGTTATGCTTCGATTTCACATTTTTATCATGGATAGTGTAATGGCGCTATACCAGACCCAGGGATTGTTTAAAATCTTCACACCGGTCACAGACCAGACCAAGTATTATTATTATTATCATTTTATTATTTTGCTCCTTGTGAAGATAGTACATCAGATTTAATGCCTGTTCTTTTCTGAAGTCTGAATGATCGCTTGACTTCTCTGGTTTTCATGACTTTTCTGATTATTCTGATTTTAACAGTGCAGTTGTATTGGCGGCTTTGGTTCTTCTACCGATCTCTTGTTCCTCCCAGGCTCTTTTCCAGAAATATGACGACCCTTTTCAGAACTCTAAATACAATTGATATTACCTACACCTACATGTTCCAAAACTTTTTCAGTTATTGTTTTCTTTCTTTCATTTTCTCCAAAGTGATCCATTGGAACAGCAAAAACCGGTTGATGACAAGTAATTTTCTCCTTGTTGATTAAGATACCTCTGGCCGCGACTTAGTTCTTTGTCTCTATAACGTCTCAGAACTTGAAACTATATGAATGCTTAAAAATTACTTGACTCAGATGAAAATATTCTTGCAGACATAGATATATGCCAGGAGGCGTACTTAGCGTAAAAGTGATCATCGTAAGAAATGGAATCGGTAATCCCAGTTCAAATCCTATATATCCTATTTACTCAACCCCTCGGGCAGGATATGACACAATGTCAGTTTTTTTAAGCGGAGTTTAACAGGTTTGAATTCAGAGTTTTCCTTCTCCTAGACTAGTTGCTGAAGAACCTAGTCTGCTACTATTTACCAATAGTTGGAAGGAGAATAATTGGATTCATACCTTTCCCAAGGGTATTAGTGCTACGTGATATGCTATCAGTCTCGTCCAGGATTTGAACTCGTGTCGCTGTGTCCATTTCCTACAACGATAACCATTACACCACGGGCACCTCGACTCAAATCCTAGATATGGTGGTGTACGTTTCACTTCCCTCTGATGCCCTTGAGAAAGGCATGATATTATCTGTTTTACCCCTCGTATATAGATAAACAGTTGGACAACCTGGGTTCTTTAGCTTTGGTAAGACAACCAGTTTTAGAGAAAGAAAAATTATCAATTCAAACAGCCGTGAAATTGTTCTTGTGTCGTATCCAGCTCGTGGCGGATTTAAAAAAAATACTTGGATCTCATTGGTCAGAAATTTACAAACAGCAGAGATGATGTCATCATATGAACCTTTCAGCCAATTAATTTTTAAGCCTACACTTGTATATACATACAAACTGTAAGTAATCGTGTATGAGTCGGCTTTTAACGACCTAATTTTTTTTGATAAATATAAGAGGATGTAAAAAATGATTATTATTTAATACGTATAGTTAATATAAACTTTATAAGACATTTATAATAGAAGAATTCTTGATACTATGTAAAATGGTGGCAGATTATTTCAATTAGATAAGAAAACTTGATAATATATAACTGTTTCGATGAATGATTGTGGTTGAATAGAAGAAGATATCATCATGAAAAGTCGACAATAAAAATGTATGATTTCAAAACAAATGATTATTATTGTGGTCGAATAGAAAAAAGATTTTAAAGTAAATATCACCATGAAACGTCGACAATATAAATGTATGATCTAGAAATAAATGAAATAATGGGATAAAATAAGGCATATGGTGTTGAAATGCAGTTAAGAAAATAAACTAAACCAAATATTTACAAATTAATCAAATTTCGGTATTTAATAACGTATAAGGATGGGATATCTCGTTAAATAAAGAAAGAACAAATCCAACAATACATATTTATCCAATTTTGGCATTAGAAAACCTATAGACGTTGAACTGGCGTTAAAGAAATAAACTAAACAAAACCTTAACAAATGAATCCAATTTTGGCATCAAATAGCCCATAAGGATTTGATATGCCCGTAAACAAACGAAACCAAACCTGTACAAATGCATTAAATTTCGGTATTAAATAAACCATAAGGATTTGAAACGCTGCTAAACAAATAGACCAAACTAAATCAAATCCAACCATTTAATTTCTTGGTAAAAATGATGGTTGTTTAATCACATTATAAAACTTTTTTTACCAGACGTTAATATTTGTTTAAAACATAATAATTACACTTGTCAACAACAAATTTGTTGTCTGCGTTTTTTTAGCTTATTTAGGACCAACCTGATGCGCTGAATACAAAAATTACGTTGGTTTTGTTCAATCAGGTCAGGTTTTTGATCTATGGCCACATGTCGTTTTTTATGTTTTTGTTTACATGTACGCAGGTGCGGGGCATTTTAGGAGAAGTTGGTGGGGATAAAATGCCATGTCGAATAATTGTTTTGATTGGAAATGATTATCTTAATGACAAGAAGTATTCAGGTCCGATAGTTCTGGGTGATTGTGTCGAAAAGGGATCAGTTTGAAGTCATAAAACCATGTTTTCTGTGCATGTGGGATAGTAGGGACCGTGCTTAGCATTACACGAAGAAGGACTGGCCTTTACGGGAGGAATTGGTACATCATCAACGACCCTCTTGTGGACAGAGACAGAATACCCATCCCACTGCGGCACATCAAGCTCTGTTTAATCAAGCAGTTCACCAAGGCTCTGGACAAGAATGGTGACTGCTTCACTTACTTGTGCCAGGTTTTTTCCAGGATTGACCATGGAGAAGTTGAAAGCTGGCATCTTTGACGGTCCTCAGATCCGGCAGCTCATCAGAGATCCAGAGTTCGAAAAGTCAATGAACGAAGTGAAACTGGAAGCGTGGAAGGCATTTATGCTGGTAGTGAAAAACTTTCTTGGCAACAACAAGGCCAAAAAATTCGCAGAACTTGTCAACAACTGCTTTCAGAAACCTGGGCTGCAACATAAGGGTCCAGATGTACATATGGATCGGTTTCCTGAGAACCTGGGTTCAATGAGTGACGAACAGGGAGAGATTCCATTAGGACCTGAAAGAGATGGAGACAAGGCATCAGGGTCGCTGGGACGCAGTCATGATGGCTGACTACTGTTGGAATTTGAAGAGAGACCTCCCTGCCGCTGAGCGTTCCAGGAATTCGAAGAAACGGAAGTCCAAGCCCTTAAATTTGAACAATGGTGACATGCAATTTATGTGTACTTACCTTTATCAATGCCCATCATTCAGTTTACAGTAATCGATGTTTCTATCGGGTAATCAATGTATGTTGTTGGTAAAACATTTTTTTCTCTTAAAACATGTTTAGGATGATATGTGTTGACAAAAATCAGCTGATAATGCCACAAAAAATGTAATCGATTTTGTCAAAAGATCTGAGTCCAATAACCTGACCTGATGGAGAGAAACTTATGGCATTTCCTGATTCAGCTGTGCAAAAATACCCTAAATCAGTTGTAAAAATATAGACAACATTCAAAAAGTAAAAAATTGTTGCCCAGTGAAATGCAATAATCACTAATTATCCAAAACGCCGTTCATGCTGCATCCGAGACATGATAAACGTCATTAGATTTCTTGAGAAAAATATTTTCACGATTAAATTCCAGCCCAGTCAGTTGGGATTGTAGAATATACCAACTGCATCTTTGCTGAGAAGTAAGACTCAACCACAATCAATGTCCTGCATATGACGCAAAACAATCTGACGGTGAGACTTCAAGAATGATGGAGCTTTGGTGGACATGTAGTGTCCATTAATTGCCATCGCTCCCTGGTCCACTCTGATCTGGAGTGGTAGCACCTGATAGGGTTTTACCTCTGGGTCAAATAGAACTGTTTGACTTTTAAACTGGGTGCAAATAAATGACTCATGATAAATAGCAATACTTGGAACAATTTAACTCTATTGGCTTATGCTAAAATGAATTGTTTGAAATAGAACTTTGGATCATTAAACTGTACGAAAACAAATGACTGATGTTTGATTGAATGGTTAGTTATACATAGCAATACTTGGAACTATTTAACTCTGTTGACTTATGCTAAAATGAATTATTTGGAATAGAACTGTTTTATCATTGAACTGTGTTAATTGATGTGCTTTCATAGTAGAGAATTTAAATGCTGACAGTTTGAAATAAATTATTTTCCTCTGAATGTGACACAGGAAATTTGTGAAGAGAGGTTAATCATTTAAAAGTAAACATTCAAAGTGAAAAGGGTAAGAATTTTACTCTTAAGAAAATCTTAATTGTCTAAATAATTTTTGGACAAAAAAACATTTGGAAACCCGACTGATTGGACTGGCAGTCGACGAAGGAAACACATTTGTTTTCATTAAAGGAAGAGTAGGAAAGTTAAATAAGAGAATCTTAATAGCTAAATATTTGGACAACTAAAATCTGTCGACAAGAAAATAACTGATTGTTTAAGAAAATTATCAGGGATGGAACACTTTGTTTATATTATAAGGTGTCCGGGGAAGAGGATCTGAGTAGGGAATCTGACTTAATAATGAATTCCTTGACAAAGAAAATACCAAGAGGCTAAAATTAAGAAAAATGACTAGACTGACAGGAGAGGCCATTTTGAGATTATCTTAAATGACAAAATTGGTTGCGTTAGAAAAGTTTGGGTCATCGACCTGATAAGAAAATTCGCAAGTTTGATAAATTTAGATTTTTTCCTTTACTAACGCATTTGGAAAATCAGATTATTCCCCAAAAGGCATTTTTTTCTCGCTCAGAAATGAAGATACAGTGAGTGGGAGGAACATGGAAGGTCTAAGACTTTGCTTGCGACAAGGTATGGGAGAGATACAAATTAAAGTAGGCTTGAATTGAGAGGTAGGATTCAGCATTCTGACCACTAAAAAGAGTTCTACAATTCCCCCAAAATGGAAAAGATTATAACTGAGTTAGTCAGCAGAAGTCGAAGAGAGTCCAGTCTGAGTCAGACAAAAGAGAACCAGTAGTGAACTCCTAACACTCTGCATTTGAAGCCTTGAGTCAGACCTTCTGAAACAGAGAAACGAGAATCACAAGTTAGTAACAGGAACCTGACGAACAGAAAAAAATAGCTTAATTGGAAACTACGGAACGATTTACAATTCTTTTAAAAGTCTGTGTTTATTGCTGCAACTAGTCTGTCCACTGAGATAAACGGAGGTAAGTATCTGAATAGTATTACCTTACTCAATGGGGAAGGGACTTGTATGATCGAACTTATTCATTTTTGAAAGGAAAACTGATTTATTATTCTTTAAACGGACTTTTCATTATTTTGGTTGTCAACTAAACTTATTTTCAATTATTGAGAATCCTGCGTTTGTTTTATTTCTGACCTTTGACTTCAGTTGATGCTTTTTTTTAATGATCAAACCTGTCTTACTGGCGAACAACGAGAAGCGACTTCCGTTTTCTGGATCTAAAACACAACGTGGGCAGGTGACTGAACAAACCAAGGTTCAATACTTCATTAGAGCAGTGACTCATCGATGGTCTATGCGGTCAGTGGAGGGACACCAGCGTCTTAAAGAAAATTTGATAATGATAAACCGACAATAAGAATAAGCAAATGATATACCAAGCCAACCACCACGCCCGTTGTACACCAAATTAAATATAAGCTGAAGTTTTTGACATTTCAGATAGGTCGTAGAGGTTCTGGAGGGTTAATGAGAGTCCGAAGAAAATTAGACAGAGGGTCCAAAGGGTCCTAGAAGTTTTAAAAGAAACAGACAGACAGATAGACAGAAAGAAAGAGAGAGAGAGGGAGAGAGAGAGTGGGGGGGGAGGGAGAGAGAGAGAGAAAGAGAGAGAGAGAGTTGGCCAACAATCCCTCCTGAACCGACACCTGAAGTATCCTCGTGGTGTAATGGTTAAAGCGATGGACTGCAGAATCGTAGTAAATCAGTTCGTACTCCAGTCGCCCTATTACTTTTACTTTCGGGCAAATACCCCTGGGAATGGTATGAACCCTCTTATGCTCCCAGCTATGGGTTAAATAGTACCACTACTGTTCTTGAAGAAGAATGGCTTTGGCATTAAATAACCTATAAAGGTTGATATACCATTAAACACCAAACCAAATCTGGACCGACACTTCGCTACAGTCCTTGAATACTAAAGATGTTAAATCTTTAGTATTCGAAATTTGGTGATAATAGACCGCTACTACACCGCTTACAACTATTAAATCTTTCAGTTTCACTGGACTAGGACTGTAATCGGAAGGGTTAATTTATTGGAGCTAGGTGACCCAAAACGACCCGGGAGGAACCTGAAATTGGACCAGCCGTTGTGACTTCAGAGACCAGTTTGACCAGATCAACAAAAGGCAAACAACTAAACAGAAAAGTAGATGAATCAACCCACCAAACAGTTGATACAAGTTGGACACTTTTGTTTTCCTTATTTTCCTTCTCTTGTGTGGATATTTTTACGCGTTACCAGTGGATAACGCCTGAATTATTAATGTCTTATTTTGATGCTATTTAAGTTAGCTTGCTTCATATGTTAAATTGACAAAAATGTAAAAAACAAAATTATCCAAATTTGATTAATTTATTATGAAACTCAACGTTAAACGTTTCGGCTTTATTAACCTTCTGTTATATAATTACCGTAATGATTTTTATATTAATCATTTTTCGTTAATTTTATTTTAACATTTACTTCGGTAAGGCTTTGAACTACTCGGGTCTCTTAGTCCAGGTGCATAGTCAGATGGTTCAGTCTTACACCACGCGGAAAGGATATGACAATCATCACCTGTCATGATAAACTGCAGACAGGAAATGGAACTGGAGTGTGGATGACGTCATGCCAATAAAAGATGGTCCTGAGAATTTGAGGATTTTGAAAAGACACTACTTGAGTTTTCTACCGTTGTGGCATGCGGTAGAGTTTTTCCGATCTCGACAGGCGGAGATAGATTGAGATCTTAAACATCACAATATGCGCCGCACGTTGGGGTGGGGTCAGCATAGTATGCTTAGCATGGGCTTTTAAGAATTGTGTCTCTCTCCTCGTGTCGCCATGGACCGAAGCCAGAAATTAATAAACCTGTTCGTCTCCGAAATGAAAGAGTCCGCCTGTATTTGTATATATATTTGCATTACTGTTATGATTGATATTATTATTGCCGTACAAAAATTCTTTAGGACTTTAAAATCATTAAACATGTTTCAATAGCGATGGATATTTGATGAAATAAAAGGTGAAAAGTAAGTGTATATAAAGAAAGATTCAAAACTATATATTCAGCGTTCTTAGAAAAGATTATAACGTAATTGGCACGTGATATAATGTTTGAAATCTAATAGATTTCCAAGAGATACATCGAATGTTGTTAAAAAGAATGATAGAATAGTTTTGATAAAAGCAGAAGCAAAGGAAGAGAAAAAGAATGTGAACATATTTTAATGAGGATATGAAAAAGGATAGAATTTAGAATAAATTTCAATTTAATTCATGCTGCTAAAGTAGATATAAACTTTCCATATTTACTTCCATATAAAAAAAAGAGCATTTCTAAGTCTGATCACGACTCCAAAAACGTTGATGTTAATGAAGAGTAAGAAGCAGGATCATCTTGTCTCATTAGGGAATTTAGGAATATTATAGAGGGGTACACAGATTTTCAAAATGGGACCTTTCTGAATTTCATGACTGGTTGACAACGGTAAGAAAGAAACAATTAATCTATCGTCTGACCGATAAACAGTTCTATAAGTCTTTGATGGGGCTGCGGGTTCTATCCCCAAGTTATTCACAGAAAATCCTGCAATAACTTAGATAGATTTAAGAAGTATTCTTTTTAGAACAGGAGGCTTATGAACGTACTGCAGTAGAGGCGGTTCAGAGCTTGTTACGAATAAGATAGACTGAGGGACAAATTTCTAGTAATCTGAGGGAGAGATTGACAGAATAAACGATTCTGGTTTATCGAGATGAGCCTACTAGAAATGTGGAAGTTATTCAGGTGCTTCTGACGGTGGATATCTGTGACTGGAACATCAGATGCGATGTTATCCCTGGAGCACATGTCAGGCTAACTGATGCCAAGAATATAGGGGGAGAGAGAAAGACTTGAAAAGGACAGGAGGATGAAAGGCTAAGGTCAAAGTCAGCGTTTGAAAGGTGGTAGACTGATCAGGAGGTGTGGGACGCCGAGTTTATGAGCAGGAAATCCATAGAGGGATCTTGAGAATTGAGAAGAGGAATTTGACCTCCACAGAAAACAGATAAGCATGAATGTTTGTTTTTTCCAACCCCAAGTCAGAAAATACAGATCGGTATGTTGGACCAGTAAATATGTGGGTCTCGGATCCTATTTACCAACCCCTCCGCTCGGGCAGGATATGACACAAGGTCAATTTTTTTAAGCAGAGTTCAACAGGTTTGAATTCAGAGTTTTCCTTCTCCTAGACTAGTTGCCTCGTCAAGGCTGAAGAACCTGGTCTGTCCTACTATTTACCCATAGCTGGAGGGAGAATAATTGGGTTCATACCTTTCCCAAGGGTATTAGTGCTATGTGAAATGCAATCAGTCTCGTCCAGGGTTTGAACTCGTGTCGCCGTGTCCAATTCCTACGACGATAAACATTACTCCACGTGCACCTCTCGGATCAAGTCATTGTCCAACAGGTGGAGAGAGTCTCTAAATTGCTCGAAATATAATCGGGTTAGCAATGAGAACAAATAGTATAGATTAAGATGGTGGTCTCGAAAGTCCCTGTCTAAATCGGGTAAACACATGGTTATTTAACGCCAAATCCATTTTTATGAAAATTCTTCTATTTCAAACAATTCAGTTTAGCATAAGTAAGCAGTTTAAATGTTAGTACTGTTTCATTGTGAAAAACATTTCTTTTTCTAGCAATTCAGTTTAGTCAAGTAGTTCTAATTTAGCTAATTCAGTTTAGCATGTATACAGACTTTGTTTACATACAGTTAAATATCAGAACAGTTCTATATTAAACAAATTCCCCAAAACTCCAGTATTACTGGAACCTCACCATTAGATTGTTTAGTGTCATAAACTAGACATTCGTTGGGGGTCTTACCACTCTGCAGAGTTGCATTTGGCGTATTCTACAGCCCCAGCCGACTGATTAAGAAACTGTCTGTCTGTTGATTTATATACATATGTGTACTCGAGTCCAGAATATATATATATATGTTTTTTTTTTCCTTAAAGAAAAAAACCAAAGACCGGTTATTTTAGGATTATAAATTTATTTCCATCCTGTTTTTCGTTTCTGGTGTGAACCAAAAACACGTAGAAAATATAATAGGACTTCTTCATATCTAATGGATAAATAAAACCGAATAGACACGGGGTGGGGGAGGAAGAGGGTTAAAGAGTTACCTCCTCGTTTTATTGAGTTTCCATTTTTTATTTACCTATTTATTTTATTTTCAAAATTCTTCCGTCAGTTATAATTACGGTAATTTAACTTTTTTATTTATTTTATTTTATTTATTTTCTTTTCTTGTTAAGTTCGATAATTAACTTTTAAGGGAAATAGTAATGCTTATATTAATTTCGTACCAGAAACGAAAAACAGGATGGAAATAAATGTATAATCCTAAAATAACCGGTCTTTGTTTTTTTTTCTTTAAAGAAATATTGCTCTGTAAAATCAATTACATTGGGCTCTCTACCAGGAAAATTTAAATGTTCCTGAATGATTTTCTTGCCCTGAAGGAATTACTCCCAACTCTGGTTTAACTGGACCGAATAATACTTATATATATATATATATATATTGTGTAATTGAGTAGGGAATGCCCGGCAGCAACATACGCATTAATGCAAATCTCTTCTCATGAACTGAGCACTCCGGTAGCTGATAGCATATATGTAAAAAAACATATATGTAAAAAATTCCTTCGATTATCTGGTGAATGACAACAGTTCTGGGGTAAGATATCCAATGACGTAAAGTCAGCCGGGCTTTGATCCAAGCTTAAAGCAACTTGCGTGTTTTGCCACACTGAAGGGTTGTAATACCCCGAAACTGTATACCTCTAGATGACAATATATTCATATGTGAATAAGTTTTTGGTACATGAATAATTATAAAGAACGCATGGGAATCAAATTCATTTGTTTTGATTTAAAACAATAAATGCAAATTAAAAGAACTCTTTCGGAATAATTCGCTTCTCTGGTTTTGACTAGGTTACGTGCAAGAAACTTCTGGCCTTCTTAGAGGCCATAGCAATTACACTATGTTGCCCAATCTTGCGCAGGCGGAAAAGACAATTCAACATTCTTTCTTGGGGGAACTTGTTCGGAATTCGGGTTTTGGGGAGATTTTAAAGTTTTTTTTTAATTAAAAAAAAAAAACATACGCATGTTTAGTTCTATTAGTTTGTAAACCACTTCCGATGTAATTATTGAAAACGCACCGGCAGAAAGGGTGTCTTTAATCTGTTTTTATAATTTTAAAACGAAATAGATAAATATGATTCCCCAACTTTTTGTAATTATATATATATATATATATATATTTCGTTAAGAAAAAACAAAAACCGGTCACATTAGGATTATAAATTTATTTCCATCCGGTTATGGGTTTTTGATATAAATCAAAAACACACACAAAAAAAAAAAATAATAACAAGACTTCTTCAGATCTTATGGATAAAATAAATCAGAATAGACACAGGAAACAAGGATGGTAATAGAAGAGGGGTTTTCTCCTCATTTAGCCCACTTCCGGTTTTTTTTAATTTATTGCCGGTTGGAATTATGGTAAATTGATTTTTTTATCTTTATTTTTTAAATTCTAAATACATTTCGACTTAAAACTCCAGATTTTATACTAATTTAGATAAATACAACTTTCTTTGATAACTTTACGTAAGGATACAGTAATACTTATATTAAATTGAATTAAAAATTAAAAATTAAAATTTTTAATTTCACATTTTATTTTCGTGCCTATTAATTCAGTTACCCTTCACCGAAGAGTACGTACACATCACATGGTTTCTTCTCATTTTTAAAATTTTATTTAATTTTTATTTATTTACCTTAAATCTTAATTTAATCCTATGTTTTTTTTTTTATTTAAACATTATCTATGATAATCTGTCAATAGTTTTAAATTCATTCTATAGTTTGAATTTATTTAAATTCATTCCTAAATTTATTCTATAGTTTAAATTTATTAAAATTTATTCCTATGTCTACATTTAGCAATGAATTCACATTAATACTCATATATATATATATATATATATATATATATATATATATATATATATATATGATCGATTACCTATGATAATAACCTGTATGTATGCATGAATGTATGTAAAATAAGAAGTTCGAACATGTTAACTGTGCACAGGAGAGCCGTGACGTACATACGGGTCATGGAATCTCTCGAAGAGTTGATCACCTCAAAAGTAATCTGTGCTAATAAGCTTTCGATATGATCCTAGGGAAGCAATGCAATTAAAAAAAAAACTGTTTCATCTCAAGAGGAAATTATGTAAATGGAATTAACACGTTTTTTTTTTCCTTTTATGTTGAATAATCTCTTTGAAGAGAAATTCGCCGTCAGATGCAGAACGCTTTGCCTGCTGTCGTTCATAATATTAGGAATGTCAGATTAGCGCAGATTTACGCCTGTAGTTCCCTTAACAAAATCCGATTCCTCTTGTTCCTCGAGATTTGTTGTCTTGAAGGCTGTTGACAAGATCAAATTATGAGAGCCTCTTCCATCTCAACAGTGTTTCTATTAAATTCGGTCCCCTAAAATATGACAAGTCTTTTTTTATATCTGTTTTTTTTTTCCTTAATTTTATATTGGGTAATTTTTAACATAATGATCAGTATCATCATCATTATTATCAATTTGTGCCAACAGCAAATGTGCCATTAACTCTCTCTCTCTCTCTCTCTCTCTCTCTCTCTCTATCTATCTATCTATCTATCTATCTATCTGTCAGTCAGTCTGTCTGTCTGTCTCTCAGACACACGCACACCATTTGGCGTCATCGGTCATTGCTCTTAGAGAAACGGCACTCAGTGGCCGCACAGAAACGGTGAATGTGCATTTATGCTGGTCAGTTTACACACATGTGTCACTGTGAATAAATACATGAAAGAACCCAATTTTTGAGGACTGCGGAATCGTTGTAAGCGAGTTCGTACTCTAGTCGCGCTATTAGGTTCACTTTCGGGCAAATACCCTTGGGAAAGGTATGAACCCCCTTATCCTCCCACCAATGGGTTAAATAGTACCACCACTGTTCTTCTAGGAGAACGGCTTCGGCATTAAATAACCTACGTAGAGTTGATATGCCATTAAACAAAGAAACCAAACCAAACCAATTTTTGAGTTCGTTCTTAATTTACCAACATTACCCAGTATGCAATCTTACTCAAACGGCTTTCAAGATAGAATGAGGTGGCCGTACAGCCGTTGTTTTATTGGATGTTGTTTCAAGGACTTGTTGAAAACATCCACGCAGCATCTTTGTGTAGATTCCACCATCATCTCTGTAGATTCTTAGAGGTGAAACCATACAGTATAGTGAAAATCCCTGTTTTATTTTATCCGAGAGATCAAATTTCCCTATGGTTATTAACCAGTCAGTAGTTTTTTCCTTTGTTGACATGATTTCAGTCAATGAGATATTGCTCTCGAAGTATATAAATTGGTCTACTAATTTCAGAATGCCCGAAAAATTGACGTTATTATTTATGGATACCTTTGATTAGTTATAAAATTACAATGATATGGTTATAGTTCACTTTGGTTTGCAGTGATTGAAATTACCACATGATAAAACCCTTAACGTGTAAGGAAGGCATCTAGAATTGGTTGATTGAGACTCTTGAAGAGTAATAAGGCTCTTAACCATTTTCACTTTCAGCCCAAAATTGCTGATAAATCAAAATCATCATGTCGTGCCGCCAACACTGATATCCCTGACCCTCTCTCGACACTTCTCCCAATCGTTTATCACTTCTGGCTGGTCTTCAGGGCAGCAACCTGTATCCTCACATTGTTACATAGCCATATACACGAATATGGCCATGTGCGAAATAGACATATAATGTTCATAACGCTAGAACACAGGAATCTCGAAATTCGAAAACACGTAACGGCTTCTTGTTCAGGTACGAAAACTTTTTATTAACACTGAGTTAAAGGTTGCGACAAAAGGAAGAGAGACACAATCTTCTATGCTGTCATATTCATTTGGCCCCCATCTCGAGCGGCTCCCACAGAGCGCAAGTTCGCCTCGAGTCTCCGAGCTCCAAAAGTCGATCCTCCTCGTTTGGCGTCTCGTATTCAACTCTCTAACTTTCTTTCAATTCTCCATAAACCTCTGCGCGCTTCCGGTGCGTGAGGTCACTCGCACTCCGTCACCCGTTTCGTCTCGGACTATTGTGACATCTGAGTGACACCTTCGTCCGCCCGCGCGCGCCCGCGTCAACACCTGTATCAATGTTTGAACCTAACTAACCCATGTACTGAACCGAAAGGTTCTCAGCCTAACTAAAATCAAAGGTATGAACCGAAATCCCTCGGCCATTACGTTACTAACATAGCTGCTGTATGTTCGAGCTGGTCGTCCTGCTTTTGAACAGCCATATGTGGGGGTCCATAGGAGTACATCACTTATGAACTCGTCCCTGCTTCCCCAGCAGTGTCCTGCATGTCTTGTTCGTCTAGCTTGGATAGTTTTTTTGATAGGAGGTAGGTGGCCGTATAGTTCGTGCTTTGTGGGGTGTTGCCTCCAGGACTTGTTCATTATTACTTGCAGCATTCTTGTGTAATTGCCGTCTAGCTTTTTCTCCAGCCGTTTTGTTAGCGTCCAAGTAATGCATCCACATAGCAGTATCGATACGACTGCAGCTTGGAAGAAACTGCATTTCATTTTATCGGTCAGGTCTGACTTCCATATGATCGATAGCTTATCAATAGCTGTCCATGCCTTCGTTAACCGCGTGTCGATGTTTTTTTTTTTCGGTTCATGAGACACTGCTTCCTAGGTCGGTGAACTTGTCTACCATTTTCAGAGAGGTTCCGTCTAATGTGGAAATGTCACCTGTTTGATTAAAGTACATGTATTCAGTTTTGTGTACATTAACATGGAGGTCAATGCCTGCGGCGGCTTGTTCCAAACGTCCTATGAAAGGTATATTCAATCTAATATACTTATACAATAACTTATATACGCACGAGGGTCTGTCAAATAAGAAAGTTAAACTATTGCCAAAAAGTTGACAATAGGACGTGATGTTTCAAGGTGCACCCTTTTCGTGGAAATTAATAATAAGCTCCTTTATTGTCCGAGAAATCTGTCTGGTCTTTACAGTGTTTTTCCATTTCATCGTTGATCTTTTTAATACCGGCTCAACTAACGTTTAGTCGAATGGGAAATATGTTTTGACTTATGCGTAATAGCACTCATTCTTCTGGAAGATTTCGTGTGGTTAGCACTCTTTAGCAATTAGAGATTTGTTGACAAACTTTCGGTGACGACAAGACCAATGTTTGATTTGTCGCTATTTCGAATAGCCTCAAAACAAATATTTTTTGTGAAAATAATTTTTTTTTATGTATACCAATTCCAAACAATGCTAAGTTTATAATAATAATCTGTAAAAATATGCTATGTATGAAATTAAAATTGATAGATAGATAGATAGATATGAGCACTCTGAGATACATAGATAGATAGATATGAGCACTCTGAAAAAGATAGAGAGATAGAGAGATATGAGCACTTTGAAATTGATACATAGAGATAGATTCCACTTTTTTTTTCGAATGGCCTTCGTATACACTGCTAGAGTAAAAAGTAAAGTTGGTGACCTTAGTCGAGGGTGACCCGAAGTCTCCCTTTTCAATAGCTACTACACCGAGGTATAAGGGAGGGCGCTACTCCATGGATTGCTCCACTTTACCCTTACCTTATAATGCCGAGTGTTAAGCAAGGTGGCGTCAAGTAGCATTTTTGAGTCATTGTTATGACTCGACCAGGGATTGAACACTAGTCTCCCGGACAATTGGTGAACTTGCAACTCATTAGGCCAATGGCTCGGTTATCGGTAGTGTAGTTTGCCAAATTTATCAAAGAATGAGTTTAATATCGCTCCTAGAGCACAGTGTATATCTGTATATGTGTGTGTATTTGATACCTCTCATATATATTTGAACAGACAGAAAATGTTCTAATCATTTGATTTTGAGAGTTCAAAACCGGAATATCATATGAGACAATTCACATAAAATTGCAAACAACAAAACACCTAGACGTTAATTTATGTGTTTTGTCTCTAAACATGAGAGAAAGGAATAAGTTTATTTCTTCAAAAGTCTCATTCGGAATTTGAAATCTGTTGTTCAGCTGCCGTATTTGACCCATTGATAGGACTCTAATTAATACTCCTTCTTCCGGCCAGAATGACCATGATAGAGTATTTCATATTCCTCGTGTAACAATAAATGGAGCCTCACCATCAGAAGCAGTTTAGTGTCATAACTAATATATGGACATTATTGGGAGTAAGGAATCTTAAACTCCGCAGAGAATACAATCAACATATTCTGATCCTCGCGAACATCTAGGATTTGACATTCTTGAGGAGAATGGTCACAAAGTCTATAGAAGTAACTCTATGTAGATAGTTTAATATATCATTATTATTTAAACGGCTCCGACTACCTTCTTTTAAAGACACGAGCATGTTTGTTGTTTAATATTTTTTGTGAATATTTAATATCAGTGTCTTATTCATTCCTCTTAGAAAACTCTTCAGACATACGATTCTCAATTTTTTTCTACTGGCTTTCGCGTTGTTATTTCTTGGTAACATCAAAATTTTCCTAATTTATTCTCTTGTTCTCTGACCAAATTTTATTTAATAAAATTACGTTTTTCTCCCTCAGGTTGACAGTTGGATGACTGCCCTCCGACTACTACCCCTACTGACGTCATCCACCCACTATCTTCATAGAGAAATACTCTTCTTTATGAAAAAAAAAAAAGAATAACATGTGGGTTCTCCCAATTTCTTTATAAATGATGTATCCTACGAGATTGTACGAGATTTGAAAGTTAGCCATTGATAACGGAACCATTGAGAGGAAGGTTAGCAGCAAAAACGACTTAAGCAAAAAATAAAATGAAATCAAATAAAACTAAAAACCTAAAAACAAAAACCGAAAAAAAAATCAACATTTCACATTCTCGAATACAGGGTACTCTCCCACAAACAATCAATACACAACAGCTAAAAAGAAGGAAGCATTCAAGGTTAACAGATTGGGTCGTTGGTTGGGTTTCATGGCATATCAACCTTTGTAGGTTATGTAACGCCAAATGCATTTTTATGAAAATACTTCTATTTCAAACAATTCAGTTTAGCATAAGTACGCAGTTAAAATGTAAGTAGTTTCATTGTGAAAAATATTTCTATTTCAAGCTATTCATTTTAGTCAAGCAGTTCTAATTCAGCTAATTCAGTTTAGTATGAGTACAGATTTTGTTTACATACAGTTAAATGTCAAAACAGTTCTACATTAAACAAATCAGTTTAGTGTAAGTACATTTTCAATGTTAAAAACAGTTCCATTTCAAACAATTCAGTTTTGCATAAGCACGCGGTTTTAAATGTAAGTAATGTTTAATTGTGAAAAACATTTCTATTTCAAGCTATTCAGTTTAGTCAAGCAGTTCTAATTTAGCTAATTCAGTTTTGTATAAGTACAGACTTTGTTTACACACAGTTGAATATCAAAACAGTCCTATATTAAACTGATCAGTTTAGTGTAAGTACAGTTTCAATGTCAAAAACAGTTCTATTTCAAATAATTCAGTTTAGCATAAGCACGCAGTTTAAATGTAAGTATGGTTTAATTGTCAAAACATTTCTATTTCAAGCTATTCAGTTTAGTCAAACAATTCAGTTTAGCATAAGTATGCCATTATTTCTATTTAACCCATAGATAAGGCCCTATCAGGTACTACCCCATCATGCCAGAGTGGACCTGGGAGCAATGGTAATAAAGGGGTACTCTGTATTCCCCAAAGCCCCAGCATTACTGGAACCTTACCATTAGATTTAGTGTCATATCCAGGACACTCAGCAGGGGGTGGTCTTACCTCTCTGCAGAGGTGCAGTCAGTTTATTCTACAGCCCCAGCCGACTGGGCAATCAAGGTTAAATGCTCTAACCAATATAGAAGCTATGTTATTGCGGGTTAGATTCCTTAAAGGTAAGTTTGAATTAATAAGTTTCAACATGCATTTCTGCTAATAAAACACTAAAAAGAAAATCATAAAACTATAAAATCTGTGTATGTATACGTGAATTGGAAGATGTCATTAAATAGAAAAAAAATTGGTACCGTCTGATACCAAAAAATCTTTCAATGATTTAAATATATGTGTTTCGGATTAGGATTTTAATGTTTAATATTGGTCTACATTGGCGCTATTATTTACATTTTTCGGACGATTCTCATCTTTGTCGCCATGTTTATCACGACGTTTCAGCTGTTTTACGCTCCGACCTTCTTCAGGTGGTTGGAATGTCGAACAAATGGACACATGGTACAGTGTATAAAGGCGTTGGTTAATCCAGTGACATACCCAAAGAGTTTGAGTTTAATACCCGGTGAAGGCAGTGTAGAACTTTCAGAGGAAAAATAAACAGATAACTGATAACTGACATCCATTAAAACATGGCTTGTGGAACTAGAACAGTCTACTCCGGTAAGGGTAAAGTTCGACATTCCAACCACCTGAAGAAGGCCGCTACGTAAAACGGCCGCAACGTTCTGATAAACACGGCGACTAAGTTGTGGGCTATAGTCTGAAAAATGTAAACAATGTACATAATACCTCATTACAGAAATTATAGACTGGCTCTATAAACAAATTTACTGAAACTAAGAATGAAGTGTTTACCCATTTAAAATGATTGTGAACTTTATTGATAGATTGGCTTCAAAACAGTAATATTGCAACTAACGATGAAAGGTTTTCCTGTTTAATATGATTGTGAACTTTATTGATACATTGACTCTTAAGATATTTAGATTGTAGCTGAGTATGAAGTTCTTACTTGCTTAAAATAATAATGAAATTTATTAATAGATTTGCTCTTAAAATCTAGATATTTCAACTAAATAGGAACTGTTTACCTATTTAAAATGATTGTGAACTTTATCTTTGGCTTTTTAAACTTTGGCATTGCAACTAAATGTGAAGTTATTACCTATTTAAAATGTGAATGTAGAGTAATCGGTCATCGTCATTATTCCCCGGTCAACTTTTTCGGGTTTAATATATGGGAGAAATAGAACTAATTCATCTTTTACTCTACTCCAAAACATTTAGCTATATATATATATATATATATATATATATATATATATCATTAAGAAAAAACACTAACCGGTCACATTAGGATTATAAATTTATTTCCATCCTGCTATGGGTTTTGAAAAATCAAAAAACACGAAAAAGATTAACAGGACTTCTTCAGATCTTATGGATATATATCATCATCATCATCATATCGCGCTGGTAGCACGGATATCCCTGACCCTCTCTCGCTACTCCTCCCTATCGTTCATCGCCCTAGGTAGGTCACGGTGATCATTGGTCAATTGATATGCCAACTTAGTGTTTATCGTTATAAAATAACAGTGAACTAAATATATTCACTTTTCAACGTCATCATCATCATTATCGTCATGAAGGCATGTCAGCAGCATGGTTTCCTTTGACTCTACCTTGACATTCGGCCCTATTATTTATCGCTCCTTAAAAGTATTCTAGGTTAGTGGTTTTTAACTTTTGGGAACCAGTAACCATTTCGATGACTAGGATCTGTACTATAGACCCCATAAAAATATTGGGGCAGTAGAATACACTGACTGCATCTCTGCAGAGGGGTAAGACCCCCAACGGATTTCCTAATATGACGCTAAACTATCTGATGGTCAGGCCCCAATAATGCAGAGTATCCCTTCATTGACATCGCTTCCAGGTCCACTGTTGCCCGGAGTGGTAACACCTGATACGGTCCAATTTATCGGTCAAATAGATATAAATGCATATTTATGCTAAATTGAATTGCTTGAAATAGAACTGTTTTGGTTTTTAAACAGCGTACTTATGCTAAGCTGAATTTTTTGAAGGAGAACTGTTTTTTTTATTAGATTTTACTGATGCTAAACTGAATTATTCGTAATAGAACTGCTAATTTTTATAAAAATTGGTTTGACATTAAATAACCAACAAAGGTTGATATGCCATATAAAAGTTCTATTACTAATCGAATAACATAACTTTTAAAGGCATCCTTGCAGTGTCTGTAGATTATTCCTATTGGCACTGCAGACTACAGTGTGAAAACCACTATTTTAGACGGCACTAACAGCCCGATAAATAAAAGTATCAACTAGTTGGACCACACTAGTGAATCCATGTGAAGGAATCCATTGATAAACCTCGATTATGAGTTCTTCCTTACTTCCCCAGTGGTAGCCATCATGTCTTCCTCGATTTGATTGGATAGTTTGTGAGATGGGAGTTATGTGGCAATAAAGCTGCTCTTTTGTAACATGCTGCTTTTAGAATTTATTTAAAACAACACGCAGCATTGTTGTGTAGTTCTCACCTAAATTTCCAATGATTTTGTTCGGGTCTAAGTCTTACAAAACCAAAATACAATAAAGGATAAAACAACTCACGATTTTGACTTTCAGAGGAGCTATTTTAACCACTTCCCAATATATATAATAAATAATCTTCGTCCATTGATTCAATTATGACTAATAACAAAGCCAAAGTTACACACGTGACACACACACACACACACATTTATATATATAACCCACAAGCTGATATTGCCAGGTTGGCTTGGGCTGTAGAATAAACCGACTGCCTCTCTAAAGAGGAGTAAGACCCCCACCGAGAGTCCTAGATATGACACTAAACAATATGATGGTGAGATTCTAGTATTTTTGGAGCTTTGGGGAGTGCGGAGTACTTCTTTTTTTGCTATCGCTCCCAGGTCCATTCTGGCCCAGAGTAATAGCACCTGATAGGGTCCTATCTATGGGTCACATAGAACTAAACTACGTAATTATGCTAAATTGAAATTCTCGAAATAGAACTGTTTTGATATTTAAACTTCATACTTTTGCAAAATCGAATTGTTTGAAATACAACTGTTTTTGACATTGACTATCGCTACTGTACTAACGCTAAACTGAATATTTTTCATTAGAACTGTTTGACAAAACTGAATAGCTTGAAATAAAAATGTTTTGACAGTTAAACTGTGTACCCATGATAAACTGAATTGTTTGAAATAGAACTGATTATTTGTATAAAAATGGATTTGGCGTTGAATAACCTATAAAAGTTGATATGGCGCAAAACCAACCAACCAACTGAAATATGGCAGCAGCATTACCTATACAGAGTTAATAATAGTGTGCTTAGTTGAATTTGGTTAAAGATGGTGGAGCGTTAACTGTTTGTACGAATGGAGAGATATTTAATGAATTATTCTTCAGCCTTGGTGAGGCAACTAGTGTTGTAGGAATTGGACACGGCGACACGAGTTCAAATCCTCGACGAGACTGATTGCATTTCACATTGCACTAATGCCCTGAGGAACGGTATGAACCCAATAATTCTCCCTCCAGCTATGAGTAAATAGTAGGGCTGACTAGGTTCTTCAGCCTTGGTGAGGCAACTAGTCTAGGAGAAGAAAAACTGTAAATTCAAACCTGTTAAACTCCGCTTAAAAATTGACCTTGTGTCATATCCTGACCGAGCGGAGGGGTTGGGTAAATATGGATATTTAATGAATTATGAGAGAATTATTTATACAGCTATATTAATTATCCTAACAAAAATATCAAAAGAACATCAACAAAAAGATGACAGATATCATGAAGGCATTCTCTCTCTCTCTCTCTATGCTCTCTCTCTCTTTCTCTTACGCCTACGCTCGCTATCCGTCTCTATCGGCTATCCCTCTTGGAAACTCCTTTAGAATGCATCAAGTCTTCATAGGAAGATCATGAATATAAGTTTTCGCTGGTCTTCCAACACGGGTGTGTTCATATATATGAGTCAACCGGAGAAGGTTGCTTTAGAGTTCCTTTGTTTGTTTTGGTTTAGTTTTATGGCAAATCAACCACTGTTGGTTACTTAAAGCCAAATCCAGTTTTTGCACATATATCCGATATATGATTTATAAACACATATTCAAATATACACTGTTAAATGACCCAACAATTTTATTTCTAAAAATTCAATTTCGCATAAGTCCACAAAGTTAAACGGTTCCAGATATTGCTATGTATCACTAGCAATTCAATTAAACTTCAGTCATTTGATTAGACAAAGTTACAGGATAAAACAGTTCTATTTCAAAATATTTCAGTTTAACATAAGTTGTTTGTTTGCACTCAGTTTAAATCTCAAACATTTCTATTTAACCCATAGATAGGAGTCTATGAGATGCTACCACTCCGGACCAGAGTGGACCTGGGAGTGATGGCAATGAAGGAGTACTCAGCATTCCACCAAACTCCAGCATTACTGGAGCCTCACCATCATATTGTTTAATGTCATATCCAGGTCACTCGTTAGGAGAGTCTTACCCCTTTGTAGAATGCAGGAGAAATTGGAATGTTTGCGAGATTGGAGGTCAGTGGCCGTAATGTCCTGTACATTGCTACTTCCAGAATTTGTTGAAAATGTCTCGTGGCATCCTTGCGTCGTTCCCATCTTGCTTTTCTTCCTTATGTCTCTTTAAATTCCAAAGAGTACAACCATACCATTCTCAGTGACATGGCTGAAGTTTACTCAGCCGATTTGTTTCTAGTGGTGAACTTTGTGTAGAACCAGCCATATATTTTGAGCTGATAAACTAAGAAGGTTTCAACAGTGTACCACAGATTGTCCAGAATAAATGTACTTCAGATTTTGAACTGAGAGTCTTTCCTTCTCCTAGATTGGTTGTCTTACCAAGACTAAAAGAGTCGGATGTACCTTAATATTTACCCATGACTGGCGAATTGGAGAACGAAAAAACATGCATGTGTATCTTATTCGTCAGATGAGGCTGGAGAAATACAAAATACACTGCTGACCTCAAGTGTGAGGAGCTCTGTTCAGCTTGTGAGGCTACACAAGTAGGTCAAAATAAAAAAAAAAACCCTAAGGTTAAGGTAGCTTATTCGTTCTCTTAGATACCGTATCATCCCCCTATAAAAAGATTCAGTTGTTTTCCTTCAGTATCATTCATAAAAGGTCAACTCTGACCCGAAGTGCTAGTCCTATCAATGGATCAAATAGAACTGTTCGTTCATTTACTATTATGATAATTATTACTGTCGCCGTGTCCATTTCCTACGACGATAACCATTACACCACGGCCACCTCCCTCAAATCCTGGACGAGACTGATTGTATTTCCCATAGCACTAATACCCTTGGGAAAGGTATGAATCCAATTATTATCCCTCCAGCTATGGGTAAATAGTAGGGCAGACGAGGTTCTTCAGCCTTGGTGAGGTAACTAGTCTAGGAGAAGGAAAACTGTAAATTCAAACCTGTTAAACTCCGCTTGAAAATTGACTTTGTATCATATCCTGCCCGAGCGGAGATGTTGGTAAATAAGATTATGATAATTATTAGTTATTGGAACCCATACAGCGGTGTGCAAGTTGTTCGTATTGGCTTGGGATGGATGATAAATCGGAATAATAATGTTGATTTGCGATACTCAAAATCATTTAATATACGTGTATGCAAATGATTAATATTGAATAGAATTATTAGTGTTAGATAAGAATACTTGAAACAAAATAAATTTATGGCAAAATTTTAGTTTTAAAAATTCGTTCAAAAATAAATTTACCTACAAATTATTCATATATATATATATATATATATACATATATATATACAAGATTTGGTATTAAATAACCAACCGGCTGGGGCAGTAGAATACACCCACTGCTTTTCTGCTTAGGAGTAACCCTCCCGCCCCAACGAGTTTCCTAAAATGACACTAAACAATCTCATGTTGAGGTACCAGTCTGATGCTGGAGCTTTGAGGAATGCGAAGTACTCGTTCATTTCCATCACTCCCAGGTTCACTCTGTCCCGGAGTGGTAGTATTTGATAGGATCCTATCTATGGGACAAATATAACTAAACCGTGTACATATGCTAAACTGAATTGTTTTAAATAGGACTGTTTGGACATTTAAACTGCGTATTTATGTTAAACTGAATTGTTTGAAATAGAAGTGTTTTCGTGTGCTAAACTGAATTTTGACATAGAACTGTTTATGATGTTGGAACTGTACTAACGCTAAATTGAATTATTTGAAAAAGAACTGTTTGAATAAACTGAATAGCTTGAAATAGAAATGTTTTTGACAATTAAACTGAATACTTATACAAAACTGAATTGTTTGAAATAGAATAGATTATTTGTATAAAAATGGATTTGGCATTAAAAAATCTACAAAGATTGATATGCTATAAACTCAAACAAACAAATAAATAACCCACAAGGGTTGATATGGCATAAAACCATCCAAACAGCATCAAAAAAATTCCTAATAAAGGGAGGCAACTTAGTTTATCACAAAATATTTCAAAGAATCAAGAACTGTTTGTTTTTTTTATTATACTTGATTTGACTCTCGAGAAAGCACGCAATAATTGAAAACAGCAGTTTATCTTTCACAGTAAGATGAAATAATCGCTGATTTATTCGATTTATTGAAATAAAAGAAGAATTACTTTTGAACACAATATATTTTATTGACGACTTTTTCGTTGCCTAAAACAAAATATATATTAAGACTTGAAAACATCAGAAGGATATTTAGAGCAACCGTGATTTCAGCACGCAGTTCTCTTGTTTAAATATTGAGAACGTACTGCTCTGTAGCAGGCCCCGGATTCGATTGTAAATCTCCAACTACTGTGGGTATGGCACCTGTTGCTGCTGCCAATAAAAAAAAAATAAAAAAAATCAATGCAGTGTTCTGAATGAAAAATCAGTAAACACCCCCGCATTTGAACACGTAGAAGCCACGCCCACATCTTCAGAATTTATTTTTTTTCAATTATTTATTTACCAGATCGTTTATTTTCTACGTCTTTCAATAGTTATACATATGAAAGAATGTAGTTGTACTGTTTCGATTGATACGTGAGTTTAGCGAAGATACAATATCAAGGCATGCTTTACTGGCTTTATGAAACACATCCCTATGAATGTACCGTTATCAACACACACACACACACACACACACACACACACACACACACGTACACACACACATACACAGACACACACATACACATACACACACACACACACACGCACACACACACGCATATATGTGTTTATATATATATATACATATATATATATATATATATATATATATATATATATATATATATAGTAAGTAAGTAAAGTTAGCGACCATAGTCGAGGGTGACCCGAAGGTTCCCTTTTCGATAGCTACTACACCAAGGTGTAGGG
>OY757946.1:44939058-45025223 GCA_963585895.1 Sepioteuthis lessoniana | reverse complement strand
GTAATGGGGCACAGTTAAAGGGGGTTAAAGACTACCCCCAAATATTTATCACGTGCCCCACCAAACGAGCGAATATGGCACAAGGCCGAATTTTACCTAGCTCGAGGCGCAGATGGTTTGGTTTCTTTGTTTAATGGCATATCAACTTTTGTAGGTTATTTAATGCCAAATCTATTCTCCTAGAAGAACAGTAGTGGTGCTATTTAACCCATAGCTGGGAGGATAAGGGGGTTCATACCTTTCCCAAGGGTATTTGCCCGAAAGTGAACGTAATAGTGCGACTGGAGTACGAACCCGCATACTACGGTTCTGCAGTCAATAGCTTTAACCATTACACCACGAGGACACTTGCCTCGAGGCGCAGAGTTGTAATGCAAATACGCTTGACAAGCATAAAAATGCTTCGGGCTCCGTCGGCATTCCCCTAAAAAAGGCACCTCAGGCACCAGCTGATGAACCTAGCTCCTCCTAAACGTTTTAGAACTTGGGTGGGGTGGAAAAGCCTCATGAGGATCGAGGATGTGGGTCAGTCTTGTCCGCGAGGTGCGACAACTGGGCTTATCCAGCGATTGCATGAAGTAGTCTCAACCGACCGTGACCCCAAATTAGACATCCGATCCCAAACCAGCCTTGTACCCAAAGCGGCTAGTCAGAAAAGGTCAAGTAATGGGGTACAAGCCGTGTATGAATGTGTTGCAAGCATTTATGGACTTGTCCGTCGATAGCAGCCGGAGATCGGTCAATAAACGATGGCGAGAGCATATATGTGGATGGAGCATGTTACTCGTATTATTAAAACGTATTGCAGCCTTTATACTGACAAGACTTACGTTTTGAACTAAGAATCCCACAACTGGAAAGCAATATAGTTACCTGGATTCCAACAATTTCTTTGCCTTTTTTAAACCCAGCCTCAGTGTGGTTTCTTTGTTCAAATGGCATATCAATCTTTGGGGGTTATTTAATGACAAAGACATCCATGTACAAGAACAGTAGAGGCACAACTTAACCCATTAATTGCAAAAGGGTGTTTTTTCGTCCAAAAATGAATGTAATAGAACAATTGTTTTGGTTTGGTTTAGTTTTGGTTTAATTTGTTTTTATGGCACATCAACCGTAATAGGTTATTTATTGCCAAATCCATTTCAATACATATAAATAGTCCCATTTAAAACTTCATTTTAGTACCAGTACAAAATATCAATGTCAAAAAATAAATCCATTTCAACCCTTTGATTTGATATTGATGGAATTTCAACATGTCTGTGTATGGTTGGTGATAATGGTATATCAACTCTTGTTGGTTATGTAATGCCAAATCTTATTTATACATGTATTAGATATATAATTTGTAAACAAATTGCTTGTAGGTAACATTTTGAAACGAGCCTGATATGATTTATTTGCACATAGTTAATAACTGATATTAGAACTTACTGCGATATTGCAGTCCATCACGCCAAATGGACCAACTCGTTAAAATCTAAAGTTTTAGGTAACGATGAGTCTGTTCAGTAATTAGATTGTTGAACACTTAGTATTAGGAAGTAAAGTAAGACACTGTGGCCTGTGGGTCAGGCTAGGCACTGCTTTGTATATATAACAAGGAAAAATAATGAGTTAAGCAACGGTGCGTATGCTCAAGAGTTTGATGAGTGACGATATAACATTAGTATGTAGAGTAAACTGTTCTTTACTTTCTTCTTGTATAGCATATCTCACTTTATTCGTATCTGTCTATCTACCTCAGTTGGGTTCTATCAATAAAACATTCTTTCTTTCCTTCTTTCTTTCATTCTTTCTTTCTTTCTTTCTCAATCTGTTTCTGTCTATCAATCTATCTCAGTCTGGTTCTTTCTTTCTTTCTTCCTTTCTTCCTTTCTTTCATTCTTTCTTTCTTTCTCAATCTGTTTCTGTCTATCAATCTATCCCAGTCTAGTTCTTTCTTTCTTTCTTTCTTTCTTTCTTTCTTTCTTTCTTTTTTTCTCAATCTGTTTCTGTCTATCAATCTATCTTAGTCTGGTTCTTTCTTTCTTACTTTCTTTTTTTCTTTCTTTCTTTATTTTTCAATCTGTTTCTGTCTATCAATATATCTCAGTGTGCTTCTTTCTTTCTTTCTTTCTCATTCTGGTTCCCTCTTTCTTTCTTTCTTTCTTTCTCAATCTCTCTCTCTCTCTATATATATATATATATATATATATATATTAGAATCTCTTTTCAAAAATTTCTCAACCTCCTTTTCGACAACACTTCTACATCAATTTGTTTCAAATAATTTCTGATCTGCCCTTGTCATTTATTTACCGCTTGGAACATTGGCAAGTCTTCCTGGTGGGGAAAACAACAGAAATTTGTAAAGAACAAAGTTTGAAGCTGTGACCCTTACATATTAGGAGGAAGAACCACCACGTTAACATCTGCCCGAAGTCATTTGTCCCTTGTGGGTGCCCCATTACTTTTTTTATGCAGAGGAATGATTCCATAAAAGCCAGTGGGCAAAACTAAGGAAATCATAATAAGATAAGTAGGGAATAATCAAAGCAATTAGTATATCGTTTAGTACTTAGAAGCTTGACGGCAATTACACAAGAATGTTGCGAGCAATATTGAACAAGTCCTGGTGGCAACACCCCACAAGGCACAAACTATACGTCCACCTGCTTCCCGTCTCGAAAACAATACAAGTTAGACGAACCAGACACGCAGGACACTGCTGGAGAAGCAAGGACGAACTCATCAGTGATGTACTCCTATGGACTCCTGCATATGACCAAGCAAAAGCAGGACGACCAGCTCGAACATACGTACAGCAGCTATTTGAGGATACAGAATGTAGCCCTGAAGACCTATCAGAAGCGATGAATGATAGGGAGAAGTGGCGAGAGAGGATCAGGGATATATATGCTAGCGGCACGACATGATGATGATGATAACTTAGATAACCGTATAGAAATATCGTATACATTCACAAACCTGTAGTTTGTGTAAATGATAAGGAAAGGAAAGAGGAAAGTTAAGCAACAATCGGCCTGCTCAGGAGTTTCATAGGTAACCATTTTGGAACTGCAGGTGTGGTATGCAACTAGAGTTCTGTGGGCCAGACTGAGCAAATCTGATTTCTGTATATCTGCTAATTTACTAATTTTCTGCTGAGATGTGGCATAAGGCCGTATGAATGGGGCACCCAATGAGACACGACCTCATCCGAGTTGGTTTGATAGTCTTGCTTGCTAATCTCTTAAACCGGGGTTGTCCTCGTTGTGTAATGAATAAAGTGATGGACAGTGTAACCGTAGTAAGCGAGTTCGAACTCCAGTCGCGCTATTACGTTCACTTTCAAACAGTACCCTACGAAAAAGTTTAAAGCAATTTATACTCTCAGCTATGGGTTAAATATTACCCCTATTGTTCTTCTAGAAGAATCGATTTGGCATTAAAATCCCTCAAAGGTTAATATGACATTAAACAAAAGGTGCCCGTGGTGTAATGGTTATCGTCGTAGGAATTGGACACGGCGACACGAGTTCAAATCCTGGACCAGACTGATTGCATTTCACATAGTACTAATACCCTTGGGAAAGGTATGAATCCAATTATTATCCCTCCAGCTATGGGTAAATAGTTGGACAGACTTGGTTCTTCAGCCTTGGTGAGGCAACTAGTCTAGGAGAAGGAAAACTCTGAATTCAAACCTGTTAAACTCCGCTTGAAAGTTGACCTTGTGTCATATCCTGCCCGAGCGGAGGGGTTGGTAAATATGATTAAACAAAAAAAAACTATTTACCCTACGCAAGGAGTCTTATTTCTCTCTCTCTCTCTATATATATATATATATATATACCTAAGATGTTAGTTTTGCCGTCGGTTGGTTTAGATTGGTTTCGTTTTATGACATTATAAACAACTTAGGTTAATTATGATATAACCGTTTTTATACATACGAGGGGCATACGATAAGTTTCCAGACTTTTTTCGTATGAGCACTTTTATTGATAGTACACACATGAAACTCCAGTCCCCTTCGAAGTAATCTCCTCTAGCTGCAATGCACTTATTCTACTGTTCCAACAACTTCTGCAAGGCCCCATGGAAGTTCTCTTGTGTGAGCATGTCAATGGACATTCGTCACAATCTCTTTCTTTACCTAATTTGTCTTATAACGACAGCCTGTGAGCTTAGGGAATAACCAAAAGTCACAGGGAGCAAAGTCTTGACTATAGGGAGGTTGAGAACTGTCTTGATGCCTATCTTGGTCAAATAGTCTGTGACAAGGATGGAGTTGTGGACTGGTGCATTGTCCTGGTGGAAATGCCACTGACCCGATTTGAAGAGTGCTGGACTCTTCTGACGGAATCTCATCCTGAACTCCCTTAAAACCACAACATAGTAACCCAAACCCTTTTGGCCAATCAACTTTGGTGTTCTGACTTCCTTACTCCTCCCACACCTCTCATCATCCCTCACAGATAGACTCTCTGCCTTCCTTGAATATCTTATGTCACTCAAAAACTGATCGATTCATGCAAGATGGTCGAAAAGCAGGGTGAAGCATTCAATATGTTTTTGTGGAATTTTTTTCCAAGTTTAAAACAGAACTTTATTGAATATTTTTCTTCTAAAGTGTCCTCACGTCCAGATTGCATTTTTGAAATTCACCAGCAGTGACAATCAGGATTTAGTAGGGTGCATTGCAATGGCTGCTGTAGCTGTTGATTTGAACCAGAAATCATAGAAATTGGTCAGTCATCTCATAATATGTATAGCAATAACATACTGAATGTTTAGGAGTCTACACCAATCTTAAATGGCCATACGAAAAAAGTGTGGAAACTTATCGAATGCTCCTCGTATATATCAAATACATATGATGATTTATAAAGACATTTTTGATAACGTTTTTAAACCAGCCTAAGCTATTTCCTTTGCACACAGCTAAATGACTCCAAGTATTGCTATGTATAACTAAGTTTCTACTGTTAAATTCTCTCAATTATTGCTATCTTATGCTTATAATTCTATTTGATATTAATCCTTTGTTTGTACACCGTGAAGTGGTTACAAGTATTGCTATTTAATACTAATTATTCTTTTCAACATCTTCTTTTGCACATAGTTAAACTTTTTCTAATATTGTTATGTATCTGGAGCAATTCATTTAAACCCCAGTCATTTATTTATGCATAGTTAAATAATCAAACAGTTCAATTTCAACCACTTCAATTTAGCATAAGTTATTTGCTTGTACTCAATTTAAATTTCTAACACATCTATTTGACGTATAGATAGGACCCTTTTAGATGCTACCCCATCTGGGCCAGAGAGGAACTGGGAACGATAGAAATAAAGGGGTACTCTGCTTTCATCAAAACTCCAGCATCGAAGGAGGCGCACCATCAATTCATTTAGTGTCATATCCAGGACACTCATTGTGGGAGGTGGGTGCTTACACATCTGCAGAGATGCACTCGGTGTATTCTGCAGCCCTTGGTGACTGAGCTGTTATGTACATTTCTACAAGAGTGTATATGCAAATGCGATTAAATGTAATATAATGGCCGAGGGATTCCGTTTTATATATCTTGCCTTTCGGTTTAGTTAGGCTGAAAATCTTTCGCTTAGTGCATGGGTTAGTTAGGTGCAACATGAGCGCAGGTGTTCACTTGTGCGCGGGGAGGATGTGTCATTCAGAGTTGTCAAAATAAAAATCCCAGATAGGTAATATAACCGGGGGATGATATCATGCCCCGGAAGCGTGCACGGAGGATTTTGGTGGATTTGAGAAGAGTCGGTGAGCTGAGTTTTAGCGTCCGAAGAAGACGGTTGACTTTTGGAGCTTGCCGAGGTCTTGCGTCGGGTGCCGCACGTGGTTGGGCAGATGGAAAAGTCAGCATTGAAAGATTGTGCCTCTCTCTCCTGATGTCGAAAAACCTTTAAACTGTAAAAGGTAATAAAGTTTGGTACCTGAAGTAAGAAGTCGTAAGTGTTTTTTGTGCTTCGGGATTCCTATGTTATCTATATATGAGTTATGAACATTCTATGTACATTCCATACATCGGTGTATTATGTGGCTATGTGACAGAAATATGGAAATGTGACTTTACAAAAAAAGCAAAAATAAATAAATAAATAAATAAATAAAGGACGTCAAAGGGGATAAAAACGTTTTCTTGCTATTAGAATTTTAAGTTAATTCGAAAGAATTTTTTTTTAATTTTAGATTTTATTCCCAACAACGATAAATAACTGAAAATCATTAATAAAAATAATTAAATGTATTCCCATGTGATCATCCAATTGTGGAGTTTACACGAAAATTTATGTAAACTCGTCGTAAAAGACATAAATTGGTTCTCTGTTTGATAATTCATATTAGATACACATCTAAAGCCCAATGTCGAGGAAAAGTATATAAGGTTCTGTAAAAAAAAAAAAAAAAAAAAGAGTCAAGAAATATTCGTAGTTTGGAATTCCTTTGGTGGATTGGGAATTATCGGTCATATGGAAGTCAGACCTGACCGATAAAATAAAACAGTTTTTGTTTCCAAGCAGTATATGGGTGCACCACATGGACGCTAACGAAACGCTTAGAGAAAAGTCTTGATGGCGACTACACAAGAATAAATCAGACCTGACCGATAAAATAAAGCTGTGTTTTTTTCCAAGCAGCAGTCGTGTCGATACTGCTATATGGGTGCACCACAGGGACGCTAACAAAACGTATGGAGAAAAAGCTTGATGGCATTGACACAAGAATACTACAAGCAGAACTGAACGAGTCCTGGAGGCAACACCTCACAAAACAGCAGCTATACAGCCATCTACCACCCATCACGAAAACTATCCAAGTTAGACGAACAAGACATGCAGAATTCTTGCGAAGAAAACAAAGGACAAACTCATAAGTGATATACTCCGGTGGACCCCATCATATGGACAAGCAAAGGTAGGACGATCAGCTGGATCCTATGTACAACAGTTCTGTGTTGATACAGGATGTAGTCTGGAAGACCTCTTGGAAGCGATAGACGACAGAGATGAGTGGCGAGAGGTCAGGAGGATCAGTGTTAGCAGTGCGACATAAGGATTATGATGATAAACCATCAGATTAAAGAGATTATCTATCTATCTATCTATCTATCTATCTGTGTGTGTGTGTGTTTAAATAATTCCTTTGCAGCAAAACGTTCAAATATTTGAAAAATTATCCGCAACTTTTTCTTCTTCTGACGACCGACCTAATGCTGGAACTTGCTGAAAACAATTAAAAAAATAACTACAAGGAAATATACCAATTATTTTCTGGTATTTTTAGTGTGGTATTTGAGGGTTTTATTATTATCCCAACACGTGTTTCCGAGAAAGTACTCCGTTTCAAGACACCAATAAAGCGTTTATTTAGATATTTATTTATGTTTTTTTACCCCGTAAATACTTTTTTTATATGCACTTGTATAAATTCGGACACATGCTCATCCATCCATTTATAGTTTTTTCTTTTCTCTTTCTTTTTCTTGACGAATAATGTCTACAAGTATTTATTAATACACATTCAATGTATATTCGGTCATTGTTTTTGTCTCTTTACTCTCTCTTTCTCGCAGATTTGAATGTTGAATATATATATATATATATATATATATATATATATATATATATATATATAATCATAGCGTAGACACAGAGTTAACAGCAATCTCCACAGTTAGTTTCCAGCTTACAAAATTAACGGAGAAAAGTGTTTCACATCTGATTTGTGTGTCTTTATAAACTTTTTTTTAGGTACGATTGGAAGGGCCATCTGGTTTATAAAGCCTTTTGGGAAAGGTAGTTTACTTTATACTGTGTGGTTATTCATATGGTTATATGATATTAATTTTGGGTTTCGATAATCCATTGATTTGAAAATAATTCATTACTAATGCAAGTGCAATGGCGGTCATTTGAAAAACATTAAATAAAAATGCATCCTTTGAGCTAGATACATCAAATCAATGTTTCTTTTAATTGTTATTATATCAGCTTCCAGGACATGTAATTTTATTTTGTATTTCTTGTCTCAGTTATACATCATTATCATATAAATGGGTACCCTTAATTTTGAGACAGTTTTGATTTGGTTTTATGGCATATTAACCAAATCCATTTTTATACATATATAAACAGTTCTATTCCAAACAATTCAGTTTAGTATAAATATAGTTTTCCTTGTTTACACGAAGTTAAATTTTTAAGCTGTTTATTTAAATATCAAAACAATTCCATTTCAAACAATTCAGTTTAGAATATGTTGGCAGTTCAAATGTCAAAAACAATTCTATTTCAGACAATTCAGTTTAGCATAAGTTCACAGTTTAGTTCTATTTGACCCATAGATAAGATCTTATCATAGCCTACCACCTCGGGCAAGAGTCGATCTGGAAGCGATGGCAATAAAGGGGTAGTCCGCGTTCCCCAATGCTCTATCATAACTGAATCTTCACAATCTGATTGTTTCGTGTCATATCTAAATCACACGTTGTAGGAGTCTTAACCCTCTGCAGCGATGCAGTTCATGAATTCTGCAGCTCCAGCCGTCTGAGCCAGACAGCTTTGAATGATTTTGTCTCTAAATAAGTAATGACGCAAAGTATTTTTCCTCCCTTGTCCAAGGCATTGTGATCAAGGATTAATAGTTGTTAGAGTATACTATTTTCAAATCTGAAACAAAAAAGAACACATTATTAGTAGAGTTATTAACAGTCACATGGGCCCCATGTATATTGGGACACCCTATATTAATGGGTTGCATCTATTTTGAGCCAGTTTGGAATGATTTTGACACTAAATGTGACGGCAAGTAGTAACGCAAAATATTTCTTCTTTCTTGTCCAAGGCTTTGTGAGTGAGAATTGAGTGTTGTTATAGAATACTATTTTCTTCTAGGCAGCGGTCGTGTCGATACTGCTGTATGGATGCACCACTTGGACGCTAACAAAACGACTGGAGAAGAAGGTAGACGGCAGTTACACAAGAATGTTGCCAGCAATACTGAATAAGTCCTGGCGGCAATACACAACAAAGCACCAACTATACGGCCATCTTCCTCCAATCACAAAAACTATCAAAGTCAGACGAACCAGACACGCAGGACACTGATGGAGAAGCAGAGACGAGCACATAAGTGATATACTCCTATGGACCCCCACATATAGCCGAGCAAAAGCAGGATGACCAGCTAGAACATACATACAGCAGCTATGTGAGGATACAGGATGTCGCCCTGAGGACCTGCCAGAGGCGATTAACGATAGGGAGGAGTGGCGAGAGAGGGACAGGGATATCCGTGTTAGCGGCAGGACATGATGATGATGATGATTTTCAAATCTGAAACAAAATAGAAAACAACTTTATTAGTAGTAGAGTTATTAACAGTCACATGGGTCCTATGTACTTTGGGACACCCTATATTAGCAATCACATGTTTCTCATGTATATTGAGACACCCTATATTAGCAATCACATGGTTCTCATGGATATTGAGAAACCTGATATTAACAATCACCTGGGTCTCATGTATATTGAGACACCCTATATTATCAATGACATGGGTCTCATGTATATTGAGACGCCCTATATTATCAATGACATGGGTCTCATGTATATTGAGACGCCCTATATTAGCAATCACATGGTTCTCATGGATATTGAGAGACCCGTTAAAAATCCATTATCTTGTTCCTTGTAATTTTTTCACACCTGCGTTAGCTGCTGTTTTTCACTGGAGTCTGAGAGACAGCAAATCTCCTTAGGTGTGAAGGACTCTCCTGAATGCTCGAGATGATCTAAGTAATGCTATCAATGAATGGTCCCGATTCTTCCTCTGGTTTTATTCCCAAACCTTTTGAGATCTTTCCAAACGCAATAATTGGCTGCACTGTCACCTTCCTGTTCCACAGAGGTTTTTTTTTTTTTGTTCACAGGCTAGGTCCAAGTATTTCTTCATCTTTTTATTTAATCTTTACTTTTGTCTTGTGATCAGCCTGAACAGCAAAATCCACTAGTTCTTTTTTTCTTGATAATTAGAACTTTGTCTGATTATCTGGCCGTGATTAGGTTATCCGTTTGTTTCTCAAAATCGCAGACTTGAATGCATCTCATTCTCAAGTATTATTAGTATTATTATCATTTACTCTTTTAGAGTTTTTTTACATAGATATTAGCTGATGGTTCTTCACTAGAGTTTGAGTGACAGCAAGTCTCCTCACGACTCCAGGACTCTTCCCAGTATTCTGGCCATTCTCAGTAATGTTGTCATTTGGATAGTCTCTACCCGTCCGCCAACTTCCAAGTCCTCCAGGCCTTTTAGTAATCCTTTAGTTTTTGTGCCAAAAGTACCTATCACAATTGGTACAATCGTCACTTTCATGTTCCACTGCTTTTTCAATTCTCTAGCAAGGTCGAGGTACTTATCATTCTTTTCACTTTCCTTCAGATTTATTCTGTGGTCAGCCGGGACGGTAAGGTCGACAATTTTGCAAATTGTGTTTTTTTTTTGTTTTTTTTTTTTATTATTATAAGGTCTGGTCTTCTGGCCGGGATTAGATGATCCGTTTGTATGTTAAAGTCCCAAAGGAGTTTATGTGTGTCATTTTCTAGGACTTAATTATTATTATTATTATTATTATTATTATTATTATTATTATTATTATTTATCAGATACTTATCTTTCTTTTTTTGCTTTCTTTCATTTATTTTCTATCGTCAGCCTGGACAGCAAAGTGCACAATTCGGCAAGTTCTCATTTTTTTTTTTTGTTCTTGTTGATTATTATAAGGTCTGGTCATTTGCCCGAGATTAAGTGATCGGTTTGTGTCACAAAATCCCAAATGGGGTTTGTGCCTCTCATTTTCCAGGACGGATACTGGGTTGTGCATATTGTTAGCATTTGTTCAAATGGTAAATTTTAAATTTTTTGCACACTTCCAAGTGAATCAACTTGTCTACCCAGTCGTGTCTAGTATTATACTCTTTCTGTGCTAATTTGGTACATTCACTTATTATGTGATTGATCGTTTCTTCTTATTATTATTATTAATAAAGGTTTTAACATCAGCGTAAGCTGATGGTCTTTTACTGGAGATTGAGTGACAGCAAGTTTCATCAAGTCTCCAGGACTCTTCTCAGTATTCTGGTCGTTTTCAATAATGCTGTTGTTTGTATGATCTCCATTCGGCCGCCAACTTCCAAATCCTCCAGGCCCTTTAATAATCCTTTAGTTACCGTGCCAAAAGTAGCAATCACAATTGGTATCATTGTCACTTTCATGTTCCATAGGTTTTTAAATTCTCTAGCAAGGTCGATGTACTTATCTCTCTTTTCACATTCTTTAAGTTTTATTCTGTAGTCAGCCGGGACAGCAAAGTCGACAATTTTGCAGGTTTTCTTTTTTTTTTTTTTTGTTGATTCTTATAAAATCTGGTCTTCTGGCCGAGATTAGGCTATCCGTTTCAATGTCAAATTCCCATAGTTGTTTTCCTTCCCATTTTTGTTTCCTGGTTTTTGTCATTCTATTATCGTGTTGTCAGTATTGTTTCAGATGGCCGTAATCAGTCCTCTTTCGTGTTTTTCTATGTAGTCTTCGAGTCGTTGTATGGATGTATCAACGCTGCCTTCGATGCTGGCAAGTCCTCTTCCTCCCTCTTTTCTTTTTCTTCTAATCTCTTCGTCTCTTGGTTGTAATGCTTTTGGCATGGTCATTATTTCTCTAGTTCTTTGGTCCATTTGTCTAAGTTCATCTCTTGTCCACTTGAGAAAGGGTCCCGAGTATCTAACGAGGGGTACAGCCCAGATATTTATTCCTTTGATAAGGTTTTTTCAAGAGAGCTTTGTCTCAAGTAGTTTTCTAGTTCTCCTTAGATATTCTTTTTGATTTTTTTTTTTTTTTCGTTTCCACTTGTTTGATGGTGTCAGCCTCCAAGATTGCTAAGTATTTGTAGGTCTCGTTTTCTGGGAGCGTTCTGATCTTGTCTTGATTTGATAGTTCTATTCTGTCAGATGTCGTTTGCCACTTTTCATGACGAGCAGAGCGCATTTATCAATGCCAGATTCCATCCCTATATCTTGACTGTATATTCTAACTGTGTGTATTAGGATTTCCACTTCTTCTTCTTCTTCTTCTTCTTCTTCTTATTATTATTATTATTATTATTATTTCTTTTTAATCCTTTGAGAGTTTTCCACTCCAGCATTAGCCGAGGGTTTCTCACTATTGATGCTCTTGTCGGTCAAAAGTTGGTCAATTTTCGTAATGTAAAGATCAATTCGATAGCTTCCGTTGCTTTTGTTCTCGCCACACTAGACTGTAAGATACCTTTCTCACCTGATATTCGTCTAGGGCTCCCCCCCCCACGCCGATTTGCCTCTATTTCTTAATCACGCTCTTAGAATTCATGTTTTTAGGCCTACCTGACCTTGTTTGAGCGTTGACATTTTCTCAACCCAAGCAAAAGCTATGGAACCATCTGGTTATTTTATTGCGATCAACGGCGCCTTCACCTATAGTATCACAAATAATTTTTATTGCATCGGCGGCGTTATGCCCCAGTTAAACCCCCTAACGCATCGGTTTCCGTATAAGCCTACGTTTCATATTCATCTGTGGGTTGTCGAATTACAACGTGCATAACGTGTCAGCGTACCACCTACCATGATAGCGGATATATGCCATAGCTTTAAAGGGCTGGATCACGTGATATACCTGCACTCATATTGATGTGAACAGACCGTGAGAGATAGATAGATAGATACTGGAACATTAGATAGATAGATAGATAGATAGATATGAACAAGCCTAGATTAGGGAGGAGTGGCTAATATGCTGGAGTGTGAACTCCAAGTGAGTAAGTGCGAAATCCAGTCACATTTTTGATTACATTTGTAGACTTATACCCTTAGTAAAGATATGAACCCCTTCACCACTCCTGCCATATATATACCAATACTGCTTTGCCCAATTAGCTCGGTTTGTAGAATACACCAACTGCTTCACTGCAAGGGAGTAAGACATCCCAACGAGTTTCCTAAAGGGACACTGAACAATCTAATCGTAAGGTTCCAGTAATTTTGGAGCTTTGGGGAATGCGGAGTACCCCTTCATTGCCATCGCTCCCAGGTCCACTCTCTCCCGGAGTGATAGCACCTAATAAGGTCCTATCTATATGTCAAACAGAACTAAACTGTGTTCCTATGCTGAACTCAATTGCTTGAAATAGAACTGATTCTGAAATTTAAACAGCGTACTTATGCTAACCTGAATTGTTTTAAATAGAACAGTTTTGATATTGAAGTGAATTGTTTTGATATTTAACGGTTTGTAAACAAAAAAACTATACTTATACTAATCTGTAGTGTTTGAAATTTAATTCGGCGTTAAATGACCCGAAGAGTGTTGATAAGCCATAAGACAAAGCTTCCGAACCAACCAATCAACCATAACTGTAATTCAATAAGAATGGATAAGGCATTGAATAATTCTTGAAGCTTGATATGTCATTTAAAAAAACCGCCAAAAAAAAAAAAACCTGACCAAACCATCAAAAATATATAAGAATGCACTCCATATACTTTCGACTATCCTCTCTTATTGTCAGTAAAAACAGAGAGATTATATATATATATATATATATATATATATATATATATATATATAGCTATTATATAAATTCTTTCAATGTTTCCTCTTATTACGTGTTGATTAATCATTTCTCTTACGAGTGTCAAATATATTAAAAATTGATTTTTCCATATTTCAAAATTGGAAGAAAAATCAGCTTGCAATATCAACGAAGCATTTGGCAGGGAAAACGTTAACGATATACAGCCAAACTTCAGCTGACAAAATTTTGTAAACATGACAAAATGTTGGACTTTGTCAGAAAGAAGAATAGGTATTTTTCGACAAATTAAAATTAGACTTAAACTTTACAGTTTTTAGCACAATATACCAACAGATAATAAAAAATGGCCCCCATTCCTTGTCTGAGAGGCATACGATAAGTTTCCAGACTTTTTTCGTATGGGCACTTTTATTGATAGTACACACATAAAACCCTAGTCCCTTTCGAAGTAATCTCCGGATGCAATGCACTTGTTGCAGCGTTCCAACAACTTCTGGAAGGCCCTATGGAACTCCTATTGTGTGAGCGTGTCAATGACCTTCGTCACAGGCTCTTTCATCTCAATTGTCTCATAACGACAGCCTCTGAGCTTAGGGAATAACCAAAGGTCCCTGGGAGCAAGGTCTGGACTATAGGGAGGCTGAGGTTGAGATTGTACAATTTACCAACGGATGCATCTGAACGTATATCCCGAGTGTTATTTGCGAAATTGAAGTTGTTGGTGTGACGTTGGACAATATATCATCAAATATTTAAAAAATGTACCTCGCAGGTTTTATACGCGAAATTCAAACATTTAGTGTGAAACTGCATGATTTTCCAGTTATTGTCAAAATATATCCTGGTCTTATGTGAGAAAAAGTGTCTCCCAGGTTATATATGAAAAAATCAGGCATTTAGATTAAAACTGCACAACTTACTAACAGACATCATAAAAGTGCCTCACGGGATTTTTTTAATGCGAAATTGTGGCATTTTTTGAGGAACTGCCCAATTTAGTCACAAATAACAAAAGTGTCTCTAGTGTCTTATATGCGAAAAGGAAGCATTTAGAGTAAGACTGTACAATTTACCAACAAATGTCACGAACCTGTCTCCCTTGTCTTATATGCCAAATTAGAATATTTCGTTTGAGATCAGAATTTGCTATCTAATGTAAAAAGGTGCAACATTTGGAGTGAGACTGCACAATTTAAAAAAAAAAGAAAAGAAATATCGTCTCCTAATTTTTAAATCAAAATTGTGGCTTTTGAAGCGATACTGCACAATTAAACCGAAAATGTGAAAAAAACTGGGAGGATTCCATGAGGCGTAATAGTTAAAGTAAAGAACTGCAATTGCTTTGGGGTGTAATCAAGGACTAATATCCTTGGAAAAGTTAATGAAACCCTACTTCCCTTGTAGTAGTTATCATTGTAAGAAATGGATTCAGGTATGAACCCTACTATTCTTCCTCCAGATATGAGTAAATAGTTGGGCGGACTGGCCTCTTTAACCTTGGAATAGTGATCGGTATAAGAGAAGAAAAAATCTGAATTCAAACCTCTTAAATTCTGATAAAAAATGAACTTGTGCCTTATTCTGCTCGAGTGGAGGAAAGGGAAAATGATGTCATGATGAAGAAGAACAAATATGAAATAACACGTTCTATCCAGCAAGTCAATTTCTCTTACATTTGACAGAAAACAAAGTTTCAAAGGAATAATGGCCATTTTCAAGAAGTGTAAAAAATCAACTATAAAGAAATAACACTTTCTATCCAGCAAGACAATTTCACTTACATAGGGCAGAAAAGCAAAGTTTCAAGGGAATAATGGCCATTTTCTAGACTTGTACAACATCAACAATTAAGAAATAACACTTTCTATCTAGCAAGACAATTTCACTTACATAGGGCAGAAAAGCAAAGTTTCAAGGGAATAATGGCCATTTTCTAGACTTGTACAACATCAACAATTAAGAAATAACACTTTCTATCCAGCAAGACAATTTCACTTACATAGGGCAGAAAAGCAAAGTTTCAAGGGAATAATGGCCATTTTCTAGACTTGTACAACATCAACAATTAAGAAATAACACTTTCTATCCAGCAAGACAATTTCACTTACATAGGGCAGAAAAGCAAAGTTTCAAGGGAATACTGGCCATTTTCTAGACTTGTACAACATCAACAATTAAGAAATAACACTTTCTATCCAGCAAGACAATTTCACTTACATAGGGCAGAAAAGCAAAGTTTCAAGGGAATACTGGCCATTTTCTAGACTTGTACAACATCAACAATTAAGAAATAGCACTTTCTATCCAGCAAGACAATTTCACTTACATAGGGCAGAAAAGCAAAGTTTCAAGGGAATACTGGCCATTTTCTAGACTTGTACAACATCAACAATTAAGAAATAACACTTTCTATCCAGCAAGACAATTTCACTTACATAGGGCAGAAAAGCAAAGTTTCAAGGGAATAATGGCCATTTTCTAGACTTGTACAACATCAACAATTAAGAAATAGCACTTTCTATCCAGCAAGACAATTTCACTTACATAGGGCAGAAAAGCAAAGTTTCAAGGGAATAATGGCCATTTTCTAGACTTGTACAACATCAACAATTAAGAAATAACACTTTCTATCCAGCAAGACAATTTCACTTACATAGGGCAGAAAAGCAAAGTTTCAAGGGAATAATGGCCATTTTCTAGACTTGTACAACATCAACAATTAAGAAATAGCACTTTCTATCCAGCAAGACAATTTCACTTACATAGGGCAGAAAAGCAAAGTTTCAAGGGAATAATGGCCATTTTCTAGACTTGTACAACATCAACAATTAAGAAATAACACTTTCTATCCAGCAAGACAATTTCACTTACATAGGGCAGAAAAGCAAAGTTTCAAGGGAATAATGGCCATTTTCTAGACTTGTACAACATCAACAATTAAGAAATAGCACTTTCTATCCAGCAAGACAATTTCACTTACATAGGGCAGAAAAGCAAAGTTTCAAGGGAATAATGGCCATTTTCTAGACTTGTACAACATCAACAATTAAGAAATAACACTTTCTATCCAGCAAGACAATTTCACTTACATAGGGCAGAAAAGCAAAGTTTCAAGGGAATAATGGCCATTTTCTAGACTTGTACAACATCAACAATTAAGAAATAACACTTTCTATCCAGCAAGACAATTTCACTTACATAGGGCAGAAAAGCAAAGTTTCAAGGGAATAATGGCCATTTTCTAGACTTGTACAACATCAACAATTAAGAAATAGCACTTTCTATCCAGCAAGACAATTTCACTTACATAGGGCAGAAAAGCAAAGTTTCAAGGGAATAATGGCCATTTTCTAGACTTGTACAACATCAACAATTAAGAAATAGCACTTTCTATCCAGCAAGACAATTTCACTTACATAGGGCAGAAAAGCAAAGTTTCAAGGGAATAATGGCCATTTTCTAGACTTGTACAACATCAACAATTAAGAAATAACACTTTCTATCCAGCAAGACAATTTCACTTACATAGGGCAGAAAAGCAAAGTTTCAAGGGAATAATGGCCATTTTCTAGACTTGTACAACATCAACAATTAAGAAATAGCACTTTCTATCCAGCAAGACAATTTCACTTACATAGGGCAGAAAAGCAAAGTTTCAAGGGAATAATGGCCATTTTCTAGACTTGTACAACATCAACAATTAAGAAATAACACTTTCTATCCAGCAAGACAATTTCACTTACATAGGGCAGAAAAGCAAAGTTTCAAGGGAATAATGGCCATTTTCTAGACTTGTACAACATCAACAATTAAGAAATAGCACTTTCTATCCAGCAAGACAATTTCACTTACATAGGGCAGAAAAGCAAAGTTTCAAGGGAATAATGGCCATTTTCTAGACTTGTACAACATCAACAATTAAGAAATAACACTTTCTATCCAGCAAGACAATTTCACTTACATAGGGCAGAAAAGCAAAGTTTCAAGGGAATAATGGCCATTTTCTAGACTTGTACAACATCAACAATTAAGAAATAACACTTTCTATCCAGCAAGACAATTTCACTTACATAGGGCAGAAAAGCAAAGTTTCAAGGGAATAATGGCCATTTTCTAGACTTGTACAACATCAACAATTAAGAAATAGCACTTTCTATCCAGCAAGACAATTTCACTTACATAGGGCAGAAAAGCAAAGTTTCAAGGGAATAATGGCCATTTTCTAGACTTGTACAACATCAACAATTAAGAAATAGCACTTTCTATCCAGCAAGACAATTTCACTTACATAGGGCAGAAAAGCAAAGTTTCAAGGGAATAATGGCCATTTTCTAGACTTGTACAACATCAACAATTAAGAAATAGCACTTTCTATCCAGCAAGACAATTTCACTTACATAGGGCAGAAAAGCAAAGTTTCAAGGGAATAATGGCCATTTTCTAGACTTGTACAACATCAACAATTAAGAAATAACACTTTCTATCCAGCAAGACAATTTCACTTACATAGGGCAGAAAAGCAAAGTTTCAAGGGAATAATGGCCATTTTCTAGACTTGTACAACATCAACAATTAAGAAATAGCACTTTCTATCCAGCAAGACAATTTCACTTACATAGGGCAGAAAAGCAAAGTTTCAAGGGAATAATGGCCATTTTCTAGACTTGTACAACATCAACAATTAAGAAATAACACTTTCTATCCAGCAAGACAATTTCACTTACATAGGGCAGAAAAGCAAAGTTTCAAGGGAATAATGGCCATTTTCTAGACTTGTACAACATCAACAATTAAGAAATAACACTTTCTATCCAGCAAGACAATTTCACTTACATAGGGCAGAAAAGCAAAGTTTCAAGGGAATACTGGCCATTTTCTAGACTTGTACAACATCAACAATTAAGAAATAACACTTTCTATCCAGCAAGACAATTTCACTTACATAGGGCAGAAAAGCAAAGTTTCAAGGGAATAATGGCCATTTTCTAGACTTGTACAACATCAACAATTAAGAAATAGCACTTTCTATCCAGCAAGACAATTTCACTTACATAGGGCAGAAAAGCAAAGTTTCAAGGGAATAATGGCCATTTTCTAGACTTGTACAACATCAACAATTAAGAAATAGCACTTTCTATCCAGCAAGACAATTTCACTTACATAGGGCAGAAAAGCAAAGTTTCAAGGGAATAATGGCCATTTTCTAGACTTGTACAACATCAACAATTAAGAAATAACACTTTCTATCCAGCAAGACAATTTCACTTACATAGGGCAGAAAAGCAAAGTTTCAAGGGAATACTGGCCATTTTCTAGACTTGTACAACATCAACAATTAAGAAATAACACTTTCTATCCAGCAAGACAATTTCACTTACATAGGGCAGAAAAGCAAAGTTTCAAGGGAATAATGGCCATTTTCTAGACTTGTACAACATCAACAATTAAGAAATAACACTTTCTATCCAGCAAGACAATTTCACTTACATAGGGCAGAAAAGCAAAGTTTCAAGGGAATAATGGCCATTTTCTAGACTTGTACAACATCAACAATTAAGAAATAGCACTTTCTATCCAGCAAGACAATTTCACTTACATAGGGCAGAAAAGCAAAGTTTCAAGGGAATAATGGCCATTTTCTAGACTTGTACAACATCAACAATTAAGAAATAACACTTTCTATCCAGCAAGACAATTTCACTTACATAGGGCAGAAAAGCAAAGTTTCAAGGGAATAATGGCCATTTTCTAGACTTGTACAACATCAACAATTAAGAAATAACACTTTCTATCCAGCAAGACAATTTCACTTACATAGGGCAGAAAAGCAAAGTTTCAAGGGAATACTGGCCATTTTCTAGACTTGTACAACATCAACAATTAAGAAATAACACTTTCTATCCAGCAAGACAATTTCACTTACATAGGGCAGAAAAGCAAAGTTTCAAGGGAATAATGGCCATTTTCTAGACTTGTACAACATCAACAATTAAGAAATAACACTTTCTATCCAGCAAGACAATTTCACTTACATAGGGCAGAAAAGCAAAGTTTCAAGGGAATAATGGCCATTTTCTAGACTTGTACAACATCAACAATTAAGAAATAACACTTTCTATCCAGCAAGACAATTTCACTTACATAGGGCAGAAAAGCAAAGTTTCAAGGGAATAATGGCCATTTTCTAGACTTGTACAACATCAACAATTAAGAAATAACACTTTCTATCCAGCAAGACAATTTCACTTACATAGGGCAGAAAAGCAAAGTTTCAAGGGAATACTGGCCATTTTCTAGACTTGTACAACATCAACAATTAAGAAATAACACTTTCTATCCAGCAAGACAATTTCACTTACATAGGGCAGAAAAGCAAAGTTTCAAGGGAATAATGGCCATTTTCTAGACTTGTACAACATCAACAATTAAGAAATAGCACTTTCTATCCAGCAAGACAATTTCACTTACATAGGGCAGAAAAGCAAAGTTTCAAGGGAATAATGGCCATTTTCTAGACTTGTACAACATCAACAATTAAGAAATAACACTTTCTATCCAGCAAGACAATTTCACTTACATAGGGCAGAAAAGCAAAGTTTCAAGGGAATAATGGCCATTTTCTAGACTTGTACAACATCAACAATTAAGAAATAACACTTTCTATCCAGCAAGACAATTTCACTTACATAGGGCAGAAAAGCAAAGTTTCAAGGGAATAATGGCCATTTTCTAGACTTGTACAACATCAACAATTAAGAAATAACACTTTCTATCCAGCAAGACAATTTCACTTACATAGGGCAGAAAAGCAAAGTTTCAAGGGAATAATGGCCATTTTCTAGACTTGTACAACATCAACAATTAAGAAATAGCACTTTCTATCCAGCAAGACAATTTCACTTACATAGGGCAGAAAAGCAAAGTTTCAAGGGAATACTGGCCATTTTCTAGACTTGTACAACATCAACAATTAAGAAATAACACTTTCTATCCAGCAAGACAATTTCACTTACATAGGGCAGAAAAGCAAAGTTTCAAGGGAATAATGGCCATTTTCTAGACTTGTACAACATCAACAATTAAGAAATAACACTTTCTATCTAGCAAGACAATTTCACTTACATAGGGCAGAAAAGCAAAGTTTCAAGGGAATAATGGCCATTTTCTAGACTTGTACAACATCAACAATTAAGAAATAGCACTTTCTATCCAGCAAGACAATTTCACTTACATAGGGCAGAAAAGCAAAGTTTCAAGGGAATAATGGCCATTTTCTAGACTTGTACAACATCAACAATTAAGAAATAACACTTTCTATCTAGCAAGACAATTTCACTTACATAGGGCAGAAAAGCAAAGTTTCAAGGGAATAATGGCCATTTTCTAGACTTGTACAACATCAACAATTAAGAAATAACACTTTCTATCTAGCAAGACAATTTCACTTACATAGGGCAGAAAAGCAAAGTTTCAAGGGAATAATGGCCATTTTCTAGACTTGTACAACATCAACAATTAAGAAATAGCACTTTCTATCCAGCAAGACAATTTCACTTACATAGGGCAGAAAAGCAAAGTTTCACGGGAATAATGGCCATTTTCTAGACTTGTACAACATCAACAATTAAGAAATAACACTTTCTATCTAGCAAGACAATTTCACTTACATAGGGCAGAAAAGCAAAGTTTCAAGCGAATAATGGCCATTTTTCTAGACTTGTACAACATCAACAATTAAGAAATAGCACTTTCTATCCAGCAAGACAATTTCACTTACATAGGGCAGAAAAGCAAAGTTTCAAGGGAATAATGGCCATTTTCTAGACTTGTACAACATCAACAATTAAGAAATAGCACTTTCTATCCAGCAAGACAATTTCACTTACATAGGGCAGAAAAGCAAAGTTTCAAGGGAATAATGGCCATTTTCTAGACTTGTACAACATCAACAATTAAGAAATAACACTTTCTATCCAGCAAGACAATTTCACTTACATAGGGCAGAAAAGCAAAGTTTCAAGGGAATAATGGCCATTTTCTAGACTTGTACAACATCAACAATTAAGAAATAACACTTTCTATCTAGCAAGACAATTTCACTTACATAGGGCAGAAAAGCAAAGTTTCAAGCGAATAATGGCCATTTTTCTAGACTTGTACAACATCAACAATTAAGAAATAGCACTTTCTATCCAGCAAGACAATTTCACTTACATAGGGCAGAAAAGCAAAGTTTCAAGGGAATAATGGCCATTTTCTAGACTTGTACAACATCAACAATTAAGAAATAGCACTTTCTATCCAGCAAGACAATTTCACTTACATAGGGCAGAAAAGCAAAGTTTCAAGGGAATAATGGCCATTTTCTAGACTTGTACAACATCAACAATTAAGAAATAACACTTTCTATCCAGCAAGACAATTTCACTTACATAGGGCAGAAAAGCAAAGTTTCAAGGGAATAATGGCCATTTTCTAGACTTGTACAACATCAACAATTAAGAAATAACACTTTCTATCTAGCAAGACAATTTCACTTACATAGGGCAGAAAAGCAAAGTTTCAAGGGAATAATGGCCATTTTCTAGACTTGTACAACATCAACAATTAAGAAATAGCACTTTCTATCCAGCAAGACAATTTCACTTACATAGGGCAGAAAAGCAAAGTTTCAAGGGAATAATGGCCATTTTCTAGACTTGTACAACATCAACAATTAAGAAATAACACTTTCTATCTAGCAAGACAATTTCACTTACATAGGGCAGAAAAGCAAAGTTTCAAGCGAATAATGGCCATTTTTCTAGACTTGTACAACATCAACAATTAAGAAATAGCACTTTCTATCTAGCAAAACAATTTCACTTACATGTGAAATGTCGGGATTGGACGCTAGAGTGCACAATCCTGGGTTCAATCCCAGGTCGAGTCATACCAAAGACTCAAAAATTGGTACTTGATGCCTCCTTGCTTAACACTCAGCATTATAAGGTACGGATCAAGGGTAAAGTAGAACAATCCAGGGAAGGAGTAGCGCCCTCCCCTACACATTGGTGTAGTAGCTATTTAAAAGGGAGCCTTCGGGTTACCCTCGACTATGGTCGCCAACTACTACTACTACTACTACTAGTTTGGTATTGTTTGGTTTTATGGCTTATCAACCAATTCAGGTTATTTAATGCTAATTCCATTTCATGCACAATAACAGTTCTGTTTCACACAATCCAGTTTAAAATAAGTACGCATTTTAAATATCAAAACAGTTCTATTTCAATCGAATCAGTTTATCATCGGCAAACAGTTAAGTTGTGTTTAACCCATAGATAGGATCCTATCAGGTACTACCACTCTGGTTCAAAGTGGACCTAGAAGCGACAGCAAAGAAGGGCTATTTTGCATTACCCAAAGATCCTGCGTTACTGGAGCCTTTCTATCCGATTGTTTATTGTCGTATCAGGGACTATCATTGGCGGAGTCTTATCCCTCTGCAGAGAAGCAGCCGTTTTATTCTACATCCCCAGCTGGCTGGGCCAGAGGTATTTGGTAGAAGACAGCAATTCATTAACAGATAGCATAAACTCATAACTTGGGTTTTTAAGGTGTTGTCTTTTCCACTCATTAATAATTGAAGAGATGGTATATTTACACGAACTAACCATCAAAAGAAAGTCATAACTTTTTTATTGCCTGCTTGGTTGCAATAAGATCTTTTGGGTAAGAGAACATCACCCCCCACGGCACAATAAGGAAATGGGCCATTTTTATTTCATAAAATACGAAATTTAACAAAGAATGACACGAATGTTTCTTCATGCACATGTGTGCTAAATGGAAGCATTTAATGTGAGACTGCACCATTTCCGAAGAAATATCAGAAAAGTGTCTCCCGGGTCTTGTATGTGAAATTAAGGGAGTTGATACGAGACTGCAGCATTTACGAATTTACTGCCAGGAAAACTATATATATATATATATATATATATAGAAGAACCTACTATATATATATACATATATATGTATAATAAATAAGTCATCATTAAATAAGGATCATTAAATAAGTTTCCCGACTTTTTTCGTATGAAAACTTTTATTGATAGTACACACATGAAACTCTAGTCCCCTTCGAAGTAATCTACTTCGGCTGCAATGCACTTGTACCGTTCCAACAACTCCTGGAAAGCCCCTTTAATCTCCTCAATTGTCTCATATCGACAACCTCTGTGCTTAGGGAATAACCATAAGTCACAGCGAGCAAGGTCTAGACTATAGGGAGGCTGAGGAACTGTGTTGATGCCCATCTTGGTCAAATAGTCTGTGACAAGGATGGAGTTGTGGACTGGTGCATTTTCCTGATAGAAATGCCTATGATCTGATTTCAAGAGTGCTGACCTCTCCTGACGGAATCTCTTACTGGACTACCATAAAACCTCAACATAGTAATCTTAAACCTAACCCTTTGGTCAATCAACTCTGATGTATTGATTTCCTTACTCCTCCCACACCTCTCATCATCCCTCACAGACTCCCTGCCTTCCTTGAATCTCCTGTACCACTCAAAAACTGACGCTCGACTCATGAAAGATGGTCCAAAAGCAATCTGAAGAATTCAATACGTTTCTGTGGCATTTCTTCCAAGTTTAAAGCAGACTTTTATTGCATATCGCTCTTCTAAAGTGTCCTCAATTGCATTTCTGAAATTCACCAACTGTGACAATCTGGCTTTAGTAGGGCTGTTCATTTGTACCTGAAATCATAAAAATTGATCAGTCATCTTATAAGATGTATAGCAATAACATACTGAATTTTCAAGAGTCTCGACAATTTTAAATGCCGGTCCAAAAAAAAGTCCGGAAGCTTATTGAATACACCACGTATGTAGAGTAGGCTCATAAGAAATGGACACGGCGACACAAGTTCAAATCCTTCCAGCTATGAGTAAATAGTAGGGCAGCCTGAATTTTTTTAGCCTTAGTATGGGAAGGAGAAGGAAAATCCTGAAACCAGACATGTTAAACTCCGCTTAAAATTGACGTTACGTCATATCCATCCCATGGGGTGGGATGAGTATCTACTGTTTCGGGAAATGGTTAATTTCTCTGACACTATAAATTATTTGGCAGCACAAATGAATAACGAAACTTCTTTTAAACAACATTGCAAAGAAAGGCTTATTATCGTAGCTGGCGTAAAGGAGTGAGAGTGAGAAAGTGTCCTTTTAGGTGTTACTGGTTAGTATGTTGGTCCTTGATATGTAGGAAGCGTGTGTGAAGCTAGCAGCAGTGAGCTCTTCAGCGGTGGGGGTTCCAAGTGGAATCAATAGCAGTGGGTGAGAGAAATGTCTATTCGGGCTGCTGGCTAATTGCTCTCCGTCCGTCGACTCACTACCCAAAAAGGACTAGAAGAAATAGTTCTTGAGAGGAAGATGTAATCAATGCGCTCGGCCTGGATTGGTCAATTAGTGATCTAATCACTTGGCGGGGGCATTGATTCGCGAAAGGAAATAGATCTGTGGCTGCTACAAGTATATATATATATATATATATATATATATATATATATATATATATATATATATATCTTGGATTGGCGTTTGAATCAACCGGGTTTCGATTCCACCTTCGGGAATCTAGCCTGTCTAGAAGAGTTCTGATAGAAATAAACAGATCTGTCTAAAAATGACAATATATATATATATGCTCCCCTACCCATGTAGAGTTGAGCTCTCTAGCGAATGAAGTAAATGTGTTGCCATTAGCGTAATGCAAGGTTCTTCATATGAATCGAGCTCTCGGTAGCCGTTAAGCGGATATATGTAAACAATAACAATTGTGATTCATAACCGTTTAAATTTCCTTCGCTTGCGCTGGTTTCCACGTCGCTGAATGGTAGAATCTTGGATATATATATATATATATATATATATATATATATATATATATATATATATATATATATATATATATATCTTGGATTGGCGTTTGAATCAACCGGGTTTCGATTCCAGCTTCGGGTATCTAGCCTGTCTAGCCACACTGAAGAGTGCTGATAAAACGAAACAGACCTGTCTGTGAATGACAATATATATATATATATATTGTTATATATATTAGTATCCTGAAGAGGAACATGAAGTCTAAAACATGTGTGGCGCGTACCCATATAAAGCAAAAAAACTAAAAATAACATTCAAGTTCCTTTGCGGGCCTATTCATTAATTATACATATATCTAATAGTAAAATCTATTAGTTACCGGGGAAGGAGATTGCTTTGTGTAATATTCCTTCTGTTGCCTATGGAGGCGTCATGAACGGGATTCATTCAACATGGTACCTCGACTATCAACAAAAGTTTGTAGGATAAGATGATTAGTGATAGATTAACTACATTTTTAATTTTTAATTTCAACTTCAATTTGTATCCCGTGTTGGGAAAGACATAGCTTTTCCTCGTGTCAAAGAAATTAAATATTAACTTTTCACTATTTAAAGGTTTGACAGAAAGCGTGGAAATAAGTTGGATTCCCGAAACGTTCTCATGTAGACGATATTTTTAAAGAAGAAGAGGGTCGCGAATATCCTTCGATCAGTAAAGACGAAAAAAAACTTATTTTTGTGTTTTTTGAAACGTGTTCTAAAAAGTCATGACACTAGTTTCAAAATTCACCGATATAAAAATATAAGTGGGAATGTATTCGTTTAACTATCTTTCGTATTAATAAATTTGGAAGATGTTTTCTGGTCTCTTAAGAAAATCTGAATCTTTTTAGATACGAGGTGCACACGATAAGTTTCTAGACTTTTTTCGTATGAGGATTTAAAACTGGTGTAGACACTTGAAAATTCAGTATGTCATTGCTATACATCTTATGAGATGACTGACCAATTTTATGATTTCAGGTTCAAATGAACAACTACAGCAGCAATTGGAATAAGTAAAGTAAAGTTGGCGACCATAGTCGAAGGTAACCCGAAGGCTCCTTTTTCGATAGCTACTACACCAAGGTGTAGGGGAGGGCGCTACTCCTTCCCTGGATTGCCCTACTTTACCCTTGATCCGTACCTTATAATGCTGAGTGTTAAGCAAGGAGGCATCAAGTACCATTTTTTGAGTCTTTGGTATGACTCGACCTGGGATTGAACCCAGTTCTCCCAGGCCATTGGCGAACACTCTAACCACGAGGCAATTGGAATACACCCTACTAAAGCCTGATTGTCACAGCTGGTGAATTTCAAAAATGCAATCTGGACGTGTCGACACTTTAGAAGAACGATATTCAATAAAATTCTGTTTTTAACTTGGAAAAAAAAAGCCACAGAAACGTATGGAATGCTTCAGACTGCTTTTCGACCATCTTACATGAATCGTTCATCAGTTTTTGTGTGGCATAAGGGATTCAAGGAAGGCAGAGAGTCTCTGAGGGATGATGATAGGTATGGGAGGAGTAAGGAAGTCAATAGACCAGAGTTGACTGGGCAGGAAATAGCTTCAAGAAAACATCATTTTTATAGTAATACAAATGATGATCTCTCACATCGTTTCGAGTCACAATTCCTTGTTTAATCATAAACACCTTTTCCCTACTTTACATGATTTGGCGCATTCCCGTGTAAAATTAATCATTCATACATTATTCTAAGGTTTCAAATATTTTAAGCAATTATATAAGCCTTCGCTTGTGTTTAATGGTATATAAGTTATTTGATGTTATATGAACTAATTAAATATAATCCCGTTTATACGTGTGTTTTTTAGGTGAATAGTGTGTAGTTACCATTTTTAAACGAGCCAGTTCAAATTTCATCACACAAACTTAAATGATTTCACCTATTGCTATTGTTTGCATACAGTTAGATAGTATTATATATTGACCTCCGACCCGACCGGGCTGCCAAAATAGGAAATGCACCTATGTAAGTAAGTTTGCACCTTGTTGAATGTTTCCCCAAATACTATTTTTTGTATACAGTTGAATGTTTCCCCAATTGCTATTGTTTGCACACAGGTAATTGGTTTCGCCTATCCCCATTGTTTACACAAAGTTAAATGGTTTCCCCTATCGTTATTGTTTGCACATTGTTGAATGTTTCCCTAATTACTATTGTTTGTATACAGTTGAATGTGTCCCCGATTGCTATTGTTTGCACACAGGTAAACGGTTTGACCTATCGCAATAATTTGCACACAGTTAAATAGTTTAACATATTGTTATTGTTCTCACACAGTTAAAGGGGTTAACGTATATCTACTGTTTGTGCGTAGTTAAATATTTTCATCTGTCACTAATGTTTGCACACAGTTAAATAGCTTCACCTATTTCTATTGTTTGCACACAGTAAAATGGTTTCCCCCTATCCCTATCGTTTACACAAAGTTAAATTGTTTTCCCTATGGTTATTGTTGGCACACAGTTAAATATATTCACCTATTATTCTTGTTTACACACAGTTGAATCCTTCCCCATTTGCTATTGTTTGCACATAGTTAAATGGTTTCACTTATCATTATTGTTTGCACACAGTTAAATGGTTTCACTTGTTGCTATTGTTTGCACACAGTTGAATGGTTTCACCTATTGCTATTAATTGCACACATTAAAAATTGTTTCAAGTATTTCTTTGAGATTGGAATATATCAATTTAACATTGATTATTTGCTTGCACACAGTTAAATGTTTTCAAGTAGATTATTAAGTAAAGTTGCTGACCTTAGTCGAGGGCAACCAGAAGGCTCCCTTTTCAATAGCCACTACACCAAAGTGTAGGGGATGGCACTACTTCGTTACCCTTGATACCTACCTTATATTGCTGAGTGGTACCATTTTACAAGTTTTTGGTATGACGCAACCTGGGATTGAACGCACGTCTCCCGGACCATTAAACAATTCAATACTTCTGTTTTACTCATATATAGGACCCGCACTGGTACCACCAGTCCGAGTCAGATTTGAACAGGGAGTAATGGCAAAGCAGGGGTGCTTCGTATTTCCGATGGCTCTTGTCTCTACGAGATGCAATTTAGTGCCATATCAGGATAATCGTTCACGGCTGTCTTAGACATCTGCAGGGGAGCAGTCGGCAAATTCTACATCCCTTACCCATATGGCACTGTTATATGATTTTAAGTAACTAATGATGCTAATTATTTGTAAACAAGTTCATATTCAAGTAATTATTCTTAAATCACCAAGGTTATAAAAGCTAAAGTGTAGGGCGTCGGTCTTGTTGTAAACGAGTTCGAACTCAGGTGTTGCTAGTACAGTTAATTTGGAACTAATACTCTTAAAATACCTCTCCTGCTATCGGTTAAAAAATATATCTGCTGTTCTTTTAGAAGGATGACTTTGGCATTAAATAACCCACACTGGTGGATATGACATTAAACAAAGAAACTCAAAGAGACAACTATTTTACCCGCATTCATAACGTTTCAAATACGACAAGCAAAAAATATTATATAAAGGCCTGAAATCATATATAACATACGTGGCGCCTTCAATAAGTTTCCAGACTGTTTTAGTATGGGCATTTACAATTAGTATAAACTCTTGAACATTCAGTATGTTATTGCTATACAGTTTACGAGATAACCGACAAATTTTTATGATTTCATGTTCAAATGAACAGCTACAGTAGCAATTGGAAAACACCCTACTAAAACCTGATTGTCACAGCTGGTGAATTTCAAAAATGCAATCTGACACTTTAGAAGAACGATATGCAATAAAATTCTGTTTTATACTTGGAAAAAATGGCACAGAAATGTATGGAATTCTTCTGTCTGCTGTTGGAGCATCTTGCATGACTCGTATATCAGTTTTTGAGTGGCATAAGAGATTCAAGGAAGGCAGGGAATCTGTGAGGGATGATGAGAGGTGTAGGAAGAGTAAGGAAGTCAGAAAACCTGAGTTGGTATGCGAAATAAAGAATTTCATGGATAAGGAACGTCATGTGTCTATAGAGACAATAAGTGCACAGTTTGATGTCAGTGCGAGAACTGTACACACAATTATTCAATTATATAGTTGTCAATATATCAGAGTTGATTGGCCAAACGGTTAGGGTTAGGGTTACTATGTTGAAATTTAAAGGGAGTTTAGGAAGAGATTCCGTCGGAAGAGGCCAGCAATCTTCAAATCGGGTCAGTGGCATTTCCACCAGGATAATGCACCAGTCCACAACTCCATCCTTGTCACAGACTATTTGACCAAGATGAGCATCAACACTGTTCTTCAGCCTCCCTGTTGTCCAGACCTTGCTCCCTGTGACATTTGGTCATGTCCAAAGCTCAGAGGCTGTCGTTATAAGACAATTGAGGAGATGAAAGAGGCTGTGACGAAGGTCATTGACACGCTCACACAAGAGAACTTCCATGGGGCTTTCCAGAAGTTGTTGCAACAGTACAACAAGTGCATTGCAGCCGGAGGAGGTTACTTCGAAGGGGACTAGAGTTTCATGTGTTTACTATCAATAAAAATGTCCGTATAAAAAGATCTAGAAACTTGTCGTATGCACCTCGTGTATAAATAATACGATTGACTTGGTTCTTTACGGTAACCTAAAAGTGTAATATCTCAATTTAAACTAATTGGAATCTGTCTCCGTCGCGTTGTGTCAAATATTGAACCGCTGAACAAACAGCGAAGGATATTTACAAATATAATCTATATTTTTATTCTTCGACGGTGACAATTGTGCGTAGTAGGAATACAGTTGTTGTATTTTAGCCTTTGACCCGGTCAAAAATGCCATTCCAAGGTGATGCACTGGAAGGAAGTGACACATTCTAATGGCAGTTATGAGAGGATATCGCGTGGGCGGAAATTGGCTGATGAAATGGGACGAGGTAAAAAATTCCACTGGTACACTCATAGACTGACGCACCGGAAGTGAGTGACCTGTGAACTGCATGACAGTTATTTCCGCTGGATGACGATCAATCATGCCATTCCAAATATCGAGTGGGTGATCGAGTGAGCGTTGAACTATTATATATCTCAGTCAAGACAGAAGTCAAGGGACAGTTGCAGTTACAGTTGGAGACGAGATGTGGTAGGGAAAGCCACACCAGGCCGAAGGGGCTTGGGGCCCTGATGAGTTGAGGTCCAGAGAAGATGCTGATAAGATGCAGTAAAGAAAGCCATTATTCAGCAGAGTGCTGGGCCGCTGGGCCTCCGTTTGAGCATCAAGAGAACAAGAAAGACACAACGCTGACGGCCATAAGAGTAGGGGTCAAAATGTTGTGGTTATGTTCGGTCTCCAACTCCTTCTCACACGCAAACCTTGAGTAACCCTTTTCGAACCCTTACAATAAAGTGAGAGGTACATATATTTATAAATAAGTCTTCCTTCGTCTGTTTATTATTGCGTCGTTATGATGCTGTAGATGACAATATAACACAGTCAGGCGGGGAGCCTTTTTGTGAAATAGTGCGACGGCCGCATAACATGTTTGCTGGAGTGACCTGCTACTCTCTCCCTTTGCTCGAGAGACTAACGCATGTTTCCCTTTAGCTTGAGCGATCAGTGGATCTCTGCCTTCGGTCCAAAATTACAGACCTTATATATATTTTTAAGTCCTATGCGGGAATATTAATATCCTCTTCACCCACGTATTTTTCTGTTTATGGCTGGTTATCGGAACTTGCATACTTCCGTTTTGTTTCAGTAATTTGTTGATCTTATCAGCGGACGGAAATATCTATCACTCTATCCATAGGCAATAAATTATATTCTTCGCCACCCTCCTTTATCTTCTCTTTCCTGTGACCCACTTTGTTGATGTTATTTTGCGACCGCATTGAAACTGCAAAGTTCATCGTCGCCAGCTAAGCCAGTGGATTACAACAGCGTCATAAGCCTGTTCAAACTCCTGCCACGTTATTAAGTTTACTTTTTGACTAATAATCTTGAGAAAGGCATGAAACGCTTATTTCCTAAGCTATGGATTAAATAGTATCACTGCTGTTCTTCATCAAGGGTGACTTTGGTATAAATAACCCGTTTAGTTTCATATGCCTGTAAACAAAAACCCATCACCCGGAGTGAAACGTGTAAAATTATGGAATATTTTCCTCTTTCAATTACGAACAAAAATGAACCCCACTTTAAAATACTCTAAAATACTTCAGAATACTCGTATAATACATTAATGAACGGTAGATCGCTTAATGGCTAAGTGGTAAGATACTATGTATAGCGTAAAGTTAGGCGGGTTTAGATCCAAGTATGAAACGACCTGCGTGTCAATCCTCACTGAAGGGTTTTGAGAGAACGAATTGTCTGTCTTGACATTGAAATTTTACTTACGTTTAAATGAATTGTTTGAGATAGAAATGTTATGACATTTATCTGTGTGTGGACCAAAAACTATAGTTATACTAAACTACATGGTTTGAATTTGAACTATCTGACTAAACTGAATGTCTTGAAAAAGAAATGGTTTTGAAAATTAAACTGTGTACTTTGGCTAAACTGAATTGTCTGAAATAGAATCGTTCATTTATATGAAAAAGAATTTGGTATTAAAAGACCGACAGAGGTTAGTATACCATAAAACCCAAACAAACAAACAAATATTAATGAACCCATTTATCAGCTAGCTCTGGGTTAAACAGTGTTGAATATTGACCTGAAGATCTATTTGACATGTTACCAGGGTTGAATAGATAGCATAATAGGATATGCACCTGCTTCCTAAAGTAAACAGAACGCAGCTGCTTCTTCAGCAAAAGTGCGGCGTAAGTTGTATGGGTAGAATGCTAGACAGGAGACGTGTCCACATGCAGTGTGTAGGCGAGAGGTGTGACTCCGAGGATTGCGTGCATCCGGAAAATTATATAAACCGATGAAGATTTCAACCCAGAGAGAGCGAAGCGTATAGGGCAGAAGACGTACTAAACGTTACGCTGCTCCCAAGCGTCGGCCTTGTGCCAGATTGCCCAGGGTTGAAAAGTAGGGAAAAGACTGAGCTGTACGAAATTCGCAAAAGTCGACAAACAAATTGAAACTTAGAAGATTCGGTACTTTGAAATGACCCAGTAAGAGACTCGTGAAAGTAGAGAAGTGAGGAGAAACTAAAACTATTTGATGCCTTGAAATGGCTCTGTATGAGACTCACGAAAATAGAAAAACAAGTTTAAACTAAAATGATTCGGTACCTAAAGATGCCGCTGTATCAGAATCCCAAGAGTAAAGAAACGAGGAGAAACTAAGATGTTTCGGTACCTTGATGTTGGTTGGTTGGTTGGTTGGTTGGTTGGTTAGGTTTTTATGGCATATCAACCGTTGTAGGTTATTTAAGGCCAAATCCATTTTCATGCAAGTATTCAGTACTATTTCAAACAATTCAGTTTAGAATGAGTACACAGTTTGTCAAAAACATTTCTATTTCAAACTATTCAGTTTAATCTAATAGTTCTAATTCCGTCTATTCAGTTTAGTATAAGTATAGATTTTGAAACGCAGCTTCTTCAAGGCAGCGGTCACATCGATACTGCTATATGGATGCACTACTTGGACTCTAACAAAACGGCTGGAGAAGAAGCTAGACGGCAATTACACAAGAATTCTGCGAGCAATCTTGTACAGGTCCTGGCGGCAGCACCCCACAAGACGCCAACTGTACGGCCACCTGCCTCCTATCACGAAAACTATTCAAGTTAGACGAAACAGACATGCAGGACACAGCTGGAGAAGCAGGGAGGAACTCATAAGTGATGTACTCTTATGGACCCCCACACATGGCCGTGCAAAAGCAGGACGACCAGCACGAACATACATTCAGCAACTATGTGAGGATACAGGATGCTGTCCGGAAGACCTGCCTGAGTCGATGAACGATATGGAGGAGTGGCGAGAGAGGGTCAGGGATAGCCGTACTACCAGCACGACACGATGATGATGATGAAGTGTCAAAACATTTTTATATTAAACAATTCAGCTTAGCGTAGGTACAATTTCAATGTCAAAAGCAGTTCCATTTCAAACAATTCAGTTTAGCATAAGTACGCAGTTTAAATGTAAGTACACAGTCTAATCGTCAAAATATTTCTATTTCAAGCTATTCAGTTTTGTCAAACAGTTTTAATTCAGTCAATTCCTTTTATCATAAGTATCTATTTAACCCATAGATAAGGCCCCATCAGGTGCTACCATTCCGGGCCAGAGTGGAGTTTGGAGCAATGGCAATAAAGAGCTGTTCCGCATTCCCCAAAGCCCCAGCATCGCTGGAATTTCACCATTAGATTGTTTAGTGTCATATTAGGACACTCCTTGGCGGTTGGGTCTTACTCCTCTGCAGCGGTGCAGTCGGTGTATTCTACAGCCCAAGCCGAATGGGCAGTCGGTACCTTGAGATATCCCAGTACGAGACTTGCGAAAGTAGAGAACTGGGGTTATATTAAGTTGATTATGTACATTAAGATGGTCCTATATGAGAATCGTGAAAGTAGAGAAGTGAAGAGAAGCTAAGATGGTTCAATGCCGTTAGATAGTCCTTTATGAGACTCGTGAAAGTAGAGAAGCGAGGAGAAAGTAAGATGAATCGGTACCTTGAGATAGCCCTGTACGAGACTAGTGAAAGTTGAGGAGCGTAGAGAAAATAAGATTTTTCGGTGCCTTGAGATTACTCTGTACGAGACTCGTGAAAGTAGAGAATCGGGGAGAAGCTGAAATGATTCAATACCGTGAGATGACCCGATGTGAAACATCCGAAAGCAGATCGAAGAAATGGTTCAATGAAGATTTGCATCTTGCCTCTGTGTATGCATCTCAACCGACTTGGACTCTCTTCCTCATTATATAAATTCGTACATTTTGGGGAATAAAAACGAAAAGAAAAAAACATGTTTTATTACTATGGGCTTTCTCTACTCTACGACAATAATAATACTTCTATTTTTCTACAATGATAGTTTGGGCATTAAATAACCCAAGAAATTTGCAGTGCCATGAGTTATAAATATATGATTATTATTTTATTTATATATATATATGTATATATATACGTGTGTGTGTGTGTGTGTGTGTGTGTGTGTGTGTGTGTTTATATATATATATATATATATAACTACACAAGAATGTTGCAAGCAATATTAAACAAGTCCTGGCGGCAACACCCGACAAGGTACCATCTATACGGCCACCTTCCTCCCATCGCGAAGACTATCCAAGTTAGACGAAACCGGCACGCAGGACAATGCTGAAGAAGCAGAGACGAGCTCATAAGTGATATACTCCTATGGACCCCCACATATGGCCGAGCCAAAGCAGGACGACCAGCCAGAACATACATACAGCAGCTGTGTGAGGATACGGGATGTAGCACTGAAGACCTGTCAGAGGTAGAGAAAAGTGGCGAGAGAGGGTCAGGGATATCCGTGCTGGCGGCACGACATGATGATGATGATATATATATATATATATATATATATATATATAATGATCTAAAAAAAGTAAAAGAAAAGAGGTTAACGAAAGCATGGACAGCTATCAATAGTCTATCGATTATATGGAAATCAGACCTAACCGATAAAAGGAAACGCAGTTTCTTCCAGGCAGCGGTCACATCGATGCTGCTATATGGTTGCACTACATGGACGCTAACAAAACGACTGGAGAAGAAGCTAGATGGCAATTACACAAGAATGCTGCGTGCAATCCTGAACAAGTCCTGGCAGCAACACCCCACAAGACACCAACTGTACGGCCACCTGCCCCCTATCACGAAAACTATCCAAGTTAGACGAACCAGACATGCAGGACACTGCTGGAGAAGCAGAGATGAACTCATAAGAGATGTACTCTTATGGATCCCCACACATGGCCGCGCAAAAGCAGGACGACCAGCTCGAACGTACATTCAGCAGCTATGTGAGGATACAGGATGTTGTCCTGAAGACCTACCTAGAGCGATGAACGATAGGGAGGAGTGGCGAGAAAGGGTCAGGGATATCCGTGCTACCAGCGCGATATGATGATGATGATGATTATAATCATGACAACGCAAAGGGAGAATTTTTTCTCGTAACAATTCAAATTCTTCAATTATAAGTGGCTGTATAAAATTATGAATAACATTTCTTTATTTTTTCTCAATCAAAATGAAATGAAAATGCAAAAATAAATCATAGAATTTCGTTATTTACTAAATCATATTAGTATCTCAACTTAGTTTTTCATTGGTATATATATATATATATATATATATGAAGATAGAAAAGCATTCTGTTAGTCCAATGTGAGAAAAAAGTATATACTTTAAAATGAATTGATCAACAAAATAATTTGTGGAGAAATTCTTTTTTGAACCTATTTATTTCAAAGTATATATATATATATATATAAGTTGGCGACCTTAGTCAAAGGTGACTCGAAGGATCCCTTTTCATTAGCTACGACACCGAGTTGTAGAGGAGGTTTCAACTCTTTTCCTTGGATTGCTCTATTTTACCCTTGATCAGTACCTTATCATGTTGAGTGTTAAACAAGGTGGCATCAAGTACCCTTTTTTGATTTTTGGTATGACTCGATCTGGAATTGAACCCCGGATGCAGACATAACAGCTGTTATGCGACAGTGGTTGTACATATCCGTGTCTTTATTTTCAGCGTAAAGTGATATTCTGTACTGTTCTTGATAAAGATTCATTTTTTAAATTTGATGCCACTTCTTATTAGGGGAACAAGACTTATAATGTGTATTATGTGACAAACAATATTTGTCATTGAGTAACCATCAAGAGTTGACATGTCATTAAACAAAATAAGCTACCCACGTGCGTGGATGGATTTGGAACAAACGAAACAAGACTTGAACATTTTTCGGTAGTTTACGTCTAGCTTTTTCTCCTGGCGTTTCGTTAAAATCCATCAAGTACAAGAATTCAGAAGTACTGACACGACTATTGCTTGTTCAAAAATTATTTCACTCTTTGTGAGTTTTCGTTGTATATTGACCTACGACCCAACCGGGTTGTCAAAATAGGAAATGCACCTATGTAAATAACAGGGCATCCGGTCGAGGAATATCAGAATCATAACCTTGACCGTGAATGGGTTGAATGAGTGCAATTGTAACGCCCACAAGAAGAAGGGGGCGTTGAACTATTATATAACTCGGTGAGAACAGGAAGTCAGTTGGAGACCAGACCAGTTGGAGACAAGTTGCAGTAGAAAAAGCCAGCACCCAGCAGAGTGGGCCCTCAGGCCTCCGATTGAGCAGTTGCAGTTGGAGATGAGATGAGTTAGAGACAAGATGCGGTAGAGAGAACAGCACCCAGCGGAGAGGGCCCCCAGGTTGAGCAGTCAAGGAGAACGAGAACGACACACGGCAATGTCCGGGGAGGCTGGAGAGGTCAGTATGTTGCAGTCTTTGTTCAGTCTCCAATTCCCTCTCTCACACAACCCTTTCAATAAAGTGAGTGGTATATTTTTTAAAGAAGTCTTCGCTCGTCTTTATTATTGCGTCAATATGTATTCCTCATGTTTATATATATATATATATATATATGCATATTTATTATGTGGCTATACAACATTTTTAACGAGTTGGTTTCACTGGAGTTTAAGTGGCTGCAGGTCTCCTCAATTCTTCAGTACTCATCTAATATTTGTGTATATTTAAACAGTAATGTGAACTGCATGGTCTCGAATCTTCCGCTGATCTCCAGTTTTCCTAGTCTCTTTTACGGATCTTTAAGGACTTATATAAACTCTAACTACAATTATTACCACCAACACCTTCCTGCTTGACAACTTTTTTCAGCTCCTTGGAAAGATCCACACGTTTATCTATTTGTTCCCGTTATTTTAATTTCTATGTATTGTCCACTGAAACGTCAAAATACACTTGACGAATACTATTTTTCTTGTTAATTAATATTTAGTCTAATCTTCTGCTTTGGAATGGGGGATCTGTTTTTATCTCAGCGTTTCCGTCAATACCATTATTTTTTCTTGGACATATTTGTTGCCATGGATACGCTATGTTTCAGTATAGCCAAATTCTAGTTTCTCTTATAATTCTCAGTGGTGTTAGAAATAAATATTACTTCAATAAAATTTTGCATTATAAAACAAAATTACAAAATTTAAATAAATAAATAAAATAAATATAACTTCTCACAAGTATTAATTTTTAAGAATGATTGAAAATACATTTTTATTGGTTGAGAATAAAAAGCTGTCTTTGTGTAAATATTAATTTTATAACTATAAATAAGCAGACATTGTTTAAAAGACACGTATGACAAATAACGACACAGTCAACAAAACTTTTCGACATGAAATGACGTCGCTTCAAATAACCAACGTTACACACCTAATAAAGTAATGAAACTTTGAAGACAACTATTCTTTGAAAGAAAAGCAAACAAAGAATCCAAGCTAAGTATTTATTTAGTTGTGCTTTTATTTGGGTCTATATATGTGTATAAGTGCTTGAATATGTGCAAAATGAATTTGACTTAGCTATGTGTTCACTTTTCACATAAAACTTCACAAAAACGTAAGTATTACGTTGGTTAATGATTAACATATATATTTTAAGTTGGATTAAATAAATTTTCCAAAAGTAGATCATTTTCCCCACCCCGTAGTGCCTTCTCTTGTATTTCTTTGAAACTTTTTTGTTGCATTCGCTTATTAAGGGATTAACTATTTCATCTTCGTCTCCCCCTTACTATTTTTTTTCAGAGGATTATTGTTGTTAATTTTTGCTTTGATATTGTTTGTTCTAATGTCATTATTTTATACTCGTATTAAAAGAGGCTCAGTTTCTCTTTTCAGGTATCTCTTTCGTAGCCATTTCCTTGTCATGTAGTTTGCAAATTCCTTAGTTCATAGCTTAAAGTGTTCATACTGTTGTTACTCATTCTATTGTTGATTTTCTCGAATTTTTATTGTTATTTTTTGGTCTTTTAGTTATAACTTTTGATATTACAGTGACTGGCAGCTACTTGTTTGAGTTTTGTGGCTAATCAACCTTTATAGGTTATTTTAAGCCAAATCCATTTTTATTCAAATGAATAGTTCCATTTCAACCAAATCAGACTAGCATAAGTACCCAGATTAATTGTCAAAAATATTTCTTTTTCAAGCTATTCAGTTTAGTCAAACAGTTCCAATTTAAACAATCCAGTTTAGTATAAGCATAGTTCTAGTTTAATCATAGTTAAATGTCAAAACACATCTATTTGAAACAATTCAGTTAGGCGGAGGTACAGTTTCAATATCAAAAAAGGTTCCATTTCAAACAATTCAGTTCAGCATAAGTACGCAGTTTAAATGTAGAATATTTCTATTTCAACCAATTCAATTTAGCATGAGTACACAATTTAGTTCTATTTGACCCATAGATAGGACCCTATCAGGTACAATCATTCCCAGTCAGAGTGATTCGGGGAGCGATGGCAATGAAGGGGTACTCCGCATTCCCCAACGCTCCATCATAACTGGATCCTCACCATCAGATTGTCTTGTGTCATAAACACGACACTCGTTGTAGTGAGTGGTCTTACCCTTCTGTAGAGAAGCAGTCGGTGTATTCAACAGCTCCAGCTGACAGTGCAAAGTGGCTGCTGCAATTAGAATTTTTTTGTTCTTTATGGTTCTTTATCTTGAATGAATTATAGGTTGATAGGAGTATAACATCAGTATTTACAATAGTGGTAAATTCAGTTCAGCATAAGTACGCAGTTTAAATGTAAAAGCAGTTCTACTTTGAGCAATTAAGTTCAGCATAAGTAAGCATTTTATATGACAAAACTGTTCTATTTTAAACAACTCACTTTAATATAAGTACGCAGTTTAAATGTAAAATATTTCTATAATACTAAAATTCTTATAACATTTTGAGAGAAAAACTATGGAACAAAAATTGTATACTGAATATGATTTAGTAATTGCTTAAGTTGTAATTGTATTAAAATTCGCTATTTTTTCATAAAATCTTTAGTTTTATGCCTCACGTAAAAATTATTTAACTCGAAACTTGTTTCCGAATATTGACTGCTTGTCCATAAGTTTTTATGCTATAAAGAAAAGGGTGACTGTTTCCGAATATTGACTGCTTTTCCATAAGATTTTATGCTATAAAGAAAAGGGTGACTGTTTCCGAATATTGACTGCTTGTCCATAAGTTTTTATGCTATAAAGAAAAGGGTGACAGTTTCCGAATATTGACTGCTTTTCCATAAGTTTTTATGCTATAAAGAAAAGGGTGACTGTTTCCGAATATTGACTGCTTTTCCATAAGTTTTTATGCTATAAAGAAAAGGGTGACTGTTTCCGAATATTGACTGCTTGTCCAGAAGTTTTTATGCTATAAAGAAAAGGGTGACTGTTTCCGAATATTGACTGCTTGTCCATAAGTTTTTATCCTATGAAGAAAAGGGTGACAGTTTCCGAATATTGACTGCTTGTCCATAAGTTTTTATGCTATAAAGAAAAGAGTGACTGTTTCCGAATATTGACTGCATTTCCATAAGTTTTTATGCTATAAAGAAAAGGGTGACTGTTTCCGAATATTGACTGCTTGTCCAGAAGTTTTTATGCTATAAAGAAAAGGGTGACTGTTTCCGAATATTGACTGCATTTCCATAAGTTTTTATGCTATAAAGAAAAGGGTGACTGTTTCCGAATATTGACTGCTTGTCCATAAGTTTTTATGCTATAAAGAAAAGGGTGACAGTTTCCGAATATTGACTGCTTGTCCATAAGTTTTTATGCTATAAAGAAAAGGGTGACTGTTTCCGAATATTGACTGCTTTTCCATAAGTTTTTATGCTATAAAGAAAAGGGTGACTGTTTCCGAATATTGACTGCTTGTCCATAAGTTTTTATGCTATAAAGAAAAGGGTGACAGTTTCCGAATATTGACTGCTTGTCCATAAGTTTTTATGCTATAAAGAAAAGGGTGACAGTTTCCGAATATTGACTGCTTTTCCATAAGTTTTTATGCTATAAAGAAAAGGGTGACTGTTTCCGAATATTGACTGCTTTTCCATAAGTTTTTATGCTATAAAGAAAAGGGTGACTGTTTCCGAATATTGACTGCTTGTCCAGAAGTTTTTATGCTATAAAGAAAAGGGTGACTGTTTCCGAATATTGACTGCTTGTCCAGAAGTTTTTATGCTATAAAGAAAAGGGTGACTGTTTCCGAATATTGACTGCTTGTCCAGAAGTTTTTATGCTATAAAGAAAAGGGTGACTGTTTCCGAATATTGACTGCTTGTCCATAAGTTTTTATGCTATAAAGAAAAGGGTGACAGTTTCCGAATATTGACTGCTTTTCCATAAGTTTTTATGCTATAAAGAAAAGGGTGACTGTTTCCGAATATTGACTGCTTTTCCATAAGTTTTTATGCTATAAAGAAAAGGGTGACTGTTTCCGAATATTGACTGCTTGTCCATAAGTTTTTATGCTATAAAGAAAAGGGTGACAGTTTCCGAATATTGACTGCTTGTCCATAAGTTTTTATGCTATAAAGAAAAGGGTGACAGTTTCCGAATATTGACTGCTTTTCCATAAGTTTTTATGCTATAAAGAAAAGGGTGACTGTTTCCGAATATTGACTGCTTTTCCATAAGTTTTTATGCTATAAAGAAAAGGGTGACTGTTTCCGAATATTGACTGCTTGTCCAGAAGTTTTTATGCTATAAAGAAAAGGGTGACTGTTTCCGAATATTGACTGCTTGTCCAGAAGTTTTTATGCTATAAAGAAAAGGGTGACTGTTTCCGAATATTTACTCCTTGTCCATAAGTTTTTATGCTATAAAGAAAAGGGTGACTGTTTCCGAATATTGACTGCTTTTCCATAAATTTTCATGGTATAAAGAAAAGGGTGACTGTTTTCATCAAATTTTGCTTTTTTCCCTGGATGATGAAATATAGCGTTTAACTTATTGTATACCCCCCACCAAAAAAAAAACAGATGCATTTGCACATTTTATGAATGAAACAACACATGAAACAAAATATCCATGTTTTTATACTAAAGAAATAAAAAAAATCAACAAAATACTTAACTCCTAGAAAAACTCTGTGAACTCCCCAGAACGGAATCTACCTACATTGTTCTTGAAAATAGGTAACTTGAAAAGATTAATTACAAACGGCTCGGGTGGGGTCCTCGTGGTGTAATGGTTTTAGCGGTGGACTGCGGAATCGTAGTACGCGAGTTCCTACTCCAGTCGCGCTATTACTTTCACTTTCGGGCAAAATACCCTTGGGAAAGGTATGAACCCCCTTATCCTCACAGCTATGGGTTAAATAGTACCACTACTGTTCTTCTAGGAGAATAGCTTTGGCATTAAAAAACCTAGAAAGAGTTGATATGCCAGTAAATAAAGAAACCAAACCAAAACTTACAAAGGGCTCAAAATGAAATAGATTATGCATGTTTCATTTATTTAGGCATAAGCGATTGAGAACTAACAATTTTTGTCATGGATCAAGAAAAAGTTTTAAAAGATGGATATTATCATATTTACCAAACCCTCCGCTCGGGCAGGATATGACACACGGTCAGTTTTTAAGCGGAGTTTAACAGGTTTGAATTCAGAGTTTTCCTTCTCCTAGACTAGTTGCCTCACCAAGGCTGAAGAACCTAGTCTGCCCTACTTTTTACCCATAGCTGGAGGGAGAATAATTGGAGTCATACCTTTCCCAAGGGTATTAGTGCTATGTGAAATGCAATCAGTCTCGTCCAGGATTTGAACTCGTGTCGCTGTGTGCATTTCCTACGACGTGTGCATTTCCTACGACAATAACCATTATACCACAGGCATATATATAATAGTTTAACCGAACTGATATAGGAATAGCTAAGAAGCGAAAAGCTTGAGAGAGCCTGTTAAATAGACACGGAGAATAATACTGTAAAAAGTATTTGCTAATTTATTCATTCTTTTTTCATTGAATCACTAATTAATATTTGAAACGCATTGTTTCCTTCGTTGTTTTCGATGAACCGTCTTCTTTCTTTCAGAGCGTGCGCTCGCTGCTTCGATGTCATGTTCAAATATGGAGACATTTTTTGCTGTAAAGAAAAAAGCCATATTTGTGGGCACAATGATCTGTTTTTCTTTGCTATGACGTCTTTTTTGTTACATATAACCATACTATTTCGGTGAGTTGATGCTGTGACTCATGGATAGAAAAATATGCTCACAGCATTTTCCCGTAAGTACGTCTCTGAGCTAAGGAAACAACTGACGGTAACTCCGTAACTTTTAACTTTCTGGGATCATGTGATTATACGTATTCAATGAGAGCCGAACTTTCTTTTGATCTCGAGGTCAACATCCACCACTCAACGAAATAACTCCATTTTTCTTCTGCATGGTTTAACGGTTAGAATATAGTCAAACATAATTACCCTTTTTATTTCTCTTAAATAATAGTTTAAACTAGTCTGCTAGTGAACGTAAGAAACCTAATATTTTTTCTGAACGAACGCTCAATAATCACCATTTATATTGATTATGGTACGTCTTTTTAGTCAAAATGAAAACACGAAGAGAAATGTTTCTGCTAGATAATATGAGTTTATTCGAAAGACATCCAAATTAGTCGAATCAGACATGCATGACACTGCTGGAGAAGTAAGGAAGAACTCATAAGTGATGTACTCCTGTGGACCCCTTCACACAGACGAACAAGGGTTCGGTGACCAGCTGGACCTATCTACATCAGCTCTGAAACTGATACGGAAAGTAGCTTGAAAGACCTGTCAGAAGCGATGGACGATAGAGACAAGTGGTGAGAGAGGGTCAGGATGATGAAAATGGTTCTTAGAAACTCAAATTACGAAACATTATTATTAGATACAGGTTGTAAGAAAGCTAGTATAGAAAATAAAGGACTCAGAGTTGATTTTATTAAAAATTAGAATAATTACTTGTAAACAGTCAGAGACCATTACAAAATAATCATTGTTAAAAACAATGAGTATAATAGAAATATATTATTTTTAGGAGGTGCCCGTGGTGTAATGGTTATCGTCACACGAATTGTACACGGTGACACGAGTTCAAATCCTGGACAGATTGCATTTCGCATAGCACTAATACCCTTGGGAAAGGTATGAATCCAATTATTCTCCCTCTAGCTATGGGTAAATAGTAGGGCAGACTAGGTTCTTCAGCCTTGGTGAGGCAACTAGTCTAGGAGAAAGAAAACCAAACCTGTTAAACTCCGCTTAAAAAATTGACCTTGTGTCATATCCTGCCCGAGCGGAGGGGTTGGGTAAATATGATAATAGAAATATATTTCGGGGCCATTGAATGAATATTGATGTTGCGGTAAGTTGATGTTTATGTAATCTGTGCTATTTCTGGTGGCTACTAGTTTTAAGTTGTTAAAAATAAAATGATCATCTTTGGTTGAACGCAGTATATTAAGCAATTATTCTCATTATACCTGGCGGTAAATGTCAAAAGGGGAACTTTATTTCGTAACGGCATTTACGAGTAATATCCTTCTTCTGTAGTTTATTCTGCCTAGGAAATCTATTTTGAATCACTTCTTTTCTGAGCAAAGTGATTACTTTTCAAATAAATATAGGAACAATAAAATGAAAGCATAAGTGATATTACAATGACTAGGTATAATGGTTATCTTATAAACTGTTTCTAATAAGATACAGTTTATAAGATAAACTTTATTGAATATTAAGGATATAGATTTGATTTTATTTCATTAAAACTGTGGAGAATTACTCGTCAGAAGTAGATAATCATATTACAAGATACTCATATAGTCATTATTAAAAACAGAGACATAATTAAGATTTTTTCCTCGCCAATGAATGACTTGGAAGTAGTGGCATTACAACCATTAAATGTTTTGTTTTAGAAGAAAAAAATAGTAATAGTAAGAGACTTTTCAAAAACAGAGGGAGACAAAGCAGAAAATAGTTCAGGTGTGTTAAATAATTTGAAAATGAAACAGTATTTAGCAACTAAAGGAATGAACAATGAATGTAACGGAGAAATTGGCTGCTTCTCAGCAAGACAAATATTTCAGCCAATTTTATACTAATCGAAGCATCTATGAAATTTTGTTTTATATGTAAATTGAAACGTTACAATAATAACATTTTTAATGTCTTCCATTGTCTTAATCTCTTGCAATTATATAAAATGTGGTTAATATATTTTTTAGCATTTTCTTTTAATGATGTTTGATTTCTTTCTCAGCATTTTCTCATCTTATTTTATCCATAAATTCTCAACGACAGAAAGTGGTGTTGTAATTAATAAATAAATTATTTAGTATCTCTTTTTTATTTTTTGTTCTGCTATCGGGTAGGTGGGTGTGGGATTATGTGTGGGTGGTTATTTTACTCGAACGACAAAGTTGGCTGAGAACGTCATTCTGTTTTCCTTTGTGAAGAGGAATCATTCTTATTTCTAAGATAAAACCTAAATCTTTCTGGTGGCTAATAAGATCATGCAAGGGAAGAAAAAAAAGAATATGCGATAAGGAAAGAAGAAAAAGAAGAAGAAGAAGAAGAAGAAGAAATATGCAATAAAGAAAGAAAGAAGAAGAAGAAGAAGAAGAAATATTCAATAAGGAAAGAAGAAGAAGAAGAAGAAGAAGAAGAAGAAGAAGAAGAAGAAGAAGAAATATGCAATAAGAAAAAAGAAGAAGAAATATGCAAGAAGAAGAACAAGAAGAAGAAGAAATATGCAATAAAGAAGAAGAAGAAGAAGAAGAAGAAGAAGAAGAAGAAGAAATATTCAATAAGGAAAGAAGAAGAAGAAGAAGAAATATTCAATAAGGGAAGAAGAAGAAGAAGAAGAAGAAGAAGAAGAAGAAGAAGAAGAAGAAGAAGAAGAAGAAGAAGTGTGGATTTATGTAAAAGAAGAAAAAGAGTTCTTAGATAATATTAAAGAAAAAAAAGGTTTAAAAAGAAGAAAAGAGAAAGAAGCGAAAAAAATCGTTTTAGAAGAAGAAGAAAAAGATGTGTTGATTTATGTTAAAGAAGAAAAAAAAGATCCGAGAAGAAAGCAAAGGAAAGTAGGTGGAAAAAAGTTATGTAAAAAAGGGAAGGAGAAAAAAGAGTTGTAAAAAAGATGAAGGAGAAGAAAATAACATGGAAAAGTTGAAAAAATATCCTGAATGAAAGAAATTAAATAAACATAAAACCTATACATAATAATGATGATCTGAATGAAGGCAGGAAGATGCAGAACAAATCCCTTCTTCTCTCTCTCTCTCTCTCTCTCTCTCTCTCTCTCTTAACAAAAGCCAACACTCAGTTATTCCCAGTTACCTGTAATGCCATAGGGAATTCCTTAATTGATATATATATATGTATATATATATATAAAATCCACCCCCAATGTTCTCTCAGTGAATTTACATCTCAATGAACATGCATACGGGCACGAACCCATAATTCAACATAACACGTTGGGCAAAATGTTTTTGAGTGACGTAATTTACGACAGATAATAAAAGACAAGACAAAAAGGATATATATATATATATATATATATATATATATATATATCTTCAGTATTTAGCTGATTTCATTATTTTCGGCACCTAAGTGCTTTAACAATATTTTTTAAACTACTCCCATTGTTCTCCTGCGTTAAAATGTCCTGCCTCAGAGGACCGTATTGGCTGGCCGTTATTTATTACGTCATGTTTTTGTTTTTGTTTTTATCATATCTATTTTATTTGTGAGTGGGTGTTTATTCCAAATATGCTCACCCTCCAAGCCGACTGGCCTCTCTTCATCATTGCTATATATGCACAAATTACGTCAAAAATCTATAACATTTCAGACGCCTTGTCGGTGCAGTTTAGAATATACTGATTGTATACTCTGTCGAAGTTAAACCCCCCTCCAGCCTAGAAGAGAGGTGCCCTAAGTATGATCCTAAACTACATCCTTTAATGAGCGTCCAGTGTTGAAGGCTCTAGGTTAGTATCAAGAATAAGTTCATTGCTATTACTAAGCAACAAATCTTTACCTCACCCAGCTTACTCACTACAGATGACTACCTTTTCATGAATTAGGACAAGTTCACGGCATGATTTCAAAATAGGCCAGGAATTAATGATATTCTCTAAAAGACAATTATGAATTCAACCATACTTAATACATATAATTTACAAATATGGCATTAAATATTCCTACCTTAAACAATTAATTTGAACACGACTGTTTGGTATCGAGTCAGCAAACACTTGTGTGTCGATGTGTAATAGTCCATAGAGAAAAACGCGCCTTCTGAGTTGGAACTTACTTCCCAAGGACTGCTTAGCATATCCCACTACAGCACCATGGCACCATCTCAACCATCTACAGGTGTTACCTAACGCAAAATAGCAGACCGACCCGCTTGTTTTAAATCAAAAAAGTTTATTTCTGACCGCAACATTTCGTACAGCAGTCGGCCATCTAAATACGAGATAAAGTCAGAATAAAAGACAATTAGTTCTTACATAGAAAAGCAGAGAAACACATAGTTGGTAGAGGAACAAAACATGAGATTTCACCTCTCTCGACCCTTCGCCTCGAATCTCTAAACAAGACTTCTTTGGCTCTGAACTACAAATTCTACTGCCCCCAACTAACTAAATGACGCTTCTTGTATGATATCTCTAAATTATTCTAATCACTAATGATATAAGAACATGTGTCTAACATTTAATAATTTTTATATCCACCTGCCAACCATGATTCCAAAACCAATTTCCAATATATCGTCCAAGCTAATTTCCATTACAACCGGTCATCTTGATATCCTGCCTATCGTGTGACACGTACATGCATATGGCCTTCACAACTTACTCTACCATTCAAAGTTTTCTTGTAAACTTACAACTTATCAGCACAAATAAAATAATCAGCTAATATAATTAACTACCGTATTTGACGGTATTATAAGACGCGCAGGTGTATAATACTTACCCTAAATTCAACAGAGCAAATCAAGAAAAAAAATCAAATATTAAACCTGATGAAATTAATATAAATAATATTATCAATAAAAAAAACTTTAGTTCCGCTATATAGACTTTTAAATAATGCCAATTGGTATATGTAAGTTACTCTAAGGTCTAAGCTAACAGGAGTTCCTAGGTAGCTAATTTCTGCCGACTAGAGCGAATTTTAATCCGTCATAAAGCATATAAGACGCAGGGGAATTAAATAAGTGCGCCTTATATCCCGTCAAACAGGATAATATAATCAATTAAATAATATAATAAATTATCATGCTTGATTATATTACACTGTTGTTCTTATTTGGGTAATTCGTATGATGGGAGGTAAATGGCTGTACAACTGATGTTTTGATTTCTTCAAAACAGTAAGCAGCGTCCATTATAGTTCCCATCTAGATTTTTCTATTTCTTTAAAGTCTTCATAGTGCAGATATTGATTAGTACGGGTACATCTACTACTTGGAAGAAATCCCTTTTAAATTTATCAAAAATATCAGTTTTCCTTACGGTCGATGACCTATTGACAAGAGACCATGCATCCCTTCTTCGTAAAATTCTATTTACAGGTCTTTGAGCCGTTTCATCTCTGCAGTTTTCATTCTTCGTCACTGACATAATGCTTAATTCTTAAATCCTCTTTTATAGATCCGAAGAGATGATAAACATTATGCCAGTGACTAGGAATTGAAAATTGAATTTAGAAAGTGGCTAGAAGAGTCGTCAGATTTTTTTCGACACAGTGATACATGCTCTCATTCGAAGGTGGAACATTGCTACTGAGAGAAACGGTGACTATGTTGAGAAGTAGGAATGTGATCAAGAGAGGACCATCTTCATTTAGATGTATGATATGTGTTCCTATGTCACCATCGGAGATAAAATTTACACGCAACAAGTTCTAAAATGATAGTAAATATTATACACGAGAATCTATTTCCTCCTATTTTCCTTCAGAATTTCAAAGTCCAAATTTATTTTAGGGGTGTTATACATGTAAGCTTGTTATACATGAATAATTACAGTATGTATTACCTATATCGCCTGGGGCTGTAGATTACACCGACTGCACTTCTACAGAGGGGTATGAACCCCTCCCCCTACCAACGAGTGTCCTTGACATGACACTAAACAATCTGATGGTAAGATTCCTGTTATACTAGAGCTTTGTGGAATGTGGATAACACCTTCATTGCCATTGCTCCCAGGTCAACTCTAGTTCGGGATTGAACCCTATCTATGGGCTAAATAGAACTAACTGCATACTTATGCTAAACTGAATTGTTTGAATTAGAACTGTTTGAATAAACTGAATAGCTTTGAATAGAAATGTTTTTGACAATTAAACTGTACTTACATTTAAACTGGGTGCTTATGCTAAACTGAATTGTTTGAAATGGAACTGCTTTGGACATTGAAACTGTACTTACACGAAACTGAACTGTTTAATATAGAACTATTTTGACAATTTAACTGTGTTTAAATAAATCAGTACTCATACTAAACTGAATTAGCTCTGCTTGACTAAAGTGAATAGCTTGAAATAGAATTTTTTTTACAATTAAACTGTGTACTCATGCTAAATTAAATTGTTTGAAATAAAACTGACTATTTGCATAAAACTGGATTTGGCGTTAAATAAAGGTTGATGTGCCATAAAAAACCAACCAACCAACCATTACAGTATGTAATTTTTTTAGTCGAAAAAAAATAATTATGAGTGAAGTTTCTCTTACTTTTCACAAGTCAACCCTAAAATTATTTGCAAAAGGGTTAAGCTCTTTTGTTGATAACACAATTTTATGTTGAAATTGAACCAATGGACATGGATAGCTTTTTAGTTTTAGGTCATGTCAACAACCTATTGGATCATTTAAAACTGATATCGTGGCTTTTTTTAACATTTTTTCAAACAATCATGATTTTAAAAAGTTATAGACAAAGTTTTGGTTTATTAAACAAAAATTTGTCAGATGTATGTGTCTTTTTCGGTTGATGAGACACTGCTTCCTAAGTAGGTGAATTTGTCTACTAGTTTCAGAGAGGTTCGCTTTAGTGTGGAAATGTCGCCTGTTTGATTAAAGCACATATATTCAGTTTTGTGTCAAACAGGCGACATTTCCACACAAGACGGAACCTCTCTGAAACTGGTAGACAAATTCACCTACCTAGGAAGCAGTGTCTCATCAACCGAAAAAAAAAAAGGAAAAGATCATCGACACGCGGCTACCGTAGGCATGGACAGCTATCGATAGACTATCGATCATATGGAAATTAGACCTGACCGATAAAATGAAACGCTGTTTCTTCCAGGCAGCGGTCGTATCGATACTGTTGTATTGATGCACTACTTGGACGCTAACAAAATGGCTGGAGAAGAAGCTGGACGGCAATTACACAAGAATGTTGCGAGCAATATTGATCAAGTCCTGGCGGCAACACCACACAAGGCACCAACTATACGGCCACCTGCTTCCCATCACGAAAACTATCCAAGTTAGACGAACCACACATGCAAGACACTGCTGGAGAAGCAGGGACGAGCTCATAAGTGATGTACTCCTCTGGACCCCGACATATGGCCGGTCAAAACAAAACGACCAGCACGAACATACATTCAGCATCTATGTGAGGATACGGGATGTAGCCCTGAAGACCAGCCAGAGGGGAAGAAAGATAGAGAGAAGTGGCGAGAGAGGGTCAGTGATATCCATAGCTGTGGTGCGACATGATGATTATGATGATGATGATGTGATACTACTTGAGAGTTGAACGCGCAAATAAGTTTTCCCTAGTCTTGCTTGTCAACCCTTATCTATCTATCTATCTATCGTCATCCACGGACAGACTGTTTCGTTGTATCACAACTTTTCAATGTGACTAGACACTCAGGACGCTTCAAGCTGGGATCGAAACCTACCTAACTTTACGCTAGATTTGGTATCATACCGCTCAACCAATACGGCAACCTACGTCAGCTCGGGAATTATAACGCATTTTGTATTAGCTTCCATTTGTTTACATTTTGCGCTATCGTATACCGGAGTGCTCAATTCGTTAGAAGAGCTTTGCATTACGCTGTCGGCAGCTGTTAATTCATACGTCAGAGTGCTCAACCCCCAGGAGGGGTGCGTCTATATTGTTATCCACAGACATATATTGGGGGTATTTACCAACCCCTGCGACAAGAACAAGGTTCATTTTTAGTGGGGGGTTAACAGGTTTTTATTCATAGTTTATCTTTTCTTTGAAGGTCAAAATCCAAAATAATTGTAGATATATTTTCCCTAAAAAGATATCAAAAATGAAATTTCTTAGCCAATTAGATTCCTTAGATAAATCATCAACATCCTTTTTTTTTTTTTTTTGGTTAATATCGAGCCGATCTAAATTTTATGAATTTGTGAAGAAATGAATATTTCAGGACTATGTATGGAATTATCAATACTTACTTAACTAATAGTAAGTAAGTAATAGTATAGTCGGCAACTGTAGTTGAGGGCGACCAGAAGGCTGCCTTTTCAATAGCTACTACGCCAAGGTGTAGGGGAGAGCAGTACTGGTTTCCCTCAATTACCCCACTTTACCCTTGATACGTACCTTATATTGCTGAGTGTCAATCAAGGAGGTATCAAGTAACATTTTGAAAGTCTTTAGTATGACGTGACCTGGGACTGAACCCAGGTCTCCCTGACCATTTGCGAACACTCTACCCACTTGGCCAACGAGCCGGTATTATTACTTACTCAAATGCCTTTTGTTTCATTGCTTCTGGGTGAAAATCTTTATTCTTTTCTCTCAAAAATGGATTTTATTTCAACATCGCTTATCTCTGTTATATGTTAGTTTAAACAACGTTAATTTCTCCAATTACATTAAATATCTCGTTTGCTGCTTGATTCATTTAGCGTACATACTTACTGTTGTGTTTTGACCTTTTGACCCGGCCAAAAATGCCATTCAAGGTGATGCACCGGAAGGAAGTGACTCATTCTAATGGCAGTTATGAGAGGAAATCGCGTGGGCGGAAATTGGCTGATGAAATGGGACGAGGTAAGAAAAATCCCATGATACTCTCATAGACTGACGTACCGGAAGAGAGTGACCTGTGAACTACATGACAGTTATTTCCGCTTGATGACGATTAAACATTCGATTTCAAAGTTCGAGTGGGCGTCGAACGATTATATAACTCAGTTGAGTTCGACGAGGCAGTTGAGTTGAAGTTCGGACGGAGATATAGACGAGATGTAGTAGGGAAAGCCTCATCAGACCGAAGGGGCCTTTGGGCCCTGATGAGTTAAGGTCCAGAGTAGATGCTGATAAGATGCAATAAAGAAATCCATCATCCAGCAGAGTGGACCCCAAGGCCTCCGGTTGAGCATCAAAGAACGAGAAAGACACAACGTTGACGGTCATAACAATGGGGAAAAATATTACAGTTTATGTTCGGTCTCCACCTCCCTCTCACAGTAAAACCCCACACAACATTTTCGAACCCTTGCAATAAAACGAAAAGGACATATTTTGTTTAAAGAAGTCTTCCTGTGTCGTTTATTACTGCGTCTGATTAATTTATTGCGTCAGTAAGTATCCTGCATGAACATGTATATGTGTATATAAGCATATTTATTATGTGAGTATATAACATTACGTTATCACATTAATGTCCTTTCCCAACAAAATATTCTTCTTTATCTAAAGCTAACAATTATTGTTATATTTCACCGCACGAATCTTAACTATATCTTTTAAGATATATATGTTTTAACGAATATTATCTTTGCATACAAGAAAAAAACGTATACGTTTGTTTTTCAGCAAACTTTTCATTCAATTCAAAGAAATAGCCAATCTTAATTTTTCGATTGGACTTTTTATTCATTCATTTTTTCCTTTATTCGCTATATATATATATATATATATATATATATATATATATATATATATATAAGAAAGAGAGACAGATAGACTCGTCGGTCTTGACATTTGTGGACCCAACTGTCCATTTAAGACGTCAAAGATTGGTTTGTCTCCTAAGTTGATTTGTTTACACGTTAAAGGCTTCTGCAGAACCAGCCAAACTTTTACTGCGTTAGAATGTAGCGTTAGCTAGATAGAGTCGCTAATGTGAATCATACAAATCGTTTTAATTTAGAATTTCCCTTCTAGAGCACTTGCCCGATAAAACTTTAAAATCTCAGCTTTCTATTGAAGCAAAAACAGTTTTTAGATTAGCACATAACTAATAAGGAAGCATTTACTTTCATGAAGACATTTAGCTACTAATTCAGAGTTTTTATGCTGTAGGTCACTCGAGTCAGTGAATCTAAAATATATATATATATATATATATATATATATAGGCAGCATTTCTTCATTAATGCACATTTCATTAAACATAATAGACATTTTATGCCTACATATTTTCTTCTGGATCCGTTCGAATTCCCGTATTACTTTTATCGTATTCAGGGGGAATTGATTTAGGTATTGTCTATAGTTGTATGTATCCCTAGTACTTTCTGCCCGACTTTGGGCCATCATCAGGGGAGAATCTATTACAAAAGTGATGTAACTTTTGTTTTAGCAAATTACTACTGTGTAAGGACGTCTTTGCTGTTGGAGATTATGGCGTTTGCTTTTAAATGTAATTCTGTAAATAGTGCCATATTATATATATATATATATATATATATATATATATATATATATATATATATATATATTTACAAACTCACGTCCTTCAAGTAAAGAATGAGGCATCCTTAAACCGTAGAGAATGGTACATTTAAGCGAGTTTTTTTTTTTTACAGAGCAATACGTTAAAGATTTTCTAATGACTTCCAGTCCAATTTTAAACTGAACGTCATTTTTTAATTATACGAATTTTGAATACGATGGAGATAGCTATGCAATGTAAATTAGAATTCTTCACTATTTCCTAAATAGATTCACGAACAAAAGTTACAACAATAAGTAAAACTATTGAAGAAGCTGTATCTATTTCTGAAATGTAGACAGATTGTTTGGGAAATGTTTAACACTGCAATGTCTACTATACCGAGAAGACAGTAAAATAATTTAGACACAGACAACCAACAGTAATTGCATCAGTGTTGCCCTGAATTTACAACAGACAATTTTACAGGCAGCTGCCAAAAACCAAAATGTAATAAAGTCTTCATTCTTATTTCCAAGAAAATAAAAAAAAAGTGGAAGAAGACTTTTCAAAAAAAAGTCTAATAATTCGTCACCGGAAAACATTGAGGTTTAATTTGAAGGCCCAAGAATGATCACGTCCACCCCAGGATATATGCTCAAAAATTGTTTGGTTTGGTTTGGTTTGTTGGTTTTACGGCATATCAACCATTGTAGGTTATTTACCACCCAAACCGTTTTTATGTAAATAATCTTTTCTATTTAAACAATTGAGTTTAACATAAGTTCACAGTTTAATTATCAAAAACATTTGTATTTCAAACAATTCAAGCAGTAATATGTAACAATTCTGTTAAGTGTAAATACAGTTTTAATGTCGAAAAACAGTTCTATTTCAAATAATTTAGTTAACCATGAGCACGCAGTTTAAATGTAAGTACGGTATAATTGTCAAAAACATTACTATGTCAAGCTATTCAGTTTGCGCAAACAATTCAGTTTAGCAAAAGTATGCTATTAGTTCTATTTAACCCATATATTGGGCCCGAATCAGGTGCTACCACTCGAGGCCAGAGTGGACCTGGGAGCGATGTCAATGAAGGGGTACTCCGCATTCCTCAACGCTCCATCATAATTGGATCCTCACCATCAGATTGTTTAGTGTCATATCTAGGACATTGGTTGGTGGGGGTCTTACCCCTCTGCAAAGGAACAATCGGTATATTTTACAGCCCCAGCCGACAGGGCAAACAAAAATTGTTATATTTGTTGTTTGGGCGCACTCTAAAGCTATGGTCAGCTCGCTTTACTCTTTAAATATCATACTAAATCAGATGCCCTTCGAGTTACTCAGCAGTGCCAATCATATCTCACACACACACACACACGCATATATATATATATATATATATATATATATATAATAATCATCTTGTTGTGCCACTAGCAGGGATATCCCTGACCCTCTCTCGCCACTTCTCCCTATCGGTCATCGCCTCTGGCAGGTCTTCAGGGCTACATCCCGTATCCTCACATAGCTGCTGAATGTATGTTCGTGCTGGCCGTCCTGCTTTTGCCCGGCAATATGTGGGGGACCATAGGATTACATCACTTATGAGCTCGTCCCTGCTTCTCCAGCAGTGTCCTGCATGTGTGGTTCGTCTAACTTGGATAGTTTTCGTGATGAGAGGCAGGTGGCCGTATAGTTGGTGACTTGTGAGGTGTTGCCGCCAGGACTTGATCAATATTGCTCGCAGCATTCTTGTTTAATTGCCGTCTAGCTTCTTCTCCAGCCGTTTAGTTAGCGTCCAAGTAGTGCATCCATAGAGCAGTATCGATACGACCGCTGCCTGGAAGAAAGAGGTTTATGGTTCTTACTTGCTCAATTGGTGAGTTAATAGAGAAGAAAAAATATTGCTGTATTATTAAATAGTGCACAGTATCAATGATAGAGCTTTTATACACATATATATATATATATATGTACTCTGACGAATGCGTTATATATGATAATCGGTGTCACAGACGCTTGCATGTAACACACACACACACACAATCACACACACACACACACACACACACAAATATATATATATATATACATATAATACTGTTATATCGGAAAAGGCAATGCAACTTACATTATGTACAAATTCTAATTATTTTTTGAATAGGTTAATGTAATGTAATGTTTGTTTTCCGGAGGTGAATTTGTCACCGTTTGATATATTTATTTACACGGATATTGGTGAATAAGTATTTAATGTAAAGATTTGCTTGAGATTTATTTTCCATATTAAAAATATTGATCTTGGGGAGTAATGGTTAAAGCGATAGACTGCAGAGCCGTAGTAAGCTAGTTCGTACTCTAGTTGCGCTTTTACGTTCACTTTCGGGCAAATACTCTAGGGAAATATATGAACGCCCTTATCCCCCCACCTATGGGTTAGATAGTACCACTACTGTTCTTTTAGGAGAATGGCTTTGGCAATAATTAAACTACAAAGGTCGATATGCCATTAAAAAAAGAAACCAAACCTAACCAGAATTCTTGACCGTTGAATTGCTAATTGTGCCTTTGCGGGATCCTTTGCGGGATCCTTTGTTCTTTAATTTCTAGAATCCAGCCCCTTTAGATTTAAGATACCTAACGTTCCTTACTATTTACTCCTCATATATTTTACTTATAAACTGAAAAATAGCTATATCTTACCTTGGGCATTGTACTAATCAATATTAACAATTGATTAGAATGTAAAGTTGTTCACGAATAAAAATGGATATATATTTTTTTATTCCCATCCTAACAGCTAATTAAAATGGGAACTTATGGATCTTTGGATTTAAACGCACATATTTTAAATGATGGAATTTTTAATTCCTTCACGCAACTAATACCGGCTCAAGGGTCCGGGAGACCTGCGTTTAAGTCCAGTTCGCGTCATTGCAAAGACTTTAAAAATGATACTTGATACCCCCTTGCTGAACTCTCAGCAATATAAGGTACGTATCAAGGGTAAAGTGGAGCAATCCAAGGAAAGGAGTAGCACCTTCCCTATATATCGGTGTAGTAGTTTTTGAAAAGGGAGCCTTCTGGTCGCCCTCGACTACGGTTTCCAAATTTACTTACTTTTTACAATATGCTACATCTTTTATACAATATGACAAAAATGTTCTTATTTATATATATAAAGTAGTATATATATTTATATTATATATATATATATATATAAATATTTATGAAACCTTTATTACCTTCTTGACTTTTAGGTTTTCGACACGAGAAGAGAGAGACACAATTTTTACTATGCAGACTGTTCGTCCAGCGTCAGCTTTCAACTCACTGACCCAACCAACGCGCGTGCTCCCCGCAGCAAACAGCTAGGTCCAAATCTCAACTCACTGCTTTATTCAAAATACCCTAGAATCACAGCCCATCGCTTTCGGGCATGACGTCATTCACATACCAAGTCCCATTTCCTATCCGGGGTTTTTAGTATGACATCTGTGATTGTCACATCCTCCCTGCGCGAGCTTGAACACCTGCGCTCAATGTGTGCACCTAACTAACCCGAATGATAAGATATAACCAACGAAAAATGATAATATCAAAAAAAAAAAAAAATTCTTCCGCAATTATATAACATAAGATAAAGACTGGAATTTGAATTTACGACAATATCGTAGTAAAACACATTAGTAACTAAGCTCCAAAAATTCCCTGTCAAAAGAATTGATATTTTTAATTGATATTATCTCATAACTTGTCTAAATGATCTCGAATTTTAAAAACAGGAGTAAAAACTATTACATGTTTTATGCATGTTTTATTCAAGTATAGAAATGTCATCCCTTCGAGAAAACAATCATAAAAGGCATTTAAATATTAAACGGAGAATTCTGAGTTGTTTTCAAACGTGCTACTGAAATTTGAGATCATTTAAACGACTCTTTGTCAAGTTATCAGACTTAGACTAAGAAATATCATGTTTTTAAACACACTGTATTTCAAATATCTGATTATATGAAACGCACACATACATACTATATATATATACCTATACCTCCCCGGCCTTTTGGCTGGGCCGTCTGGCATTTGTGTCGGAGGGGGTATCAAACAATGGCAGATTGCGAGCTGCAACCTTTGTCCCCTATATAAAGCACTAGACCTTGTTGTCTAGTTTAAGCTATGATCCGGCATACGTGCCCGGATCCCAATTTGGATTCGAGAAACTGCTTGCCTCATTAGACCCACATTACACTTAGTGGGTCGATGAGCAGCACAAACCAGCAGGGTTCGAGTCTCGGCTCGTGCCCGACCTTCCCCTACGCTTTATCGCCACTTTAATCGGCTTTCGGGCTTTTGACTTTGTCTGGTGGGAAGTAGCGACAAATATCATACTATATATATAACCATATTTACCAACCATTCGGCTCGAGTAGGATATGACACAAGGTCATATTTTAAGCAGAGTTTAACAGGTTTGAATTCAGAGTTTTCCTTCTCCTAGACTAGTTGCCTCACCAAGGCTGAAGAAATCAGTCTGCCCTGCTATTTACCCATAGCTGGAGGGAGAATAATTGGATTCATACCTTTCCCAAGGGTAATAGTGCTATGTGAAATGCAATGAGTCTCGTCCAGGATTTGAACTCGTGTCGCGACGATAACCATTATAATAAAAAATGCAATACGATGAATAAAGCTTGTTTGTTAGAGTTGGACTTTAGTTAAATCTCAGACATTTTAAAGGCGTAAGTATAAAACCTTTTCGTCTTTTTTTATTTGATCATATTTACCAACCCCTCCGCTTGGGCAGGATATGACACAAGGTCAGTTGTTAAGCGGAGTTTAACAGGTTTGAATTCAGAGTTTTCCTTCTCCTAGACTAGTTGCCTCACCAAGGCTGAAGAACCTAGTCTGTCCTACTATTTACCCATAGCTGGAGGGAGAATAATTGGATTCATACCTTTCGCAAGGGTATTAGTGCTATGTGAAATGCAATCCAGAATTTGAACCCGTGTCGCCGTGTCCAATATATATATATATTCAAAAGTGTATTCTGTGGGTTTATTTTGTATGTTGTACGCTTCTTTTTTTGGTGTGGTACTTTTAAGTATTTTCAGGGTGATACTCTTATAAGATGTTTTCTTAAAACAATTTTGATGAAAAATCAAACGAAAGAAAACAAAAAGTTTCATCCCTTTTACTTATCGGTTTCAAAATTCATCTGACGTAATAAGTGTTCGAACATTTTTATTTATTCATTTATATATCTCAAAATATACGTGATGATATATATCGATCGATCGATCGATCTATCTATGCTTAGCCCATTGTAAGGAGAACAGTTTTGGGGGAAAAAGAAATTAGTATTAATTTTTTTTTTGTCATTAAGGACTGATAAGAGAATCTATGAAACTTTCAACCGTGAAGAAAAATGCACCCATGACAAAAAATGCACACGTGACGAAAAATGCACCCGTGAGAAAAATGCCCTGTTGCAGAAAAAACAGAGGTGAATTAGCAAATCCATTTTCTGGTATCCACGTATCTTCAAGTGACTTTTAGAAAGTTTGTATAGACAAATACGACACAAACAGATGACAACGAGTATATATATATATATATATATGGAGACAAGTACGAGATGGGAACTACACAAGAATGCTACTTAGTATTTTGAACAAATCCTGGAAGCAACAACCCACAAGACTGCAGCTGCACAACCATTTACCTCACATAGTCGTTATCGCCGTAGGAAATGAACACGGCGATACGAGTTCAAATCCTGGGCGAGACTGATTGCATTTCACATAGCACTAATACCCTTGGGAAAGGTATAAATCCAATTATTCTCCCTCCAACTATGGGTAAATAGTAGGACAGACTAGGTTCTTCAGCCTTGGTTAGGCAACTAGTCTATGAGAAGGAAAACTCTGAACTCAAACCTGTTAAACTTTGCTTAAAAATTGACCTTGTGTCATATCCTGCGCGAGCGGAGGGGTTGGTAAATAGTACCTCACATATCAAAAACCATCAAAGTAAGATGAACAAGACATGTGGGACATTGCTGGAGAAGCAAGAACGAACTGATAAGTGATGATCTTCAATAGACCCTTACGTGTCCATGCACCAGTGTTAGACGACCAGCAAAAACTGACTTACATCAGCTTTGTGCGGACACTAGATGCAGCTGGGAGAACCTAACGGGAGCGATGGATGATCGAGACGGATAGAGATCTGAGATAAAGAAATCTCTGCTTTCTAAGCGACTTGATAATATATATATATATATATATATATATATATATATATATATATATATATATATATATATATTGTCATCCACAGACAGACTGTTTCGTTCTATCAGAACTCTTCAGTGTGGCTAGAGACGTAGGACGCTCGAAGCCGGGATCGAAACGCATCCAACTTTACGTTAGACTAAGTCTCAGACCACTCAGTCAACAAGTGTACCCCGTTTGGCAAAGGGAATTGTTAAGGTATTTATGTAGCAACAGCAGCAGCCGTTTGATTACATTTTCATACCCTATCGGCTACCAGAGTTCTCAATTCTTTCGAAGAGCTTTGCATTATGCGAGCGGCAGCCGAAAATTCCTTGACCAGAGTGCTCAACCCCCATAGGGGAGCGTATATATATATATATATATATATATATATATATATATATATAAGTGAGTTTATCCATGTTAAAGAATAGATTGGTCAAGATTTTTTAGCATTAAATTGTACATTATTTAAGGAGCCCATCTTCAAAGTCGGCTTGAAAGTCAACACCAACGTGTACCTGGATGTGCTGAAGAGTGTGGTGATCCTCTGGTGCAATCAGGTGGTCGGTGGCAGACCCTGGGTGTGGCAGCAGGACTTGGCACCGGCCCACAAGTCCAAAGAGACCCAGGTTTGGCTTCAGAAGGAGTGCTATGACTTTGTAACCTTCTCTCACTGGCCCCCTCCTCCCCCGACCTGAACCCGCTGGACTACTTCGTTGGGTCATACGTCGAGAACATCACCAACATGACCTCCCACAACACCAAAGCCAGCCTGATCGCCGCCATCTGCCGATTTTTCGCCGAGCTTCCGCCGGCGCTTATGGAAAAGGCTCCGTATCGAGGCAGTGATTGAGACTGAAGGCGGCTACATTGAATCGATGTCAGCTCTACTACATAATTAAGTTACCTGAATTGATTTTTTCAATAAAAGTTTTAAAATAAAGCCGTAGTGTTGTTTTGTTAGGGCGATTATTTTATCGTTCCACCCTGTACTGCTGAATAATTTTTTTTATGTTTTCTACGTCCTCACATCAAGGAACAAGAAAGAGTTGCATAAAACCATAAACTTTTGCAACAATCAATCCCAACAAATTTTCTATAGGACTGAAAACTGGAGAGCACGCTGAGTGGTCAAGGAGTCTTATTTTTTGTTCAAGCAAGTACTTCTTTGTTATTGATACGTTGTGGATTGCAGCATTATCTTGCTGAAAAATCCATTCTTCTCCTTATAGACGACGTCCGTTTTGTGTGAGAGATAAATCATTTAGCATCTTCTGATTTTCCGATAAATCATTTAGCATCTGCTGATTTTCGTTGACTACTGACAAACCATAGTTCAGGTTTTCCTGAAGATGAGAAGCTCTCCCTTCCCCAGATCATAAGCAATCTTCGTCTACTATTCCACGTTTACTAATTCTCTTCTGGAAAATCTGATGCGTGCCATTATTTTTGAAAGCCATCAGGACCGTATAAAATGAATTTCTTTTCGTCCGAGAAAACAACTTTTCGCCATTCTAAAACATTCATGGTTTGATATTGATGAGCATTAAATAATTTTCCAGACTTTTTTTCTGTATGGGCACTTTTCGTATGGGCACTTTTATTGATAGTACACACATGAAACTCTAGCCCAATTTGAAGTAATCTCCTCCGGCTGCAATGCACTTGTTGTACCGTTCCAACAAATTCTGGAAGGCCCAATGGAAGTTCTCTTGTGTGAGTGTGTCAATGATGTTCGTCACAGCCTCTTTCATCACTTCAATTGTCTTATAACGACAGCCTCTGAGCTTAGGGAATAATCAAAAGTCACAGCGAGCAAGGTCTGGACTACAGGGAGCCTGAGGAACTGTGTTCATGCCCATCTTAGTCAAATAGTCTGTCTCAAAGATGGAGTCGTCGACTGGTTCATCGTCTTTGTGGAAATGCGACCGAACCGATTTGAAGAGTGCTGGCCTCTTCCGACCGAATCTCTTCGTGAACTCCCTTACAACCTCTACATAGTAACCCTAACCCTAACTCTTTGGCCAATCAACTACGTTGTATTGACTTCCTTACTCCTCCCACACCTCTCATCATCCCTCACAGACACCCTGCCTTCCTTGAATCTCTTATGCCAATCAAAAACTCATGCTCGATTCATGCAAGATGGTCCAAAAGCAGTATGAAGCATTCCATACGTTTCTGTGGCATTTTTTTCCATGTTTAAAACAGAATTTTATTGCATATCATCCAGATTGCATTTTTGAAATTCACCAGCTTTGACCATCAGGCTTTAGTAGGGTGTATTCCAATTGCTGCTTTAGCTGTTCATTTGAACCTGGAATGATAAACATTCGTCAATCATCTCATAAGATGTATAGCAATAATATACTAAATTTTCAGGAGTCTAAGACAATTTTAAATGCCTGTAAAAAGTCTGGAAACTTATTAAATGCACCACATATTTCAGTCGTTTTTCTTTGTGCTTCATAGTTAAGTTTTGACGATGAATTCTTTTTTCATGTTTATTTTTTCGTTGATTAATTGTTGCGCTGCAAGGAACATCCACAAGTGACTTCAATATTTTTAATGTTGACGAAGTTTTCTTTCTTACTTTGCTTCCAACCTCCTCATACCAAGGAACAAGAAATAGTTGCATAAATCAAAATCTTATGATTATGAAACGGCGCCGCAATTACATAGAACTCTGGGAAAAATATTTCTTCCAAACTGTAGCCATGTCAGTACTATTGAATAATTGCACCATTAAACATCAATGGTATAGTCACTTACCTCCCATCTTACTAACCATCTTAGTTAGACGATCAAGATTTGTATTTGGACTCCTACGTGTAGATTCGACTGCGTTGGCGGAAAGCCAACAATTTATTTTCACGGACACTGGATGACGTTTAGAAGACATACAATAAGAGATGGCTTCTAGGGACGGATAGTTAGAGAAAGCTCAAGTAATCTGTACTGTTGGTTTGCCTTAATGTTGATGCTGATGATGATTTTACCGTCTGAATAAGGTGACTACGAATAGAGACCTGGCTTTAATCGAGTGTCTCTATTCGGACATACTCTGATCGTTTTAATATTTCAAGGAAGAAAATTAGTAAATTTTATTACGTGGGACTCCATGTGAAATTATTTTGGAAGCCTTCACAAAATGTGGAAGTCAGTGAAAAACAGGAATAGAGAAGAATTATCTGAATTAGAACTGTTTGACTAAACTGAATAGCTTGACATAGAAATGTTTTTGACAATTAAACTGTCTACTCATGCTAAACTGAATTGATTGAAATCGAACTGATTATTTGTTAAAAAAACGGATTTGGCATTAAATAAGCGACAAAGGTTGATATGCCGTAAAAACCAAACAACCAACGAACCATGAATGGAGAAATCACATGTGAGAGGGAGAGAGAGAGATAGAGAGAGAGAGAAGAAGAAGAAGATGATGAAGAAGAAAAAGAAGAAGAAATGTTGAGAATAAAATGCTATTTATAGCGTAGAAACATATTGATATCAACTATTTTTGCATTATAAAACTTATTGATTCAGGTGTTGCTTTGCCATTGAGGGTTATATATATATATGTATATATATATATATATATATATATATATATATATATATATATATATACGTTGTGGTTTGTTTTATTTATTGTACAACACGAAGAATCTTCTGTTGTCTCTCAGGCCTGGAGCAAATACTTGGGACACGACATCTCGACTCTCTCGACTACGAAGAAAAAAATATTTAGGCACCAATAAATCTTTAAAGGAATAAAGAGAAAAAATACAGAACCAAAAAAAAAAAGAATGAAATAAAAGAATAACAACACATATTAAGATACACACAGATTCACACATTCACACTCACACATACAAGTATACACACACACACACACACACACACACACATATATATATATATATATATATATATGCATGTTTAATTGTGTGTGTGTGTGTGTGTTTGCGCGCGCGCTTTGTGTAGATGAGTGGGCAGGTATTTGTATCTGCTTACAGAAATGTGATTTTCTGCATATATCATTGCGCGCACACACACACACACACACACACACACATATATATATATATATATATATATATATATATATATATATATATATATGTATATAGATGCATGTGTGGTTGAGTGTATGGGTGTATTATGTGGATGTGTGGGCGGGTATTTATATATGCTTATATATATTTGATTTTCTGCGTATATATATATATATATATATATATATTAGTGAGTATTGCATGACACACTCACACACACACGCACGTACGCACATACACACACATATATATATATATATATATGTATGTAAATATACTCACAAATATACATGTCTATAAATATATGAGTAAATAATAAAATGTACGTATTTAAATATATGTGTATATGCTTAAAACTATTTAAACACACACACACACACACACACACACACACACACACACATACATATATATATATATATATATATATATATATGTGTGTGTGTAAACAGAACGATACAGAGAAACATATAGGAAGATACTGAGAGATATACATACGTAAATACATTAATGAATACATGCTAACATATAAGTATAGCCTCATAATTACTCACACAACCCCCCCACACAAACATATATATATATATATATATATATATATATTGTTATGTCTTTAAACAACGAATGATCAAATTCAAGTTCCTTTCACTCCCCGAGTCAATCTTCTGGTATTCATACATTTCCGGTTTAGGAATCTAAGCAGTTAGAAATTTCATTTTCTGAGGATATACCAAGATCAACACAGGTTAGTTTTAACACACAGACACACACACACACACACACACACACACACACACACACATTTTCATTGTCTTTCATTCTCTCTGGGTGTCCTATATTTATGACCTTGTTTCTCAACAAAGCTTAAGTTTGTGAATAAATATATTCATATGCATATCGTTTCGTAATAACTTCATCTAAACACACAATCACACACATACGAGCATATATATATATATATATATATGTGTGTGTGTGTGTGTGTGTATTTTTGTAACCGCATGTATTAATCAGGTGGCTTCAATTATCAAGTCTTACCAACAACGTGAATTATGTTAATTGTCTCGTGTTCCGTCGCTATTCGCCATCGCTCTTGTTTCCTCCTTTAAAAGGCATCTAGAGTCCACACAGCGCTGGTGAACCTAACTTTTTGCTGGTCAACAAACTCTTGCAGTTGAGTGTGTTCTTATTTTTGCTTCAGTGACCAGCGTGTTTTGCTCGTCTTAATATGATGATTCAAGTGGCGGAAGTACTGCTGCTGTATTTTGGGGATGCTGCTTCCAGAATTTGGTCAAAAGACCACAGCATATCATTGTGCTGTTCACATCCAAATTTTTTTAGAAGAATTTCGTTTGAGTCCATGAGCTGCATTTATACTCTATTACTAATGTCTAAACTGCTTTTTTAAAGGCATGAATTTAATTGAATAAACTCTAATATTTTGACGGAAAATTGTAAGTCTCGAAATATTGTCCCTTGATCTCAGGTGTCGAATGAAATCGTCAAAAACAAACTTACAAGCTGGTTCCCATGCTTAGTTATGCCTTTATCAATCATGTCGGCTACGTCAGTGAGGTTCAAAACCGTCTTTCATAGGTAGGAAGAAAATCATTTGCATCTTCTGAAGCTTCTATCGAAACCCTTTTAAAAACGTCAAAAATGAAAATAAAAACATCGTGTCTGCTCAGTTTTCAACAGAACCACCACTGACTACCTACCAAAAAAAAAAAAAAAACATAAAAAAAAACAAAAAAAAACTTATACCTGTTTTTAGACTAATCAATTGGGGCTGTAGAATACACCGACTGCATCTTTGCAGAGGGGTAAGAAAATGAGTGTCTTGGATATGACACTAAACAATCGGATAGTGACGCTCCAGTAACGTTGGCGTTTTGAGGAATTCTGATTACCCCTTCGTTGCAATTGATCCCGGGTCCACTCTGGGACATAGTGGTAGCACCAGATAGGGTCCTATTTATGAGTTAAAGAGATTTATTAGACATTTAAATTAAGAGCAAACACATGACTTAGGTTAAATCAGTTAGACTTAAATTGTTAGAAATAGAAGTATTTGATCATTTAACTGTGCACAAGCAAGTGACTGATGTTTTATTATGTTATATAGTCATATGCAAATTCATCTACATGCATATGCATATATATGCAGCATCATAATGACATAAGGATAAAGGACGAGCGAAGACTTCTTTAACAAATATACCTCACATTTTATTGTAAGGTTTGAAAGGGTTATTCAGGAATTTACGGTGAGAGGGAGTTGGAGACCGAACAGAACTGCAATATATTGACCCCCAATCTTATGGCCGTCAGCGTTTTGTCTTTCTCGTTCTCCAGGGTTGCTCAACCGGAGGCCCAGGGGCTCAGCTTTCTGCTGAGTGCTGGCTTTCTCTACCACATCTTGTCAGCAACTTCTCTGGACTCCAACTCATCTGGGGCTCCAAGGGCCCCTTCGGCCTGGTGTGGTCTTCCCTACCACATCTAATCTATAACTCCAACTCTCCTATTTCTTGTCTTAACTGAGTTATATATTAGTTCGCCGCCCACTCAATCTTTGGAATGGCATGTTTGATCGTCATCAAGCGGAAATAACTGTCATGCAGTTCAGAGGTCACTCTCTTCCGGTGTATCAGTCTATGAGTGTATCATGGGATTTTTTACCTTGTCCCATTTCGTCAGCCAAGTCCCGCCTATGATATTTCTTTCGATTACTGGCCATTGGGACGTGTCACTTTCCTCCGGTGCATCACTGGAATGGCATATTTGCCCGGGTAGAAGGTCAAAATCCAACAATTAAACCTTAAGTGATTCATCACATTGGAAACATTTCACTTTGTTGACAAATGCTAAATTGAATTGCTAAAACTAGAACTGTTAGGTCTTTAAAATGTGTTAATAAATCATATATTAAATGTATATGTCAAAACAGGATCTGGTATTATGTAACTAATCGGTGATATACCACGAAACTAAAACAAACCAATTACACCTGTTTTAACTGAGGTGACCCTTATTCTATAACCTGTCTATCAACGTCGACACACTTCCGTTTTAAAAACAGAAGCATTGTGGTGTGAGAAAATTACTGTGCATAATATCAACTAATAAATTGTATGCATTCAGAGGGTAGAATATATATATATGTATATATATATATATATATATGTGTGTGTGTGTGTGTGTGTGTGTGTGTGTGTGTGTGTGTGTGTGTGTGTGGTGCATTCAATAGGTTTCCAGACTTTTTTTGTACGAGTATTTAAAATTGTCGTAGACTCTTGAAAATTCAGCATATACATCATATAAGATGACTGAGTAATTTTTATAATTTCAGGTTCAAATGAACAGCTAGAGCAGCAATTGGAATACACGCTACTAAAGCCTGTTTGTCACAGCTGGTGAATTTCAAAATTGCAATCTGGACGTGAGGACACTTTGGAAGAATAATATGCAATAAAATTATGTTTTAAACTTGGAAAAAATGCCACAGAAACATATGGAATGCTTCAGACTGCTTTTCGACCATGTTGCATGAATTGAGCACCAGTTCTTCAGTGGCACAGGATATTCAAGGAAGACAAGGAGTCTGTGAGGGATGATGAGCGGTGTGAGAGGAGTAAGGAAGTCAATACGCCAGAGTTGATTGGCCAAAGGGTTAGGGTTACTATGTTGAGGTTGTAAGGGAGTTCAGGAAGATATTCCATCGGAAGAGGCCAGAAATCTTCAAATCGGGTCAGTGGCATTTCCAGTAGGACAATGCACCAGTACACAACTCCATCCTTGTGACAGACTATTTGACCAAGATGGGCATCAACACAGTTCCTCACCCTCCCAATAGTTCAGTCCTTGCTCTCTGTGACTTTTGGTTATTCCCTAAGCTCAGAGGCTGTTGTTATGAGACAATTGAGGAGATAAAAGAGACTGTAAGGAAGGCCATTGACACGCTCGCTCACACAAGAGGACCTCCATGGGACCTTCCAGTCGGAGGAGATTACTTCGAATGGGACTAGAGTTTCATGTGCGTATTATCAATAAAAGTGCCCATACGAAAAAAGTCTGGAAAATTATTTAATGATCCTCATATATATATATATATATATATATTATGTAACCTGAAGTCACGAAACGTGAATCTTATTTCAACCTTCCCTCTCGTTATGAAATGCCATGCCACTTAAATGAGGAACTCTTCATTTAACTCGATAGTATTATCTCATCTACTAAAAGCGAAATTTACCTACATATGAGCAAAGCATCCATTGCTACCAGTTGGTTATCGATCCCGTGGAAATCTGATCTTCTGGGTGAAATAAAGCATGACTTCTTTCAAACTTTAGCGATACTCGTACGACTACATGGTTGTTTCACTGGAGATCTTAGGACGAACTCTTAAGCGATACTCTCCAATGGACTCCTACACAAGGGCATATTAGCGTTGGCTCTCCAGCAAAAAACATTCATTAGTTATGAGTAGACACTAAGTGCTGTCTAGACGACTTAGAAAGAGTAAAGACAAGTATGAATGTCGATATAGACTCCAGAGAATCTATGTTGTCGGTATGCCTTAATGATGATGAAAATGATAAATAAGGTCTTGCTCAAAAAAGAAAAAAAATGTTTTTTCATAAAATGTATTAAGGATGTATATAGATATTGGATAGAATTTTCAGTCCACTACAGTATTGATTTTCTAACCAGAACTGCATTATTCCGACTTAAAATGAGATGAACATGAAAAACTCTGTCTAGTAATTTAATATTACCCAGCAAACTGACAGTGTCTACTGGTCTAAGCTATGATCGTAAAGGATCGGATTAAATAAAATGGTAAGACATTTGATAAAGGGAGCTTCTACCGACAGTTACCTATGTTCACCGGTGACAGTTTTCAATGTGGGAAGTATTTTTGCTGCTGGTCTATCTACCGATGTCTTTATCTATCTGGAAAGACAAACAGACCGACGGACGGATTGATGGATATTAGAATCGTAGATAGGGAAATAACAACTTACACAATATTCTGCGGTGGTCATATATGGTGACTCTTAACTCAGCTGGTTTGTTTATGGTGATGAAAGCGAATCTAATATTCATCCCAGTATACGGGGGCTGCAGAATAGACTGACTGCATTTATGCAGAGGGGTAAGACTCCCCTAACGAGAGTTCTGATGCTAACTCGGCTGGTACTGCAGAATAGATGGACTGCATTTATTCTGAGGGAAGTGACTCTCCCAACGAGAGTTCTATTGCTTATTGGGCTAGGACTGCACAATAGATGGACTGCATTTATGCAGAGGGGTGTGACTCCCCTAACGAGAGTTCTGATGCTGACTCGGCTGGTACTGCAGATTAGAGGGACTGCAGAATAGACTGACTTCATTTATGCCGAGGGTTGTAACTCCTCCAACGAGTGTTCTGCTGCTTTTTCGGCTGGGACTGAAGAATAGATGGACTGCATTTATGCACAGGGGTGTGACTCCCCCAACGAGTGTTCTATTGTTTATTGGGCTGGGACTGCAGAATAGATGGACTGCATTTGTGCTGAGGGGTATGACTCCCCCAACGAGTATTCTATTGCTTATTGGGCTGGGACTGCAAATAGATGGACTGCATTTATATAGAGGGGTGTGACTCCCCTAACTAGAATTCTGATGCTTACTCGGCTGGTACTGCATTTATGCAGAGGGGTGTGACTCCCCCAACGAATGTTCAGCTGCTTTTTCGGCTGGGACTGCAGAATAGACTGACTGCATTTATGCAGAGTGGTGTGACTCCCCTAACGAGAGTTTTGATGCTTACTCGGCTGGTACTGCAGATTAGATGGACTGCATTTATTCTGAGGGAAGTGACTCTCCCAACGAGAGTTCTATTGCTTATTGGGCTGGGACTGCAGAATAGATGGACTGCATTTATTCTGAGGGAAGTGACTCTCCCAACGAGAGTTCTATTGCTTATTGGGCTAGGACTGCACAATAGATGGACTGCATTTATGCAGAGGGGTGTGACTCCCCTAACGAGAGTTCTGATGCTGACTCGGCTGGTACTGCAGATTAGAGGGACTGCAGAATAGACTGACTTCATTTATGCCGAGGGTTGTAACTCCTCCAACGAGTGTTCTGCTGCTTTTTCGGCTGGGACTGAAGAATAGATGGACTGCATTTATGCACAGGGGTGTGACTCCCCCAACGAGTGTTCTATTGTTTATTGGGCTGGGACTGCAGAATAGATGGACTGCATTTGTGCTGAGGGGTATGACTCCCCCAACGAGTATTCTATTGCTTATTGGGCTGGGACTGCAAATAGATGGACTGCATTTATATAGAGGGGTGTGACTCCCCTAACTAGAATTCTGATGCTTACTCGGCTGGTACTGCATTTATGCAGAGGGGTGTGACTCCCCCAACGAATGTTCAGCTGCTTTTTCGGCTGGGACTGCAGAATAGACTGACTGCATTTATGCAGAGTGGTGTGACTCCCCTAACGAGAGTTTTGATGCTTACTCGGCTGGTACTGCAGATTAGATGGACTGCATTTATTCTGAGGGAAGTGACTCTCCCAACGAGAGTTCTATTGCTTATTGGGCTGGGACTGCAGAATAGATGGACTGCATTTATTCTGAGGGAAGTGACTCTCCCAACGAGAGTTCTATTGCTTATTGGGCTAGGACTGCACAATAGATGGACTGCATTTATGCAGAGGGGTGTGACTCCCCTAACGAGAGTTCTGATGCTGACTCGGCTGGTACTGCAGATTAGAGGGACTGCAGAATAGACTGACTTCATTTATGCCGAGGGTTGTAACTCCTCCAACGAGTGTTCTGCTGCTTTTTCGGCTGGGACTGAAGAATAGATGGACTGCATTTATGCACAGGGGTGTGACTCCCCCAACGAGTGTTCTATTGTTTATTGGGCTGGGACTGCAGAATAGATGGACTGCATTTGTGCTGAGGGGTATGACTCCCCCAACGAGTATTCTATTGCTTATTGGGCTGGGACTGCAAATAGATGGACTGCATTTATATAGAGGGGTGTGACTCCCCTAACTAGAATTCTGATGCTTACTCGGCTGGTACTGCATTTATGCAGAGGGGTGTGACTCCCCCAACGAATGTTCAGCTGCTTTTTCGGCTGGGACTGCAGAATAGACTGACTGCATTTATGCAGAGTGGTGTGACTCCCCTAACGAGAGTTTTGGTGCTTACTCGGCTGGTACTGCAGATTAGAGGGACTGCAGAATAGACTGACAGCATTTATGCCGAGGGGTGTAACTCACCCAACGAGTGTTCTGCTACTTTTTCGGCTGGGACTGCAGAATAGATGGACAGCATTTATGCAGAGGGGTGTGACTCCCTCAATGAGTGATCTGTTGCTTATTCAGCTGGGACTGCAGAATAGACGGACTGCATTTATGCAGAGGGGTGTGACTCCCCCAACGAGTGTTCTGTTGCTTATTCAGCTGCGACTGCAGAATAGACGGACTGCATTTATGCAAAGGTGTGTGACTCTCACAACAAGTGTTCTGTTGCGTACTCGGTTGGGACTGCAGAATAGAATGATTGCATTTTTGCAAAAGAATAACACAACCCTACCAGTGTCCTGTGAACCAGTCAGCTGGAGCTGCAAAATAGAACGACATTCATGAAGAAGGGTATGTCCCTATCGATTGTCCTGTAGCGCAGTCGGCTGGGAGTGCAGAATAGACTGAATGCATTTATGCAGAGAGGTAAGACTCAACCAACGAGTGTTCTATAGCTCATATGGCTTGGATTGAAGAATAGACCGACTGCATTTATGCAAAAGGGTGTGACAACCCTACCAGTGTCTTGTGGCCCAGTCGGCTGGAGCTGCAAAATAGACTGACTGCGTTTATGAAGAAGGGTAAGTCCTCCATCAAGTGTCCTGTAGCCCAGTCGGTTAGGACTGCAGAATAGACCGATTGCATTTTTGCAGAGGGGAAAGACTTCCCCCAAGGAGTGTCCTGTGTATGACACAACTATCTGATGTTGAGTTTCCAGTAATACTGGAGCCTTTGGAAATGCGGAGTACTCCTTTACTGCAATTGCTCCTAGGTCCACTCTGGTCCGGAGGAGTAGCACCTGATAGGGTGTTATCTATAGATCGAAGAGAACTATTTGACATTTAAACTGTATTCTAATGCTAAACTGAAGTGTTTGAAACAAAACTGTTTAATCATTTAGCTACGTGTAAACAAAATGACTTATGATTAATTGAATTGTTTTTAATACATGATAATACTTGAAACCATTTAACTTTGTTGACATGTAAACTGAATTGATTGAAATAGAACCGTTTAATCGATTAACTATGAAAACAAAAAAATGTACTTATGTTGTATTTTGGCCTTCAACCCGGCCAAAAATGCCATTCCAAGGTGATGCACCGGAAGGAGGTGACACATTCTAATGGCAGTTATGAGAGGAAATCGCGTGGGCGGAAATTGGCAGACGAAATGGGACGAGGTAAAAAAATTCCCATGGTACACTCATAGACTGATGCACCGGAAGAGAGTGACCTGTGAACTGCATGAAAGTAATTTCCGCTGGATGACGATCAAACATGCGATTTCAAAGATCGAGTAGGCGACTGAGTGTACGTTGAACTATTATATAACTCAGTCAAGACAGAAGTCAGACAGTTGCAGTTAGAGATCGGAAGGAGTTATAGACGAGTTGTGGTAAGGAAAGCCACAACAGGCCGAAGGGGCTGGCTGCCCCCGATTGAATTGGGGTTCAGAGAAGATGCTAAGATGCAGTAAAGAAAGCCATCACGCAGCAGTGGGACTCTGGGCCTCCGGTTGAGCATCAGGAGAACAAGAAAGACACAACGCTGACGGCCATAAGAGTGGGGTCAAAATATTGCAGTTTCTGTTCGATCTCCAACTCCCTCTCACACGTAAACCTTGAGTAACCCCTTTTCGAACCATTTCAATAAAGTGAGAGGTACATGTATTTGTAAAGAAGTCTTCCTGCCTCTTTATTATTGTGTCGTTATGATGCTGCATGTATGTAGAGATGAATCAGCAGATGACAATACAACACTTATGCTAAAATGAATTGTCTGAAAAAGAACCGTTTGATCGATTAATTGTGATAATAAAATAATTATTCATGCTAAAATGAATTGTTTGAAATAGAACCGTTTTATCGATTAACTGTGAAAACAAAAATGTACTTATGCTAAAATGAATTGTTTGAAATAGAACTATTTTTACATTTAACTCTGAGTAATTCAAAAACTGTATTTAAACAAATAACTGTGTATATGTATTATGCTGTTTACTCATGCTAAACTGAATTGTTTGAAATTAAGCGAAACATTTTATCTGTGATAAAAAAATGATATGAAGCTTACTTAAAAAATTTCCTAAAAAAGGTATGGAGAAATCATATTAATTATGGGTATAAAAAGTATTCGGCATTAAATGACCTACGAAGGTTGATATGCCATAAAACCAAACTCGTAATCTCATACTAGTCATGCATTTTGGATGAGTTTAAAACGAAAGAATGGGACCCCATTTTGCTACAGATTTTCCAGAACAGCATTCCTTAACCCGAATAGTTCAAAGCCCAACCAAACTGAACGATAAAATATAAGTAACGAAAAATGATTAATATATAAAAAAAATAATTCCTTAATTATATAACTATAACAACCATTACATCATTATCATCATCATATCGACACTTTCTCGCCACTTCTCCGTATCGTTCATCGCCTCTGGCAGGTCTTCAGGGCTACATCCTGTATCCTCACAGAGCTGCTGAATGTATGTTCGAGCTGGTCGTCCTGCTTCTGCCCGGCAATATATGGGGGTCCATAGGAGTACATCACTTTTGAGCTCGTCCTTGCTTCTCCAGCAGTGTCCTGCATGTGTGGTTCGTTTAACTTGGATAGTTTTCGTGATGAGAGACAGGCGGCCGTGTAGTTGGTGCTTTCTGGGGTGCTGCCGCCAGAACTTGTTCAATATTGCTTGCAGCATTCTTGTGTAGTTGCCGTCTAGCTTCTTCTCCAGCTGTTTATTTAGCGCCCAAGTAGTGCATCCATATAGCAGTATTGATACGACTACTGCCTGGAAGAAAGTACGTTTCATTTTATCGGTCGGGTCTGATTTCCATATGATCGAGAGCCTATCGATAGCTGTCCATGCCTTCGTTAGCCGCGTGTCGATGTCCTTTTCGGTTGATGAGACGCTGCTTCCTAGGTAGGTGAATTTGTCTACTAGTTTCAGAGGGGTTCCGTCTAGTGTAGAGATGTCGCCTGTTTGATTATAGCTCATATATTCCGTTTTGTGTGGAATGACATGGAGGTCAATGCCTGCGCCGGCTCGTTCCAAACTATGCAGCAGTGTTTCAGCTTCGTTAGGTGTATTTGCCAGTATTGCTCTGTCATCGGCGTAGTCGGCCTGAAGGTTATAAACTAAACACTATAGTTGAGTTGCTAATATTTATGAAAATTTGCATATACACTAGAGTGGCTCAAAAGCTTTGGAATATTTTCCTTCGTTCAGTTGAAGCTGTAGCAAAAAGTATTTACTGCAGTTCGTAGCACCGTGGTAGTTGGTGCGTTGTGCAACACTTCGTTCCCCAAACTATTGGTAAAGGGGTCAGAAGTGTTGGAAATTGGATTAGGAATCGAGATCATCTAAACAACAGTATTGGTAAGATCGGTCAGAATACTGGGAAGAGTCCTGGAGACGTCAAGGGACTTGCTGTCACAAAGACTCCAGTGAAAAGCCATCAGCTAACAATGGTGGGAAACTCACAGAAGGAAAAATAAGAAAAGAGGAAATCAAAACAAATGATACAACTTGAGGCGATAAATCAGAAGGTACAAAAGAAAGAATGGAGATTTAAAAGAGACTGACTAAGGGTCAAACAATACAGACAAAACAGGACATTTAAAAACAACGAAAGAAAATTCTTCCAAAAAAGTAGGTGGAAAATTCACAAAGGCATACCAACAACTGTAAAAGAAGCCAAAAAATTTGAAGAAAAATATGGGAAAAGAAAATTCATAAAAGAAAAACCGAATGGATAAATAACATAGAAAAAGGATAACGAAGATTCGAAAAAGGTCCTAAGGCGAAAATACAGCTGGATTTACTTAGAGCAACACTCAAAAAAGGTAGCAAATTGGAAAGCAATCGGTGATGAAGACATGCAAGGATTATATTTTTAAAAAGTTCACTTCCATACGCAACTGTTCTCGAAATGAATAAATGCCGAGAAGAGAGATACCCGAATGATTTAACAAAAGGAAAACCTCCCTGATCGAAAAAGACTAAAACTAAAGACCCATAACGTGCCTACAGATGATGTGGAAAATATAAATGGCACAGATTAGGGAGTAGACTTAGTGCTCGCTAAAAAGTCGCTGACTGTTTCCTGCAGAATAGAATAGATGTCACAAGGGAACAAAAAGAACAAGTGATCTACCATGCAATGACCAGCAACTTCTCAAAGAGAACAAAACAAGTCGGAAAAGTGTAGCTATAAAGACAAAAGGTTTACCGAAGAAACCACGAAAACTTGGAAAGGGGAACTGACAGCAGGAGGAAAAAAGTTTATCTGCGGTGAAAATTAAGAGATATATATTCCCGAGGGATGCACTATTACCATTACAATCTGTGATAGCGATGATAGCACTTCATCGCATACCTCAGTATAAACCGGCGAACATAAACTTATCAAACGGCAATTGAATATTAACCACCAAATGTACATGGACGACATCAAAGTTTGCCAAAAATGAAAAAAAGAATTGGAAAACAGGGAGAATATACAGTCAGGATAAAGGAATGGAATTTAGCATAGAAAAACGTGCCAGGCTAATAATGAGGAATGGAAAACTACAAAAGACGGAAGTAATAGAACTACGGCAGGGTTAGGGTAACCCTTGTACCAAATCAAGGAAAAATCAGAGCGCTCGGCGAAAAAAGAATTGCTTGTACTTGCAAATATTGGAAGCGGACGCTATCAAACAAGTGAAGGCGAAAGAAAAAATAAAAAGTCCCAGATGAACGAAAAAATTACTTTAAACCTAACAATATAACAGAAATATCATCGAAGGGATAATACACTAAGGCTGTTCCCCTTGTAAGTTATTTGTGACCATTCTTAAAATGGAACAGGGAAAAACTCAGACAAATGGATCAGAGAACAAGAAAACTAATGACGATGCATAAGTCTGTACATCCCCGAAATGACATAAACAGACTATTTGTGTCCAGAATACGTTTATGCATCGATATGAGGATTCGGAGACAATAATTATCGGGACAAAAATAAATTAGGCAAAATAATATGCAACAGAATTATAACTAAGAAAGAGAAATAGGAAGAAAACCAATTATATGGATATTTCAAACGACAAAAAAGCGTAATTTTACGCGAGAAGTCTCTTCTAATAGCAACACAAAACAACGCCATAAAAACCAACAATTGTAAAGCAAAAATAGACGTCACAAAATAGCAAATGTAGGTTATGTAGTGATAGAGATAAAATAATCAATCGCATAATAAGGGAATGCAGGAAATTAGCATAGAAAGAGTATAAACTAGACACGACTGGCTAGAGAAGGAGATCCACAGGGAATTGTGCAAGAAGGTTAAAACTGACCATATAAACCATTGCTTTTTATGCGCAACCCGGAATCCGCCCAGAAGAATGAGACTACCAAATTTCTCTGGGATTTTGAGATATAAGCGGATCACCTAATCTTGGCCAGAAGACCAGGACGAATGTTAGTCAACACAAAAAAAAGGAGGACCTTTCGTATAGTGTACTTTGAAATCCCAGGGGACCACTGAGTAAAAATAAAAGATGAAAAATTATTATTATTATTATTATTATTATTATTATATGACTCCCTGAGAGTTTTCCACAACAGTGTTACATGAGGGCGGCCTTTCACGGGAGTTTGAGGGACACGAAGTGTTCTAAAGTCTCCAGGACTCTTCCCAGTATTCTGCCTGATTTTTATCACGCTGTATTGTCTTCTCATGTCCTCTGATTTTTATGTCTTCCCGTCCATATACCATGTTTTCAATGATTGCTCCGAATGCACCTATTATAAATGTTATCACTGTCACCTTGGTGTTTCATAGTTTTTTTGCGTTCTCTGGCAAGATCTTGGTAACTATCTCTGTTATACTGGGAAAGCATATGGATGAAATTACCCACTTACGTTGATATGCGATTAAAACAAAGAAAATAAACCAAACTAAAATAACGCGTATGCAATATGGGCAAGTTTGTAGATATAAAACACAGGGAACATGTAAGTAGGTATTTCTTAAACAAAGGAAAAATCAATTGAAGTCTCACTAGAGATAGAACGTGTAAATTGGAAATCAAAATGCTAACTGTGTAAGTGAACGATATCGATCTACTCCAATTTTTATATTTATCTATCTCCGTTTATATATATTTATATATCTATATGTACCTATCTGTCGATCTATCTCAGTTTTCATATTTATCTATTCACGTATGTATTTCTCCTCCCATCTATTTATCTATCTATCTATCTGTTTGGGTCTGTTCATATTTATCTCTCCCAGTCTGTTCGAATGTATCCCTCTATCGATATATCTTCCTCTATTCAAATCTATCTATCTATCTATCTCAGTCCTCTCATCTATCTTTTTATCTCTCTTTCTTCCTCCCTCCCTCAATCTATCTATCTATCTATCTATTTCCGTATATCTATCTATCTATCTATCTCAGTCCTCTCATCTATCTATTCATCTCTTTCTCCCTCCCTCCATCTATCTATCTATCTATCTATCTAAGAATTTTGATATCTATTTACGTTAGGCCGAACTTTACCTATCTTAGTTGACTCATATCTGTCTATCTATCTTTGGCCCGATTCTATCTATCTATCTATCCATCTATCTCAGTCCTCTCATCTATCTTTTTATCTCTCTCTCTCCCTCCCTCCCTCAATCTATCTATCTATCTATCTATTTCCGTATATCTATCTATCTATCTATCTATCTCAGTCCTCTCATCTATCTATTCATCTCTTTCTCCCTCCCTCCATCTATCTATCTATCTATCTAAGAATTTTGATATCTATTTACGTTAGGCCGAACTTCACCTATCTATCTTAGTTGACTCATATCTGTCTATCTATCTTTGGCCCGATTCTATCTATCTATCTATCTATCTATCTCAGTCCTCTCATCTATCTCTTCATCTCTTTCTCCCTCCTTCCCTCTATCTATCTATCTATCTATCTATCTATCTATCTATCTATCTCAGTCCTCTCATCTATCTTTTTATCTCTCTCTCTCCCTCCCTCCCTCAATCTATCTATCTATCTATCTATTTCCGTATATCTATCTATCTATCTATCTATCTATCTCAGTCCTCTCATCTATCTATTCATCTCTTTCTCCCTCCCTCCATCTATCTATCTATCTATCTAAGAATTTTGATATCTATTTACGTTAGGCCAAACTTCACCTATCTATCTTAGTTGACTCATATCTGTCTATCTATCTTTGGCCAGATTCTATCTATCTATCTATCTATCTATCAGTTTTCGATGAATGATTGAAAAAGCCCTGTAAAGCTGGTCAAATCTCTTTCACCCTAATGCATTTTAGGTCCTTCTCTGGACTCAATTCTTCCTGCAACGACAAGATATCGAATCGGGTATATTTGAGACAAATAAAAAGCGTGGATCTCTAGGTTAGTAATTCTCTCCTTTCGTAAGCTTTTCGCGAACCACTCAGCAACGAGCACAATGCAACAAAAGATCAATTTTTAAGTGTTGTATACCGGCTCATTGGCTTAGTGGGTAGAGTATTCGCCAATGGTCCGGGACACCTGGGTTCAATCCAAGGTAGCGTCATAACAAAGACCTTAAAAATGGTACTTGATACCTCCTTGCTTAACACTCAGTGATATAAGGTACTATTTACCAACCCCTCCGCTCGGGCAGGATATGACACAAGGTCAATTTTTAAGCGGAGTTTAACAGGTTGGAATTCAGAGTTTTCCTTCTCCTAGACTAGTTGCCTCACCAAGGCTGAAGAACCTAGTCCATCCTACTATTTAACCCATAGCTGGAGGGAGAATAAGGGGGTTCATACCTTTCCCAAGGGTATTTGCCCGAAAGTGAACGTAATAGCGCGACAGGAGTACGAACTCGCGTACTACGATTCTGCAGTTCATCGCTTTAACCATTACACCACGTACGTATCAAAGTTAAGAGGAGTGATCCAGGGAAAGGAATAGCACCTTCCCCAACACCTCGGTTGAAAACGGACTCTTCGGGTCACCATCGACTAATGTCGCCAAATTTACTTTTACAGCAGGTGTAAATTTAGTTTTCCATTTTCTAAAGTAATTGTCAAACAAAAAACTTATGAATCCAGTCTGCCCTACTACTTATCCTTAGTTGGGTCGAGAACAACTTAGGTGTTATGGCATATCAACGATATTGGGTTATTTAAGGCAAAATGCGCTTTATACTTATATATTAAATATATGTGTTGGTTTTGTTTGGTTTTATGGCATATCAACCATTGTAGATTATTTAATACCAAATGCTCTTTGTATTTTTCATCACGTGCGATACTCTGTCCTCATCAGCCGCCAACCAGGGTGATAACACAGTTTCGGTAGCTCAAGGCGGTACTGCCACTCCTGGCGCTACCAAGCAGCTTTTGCCACCGGACAGGGTATTTAAAAGAAATATATATCTATATATACACCAGTTCAACTAAAAGCAGTTGATCTGGTGTATACATAGATATATTTCTTTTAAATACTCTGTCCGGGTATATCTATATATATATTAAGTATATATGTTTGGCTTGGTTTGGTTTTATGGCATATCAACTATTGTTGGTCATTTAATGCCACATGCTCTTTGTACATATATATTAAATATATATGTTTTGTTTTGTTTGTAACATACCCATGATACGGATATGTGAAACGTACATAGAATGTTCGTAACATATATACATAGAAAATAGTAATCCCGAAAAACGAAAAACACTGACGAATTCTTAGTTCAGGTACGAAACTTTGTATTTCCTTTGAGTTTAAAGGTTTTTCAGCATAAGGAAGGAGGCACAATCTTTCTATGCTGACTTTTCCATCTGCTGCACATCATGTGCACACCCGACACAAGGCCTCGGCGAGCGAGCAAAAGTCAACCTACTTCCTCCGAGGCAGAACTAACTGACTTTTTCAAATCTCCCAAAATCATCGGCGTACGCTTCCGGTGCATGACGTCATTCACATCCCGATGTCATATTTTCTATCTGGGGTTTTTATTTTGACATCTGTGAACGACACATCCTCCGCACCTGCGTGTTAACACCTGCGCTTAAGTTTGCTCCTAACTCATGTGCTGAGCCGAAAGGTTCTCAGCCTAACTAAACCCAAAGGCAAGATATATAAAACGAAATCTCTATATTACAGGTTTTGTTGGATAGCATATAAACCATTGTAGGTTATTTAATGTCAAGTGCTTTTTGTACATATGTATTGAATATATATGATTTGGTTTGGTTTGGTTTTATGGCATATCAACTATTGAGGATTATTTAATGTCACAACCTGTTTATACATCTTTATTAGATATAGATATAATTTGTAAACATATTTTATAGAAACATATATTTAATACATATGTACAAAGAGCACCCCTTTATTGTCTTTGCTCCCAGGTCCACTCTGGCCTGGAATGGTAGCACCTGACAGGGCCCTATCTATGGGTTAAATATAACTAAATTGCATTATTATGCTAAACTGAATTTTGTGAATTAGAACTGTTTGATTAAACGGAATAGCTTTAAATAGAAATTTTATTGACAATTAAACTGTACTTACATTTAAACTGCGTGCGTATACTAAACTGAATTGTTTGAAATGGAAGTGTTTTTGACACTGAAACTCTCACGAAATTGAATTGTTTAATGTAGAATTTTTTTGGCGTGTGTAAAAAAATATGTATTTATACTAAAAGGAATTAGCTGAATTAGAACTGTTTGAATAAACTGAATAGCTTGAAATAGAACTGTTTTTGACAATTAGACTCTGTACTCACGCTAAACCGAATTGTGTGAAATAGAACTGATTATTTGCATAAAAATGGATTTAGCATTAAATAACCTACCCAAGGTTGATATGCCATAAAACCCAACCAACGAACCAACGTGGTATATAGTTACAGTTTCCGATACATATATATCCTGTATTTTCATAATGAGGTATGAAGAATGAACCGCCACGCTTGGATATACATTGGCCAAATGAGTTGAGTCTTGACCAATGGTCCGGGATACTGAGGTTCAATCCCAGGTCAAGTCATACTAAAGACTCAAAAAATGGTGCTTGATGTCGCCTTGCCAAGCACTCAGCATTATAAGGTACGGATCAAGGGTAACGTCGTATAATCCTGGGAATGGAGTAGAACCCTTCCTTATACCTCTGTGTAGTAGCTTTTAAAAGGGAGCCTTCGGGTCAACCTCAAGTAAAGTCGCCAACTTTATTTTTACTTACTTTATTCTTCTTTCGGAAGGGGTTGAATATAATACCTATTCTACACTATGTGCTTAGAACGTCTTTAGATGTAATTAAAGAAAACTATTTCAATCTTGTAAAGGAAAGAAGCAGAAGATACCTTGCAAAAACTAATACGGACGCGGAATACGCTGATGACAAAGCGCTTCTGGCAAAAACACCCGCCCAATCCCTGCTACATAATCTTGAACGATCAGCTGTTAGCATTGGCCTCCATATCAACGCAAACAAGACGGAATATATATGCTTTAATCAAAGAGGCGACATCTCCACACTAAAATGTGGGCCTCTGAAACGAGTGGACATGTTCACCTACCTAGGAAGCATTGTCTCATCAACCGAGAAAGACTTCAACACGTGACTAGCAAAGGCATGGACAGTTAACGATAGATTATCAGTCCTATGGAAGTCTGACCTGACCAATAAAATAAAACGCAGTTTTTTTCCAACAGCAGTCGAGTCGATACTGCAGTATGGATGCACTCCATGGACGCTAACTTAACATATGGAAAAAATGCTTGACGGCAATCACACAAGAAGGCAGCGAGCAATATTGGACAAGTCTTGGAGGAAGTATCCGACAAAGCAGCAGCTCTACGGCTACCCACCACCCATCACAAAAACTATCCTAGTTAGCCGACCAGACATGCGGGACACAGCTGGAGATATAAGGACGAGATGAAAGGATGAGATGTAATTGACATTCTCCTGTGGACCCCTTCACATGGACAAGCAAATGTTGGACAATATACAACAGCTCTGTGCCGATACAGGATATAGCCTGGAAGACCTGCCGATGGACGGTAGAGATCCTATTTACCAACCACTCTTCTCGGGCAGGATATGACAATCAAATTTTTAAGCGGAGTTTAACAGGTTTCAATTCAGAGTTTTCCTTCTCCTAGACTAGTTGCCTCACCCAAGCTGAAGAACCCAGTCTGGATGGAAGGTAGAGATTGTTGGTGAGAGAGGGTCAAGTAAATATGTGCTGGCAGCAGGATATGATAAAGATATATCATCGGTGAAATTATATATATATTTTGGTGTGTAGAGTGTTCACCCCTGGTCCGGGAGACCGGGATCCAATCCCGGGTCGAGTCATACCAAAGACTCAAAAAATGGTACTTAACACCATTATACGGTACGGTTCGAGTGTAATATGGAGCGGTAAAAAAGGGTATCCCCCCCTTCACCTCTGCGTAGTAGCTATTGTAAAAGGAGCCTTCGGGTCACCCTCAATTCAGGTCGTGAACTTATATATGTATAAATGTATGTGTATGCCTGTGTGGGATTAATTGTTTAGCTTGATTAGGACTACATACAAAAGTCAAAAAAACATAAGAATTTTGATTATATAATATAGAAGTTTAAGTAAGATTATGCGCGTGCTTGAGTGCGTATCTGTGTGTGGTGCTTCATGAATTCAAGAACTTGAGTAAATTTCTTCATTATATTCTATATGCGTGTCTGTATCTACACATAGGTAATTAACCAAAATAAAAAAAAAATTAAAAATATATACGTCCTATGATGATTTTTCTTCAAAACTATTCTTGACTTAATCTTTGTGTGTGTGTGTGTGTGTGTGTGTGTTTAGAATGTTACCAATTTTTTTCTTCTACATATGTTTAATATCCTTCAAAAACACTCCCCAAAGCTTGTTATTGAAAAGGTCATCTGCTGACGATAGAATACGTCAAGTCGAACGACAAGACTGACAGTAATAATGATGCTATAAGCAGTCATCAATTTGGTTTTGATGGTCGTTTTCTTGTAAGAACCAAACGGTCGGCTTGTAGTCGTCATTATTACCTAACAATATAACTTTGGGGTTGTTGTCGTTGTTGTCGTTGTTGTTGCATCCTCCAACCACTCTTACCTCTAATTTCGTCCTACGTTTCTAAACACACAAACCTTCTTCTTCTTCTTCTTCTTCTTCTTCTTCTTCTTCTTCTTCTTCTTCTTCTTCTTCTTCTATTATTATTATCATTATTATTTTTTTTCTCCTTGAGAGTTTTTCACATCAGCGTTAGATTATTATTATTATTATTATTATTATTATTATTATTATTATTATTATTCCTTGAGAGTTTTTCACATCAGCTTTTATTATTTTCTATCGTTATTCTCCTTCTTCTTCTTCTTCTTCTTCTTATTATTATTATTATTCTTATTATTATTAATTTTTTTTCGTTCCTCATCGATCTTCTTCGTTATCCCCCCCCACATACACATCTGACTAGTGTTTTTGGTAGGCTTTGCAAATCGTACAATAAGGAGGTAATTGGGACTTGTGCCCTGTTCCAACAAGTGCGTGGGTCAGTCTCTGTGTACGTCAGGTGCACAGCGTTCGGCTGGAGGGTTGGTTGAAAAAAAATCAATGGATGGTCCGCCTGGTTAGACCAACATTATGAAATCAGTTCTTCTTGTCTGAATTTCATGGCGATTTCATTGTCAGCTTTTCAGATGTCATTTGTAAGTGTTTATTTGCCAAAATCTGGCACAGAACTGAGACATAGAAATGTCAGTCGTTCCGGAAATGAAGATACTTCTAAAATATTACAAACATTTAATGAGTTTATATTGCATGGAAGGAGGAATATTAACTTGCGAGCGAAATCTAGATTAGAACACTCATCTGGATAATTTCTTTTTTAATATTGAAAATATAGTTTTTAAAAAAAATTAAATCTATTCTTTCATATCTTCGTAGCATCATTTTACAACAATCAGAAGACTTTGGTCCCAAGATGTGTTATTTTTTACTTAAAATGCATATTTAAGTATATTACAAAAGGGTACTTAAGGTGTTCAATTCAAATGAAACTGGACAAAAAATAGTTGCGTGTCTACATATATATATATGTATATATATATATATATTATCATATATTTATATATATACGCTCCCCCATGGGGGTTGAGAACTCAGGCGAAGGAATTGTCGGCCACCGCTAGCGTAATGCAAAGCTCTTCGAAAGAATTGAGCACTCTGGTAGCCGATAGGGTATAAAAAATGTAAACAAACGGCTGCTGCTGCTGTTGCTAAATAAATAGCATAAAAATTCCCTAAGCCAACGTGGTCCGGTTGGTGGCCGAGAGGTCTGAAACTTACTCTAACCTAAAGTTGGACGGGTTTCTATCCCGGCTTCGAGCGTCTGCGTGTCTAGCCACACTGAAGAGTTCAGATAGAACGAAACAGTTCATATGTGGATAGAAATATATATATATATATATATATATATATGTAATCATATCAATGTTAATTATATTACATGACTTTATAAAAGACATGTACTCTAACTTTTGTGTGTACAGACACACAGACATATATATATATATATATATATATCAGCTATCATATCAATGTTAATTGTATTGCATGCCCTTATAAAAGGTATATGTTGTAGCAATTGTGGGAACACATACACACACAGCCCGTCTAGCTACACTGATGAGTTCAGATTGAACGAAACAGATCTGTCTGTGGATGACAATATATATATATAAGTTGGCTGAGCGTAGTCTGGGATGATCCAAATCCAAAGATTCTTTTGTCAATAGCTACAACACCAAGTTGTAGGGGAAGTTGTTACCGCTTTATTCCAGAGATCTCACTTACCCTTAATCCCTACTTTATAATTATGAGTGTTTAGCAAAATGGCATCAAGTACCATTTGTCGAGAAATGTCTAAAATTAGCTGTAAGTGTTTTATATTGTCATCTACACATGCAGCATCATAACGACACAATAATAAAGACGCACGCAGGAAGACTTCTTTAACAAAATATGTACCTCTCACTTTATTGCAAGGGTTCGAAAAGGTTGTTTTACTGTGAGAGGGAGTTGGAGATCGAACAGAACTGCAATATTTTGACTCCCACTCTTATGGCCGTCAACGTTGTGTCTTTCTCGTTCTCCTGGGCTGCTCAACCGGAGGCCCAGAGACCCTCTCAGCTGGGTGATGACTTTCTTTACAGCATTTTATCAGCAACTTCCCTGGACCCCAACTCATCAGAACCCCAAGGCCCCTTCGGCCTGTTGTGGCTTTCCTTACCACATCTCGTCTATAACTCCATCCGATCTCTAACTGCAACTGTCTTGACTTATGTCTTGACTGAGTTGAATAATAGTTCAACACCCACTCAGTCGCCTACTCGATCTTTGAAATCGCATGTTTGATCGTTATCAAGCGGAAATAACTGTCATGCAGTTCACAGGTCACTCTCTTCCGGTGCATCAGTCTATGAGTGTACCATGGGAATTTTTTTTTACCTCGTACCATTTCGTCAGCCAATTTCCGCCCACGCGATTTCCTGTCATAACTGCCATTAGAATGTGTCACCTCCTTCCGGTGCATCACCTTGGAATGGCATTTTTGGCCGGGTCGAGGGCCAAAATACAACAAGTGTGAGAAAGAGATAGATAAATAGGGACCCAAGAACAGATTAGCAGGGGATTACACCGTTTCTTGATTCCCTTTATGAATCCATATAATTACGGAATGATTTTTTTTTATATTAATCATTTTTCGTTATATTTTATCATTAGGTTTGGTTGGAATTTGAATTATTCTCCTCCTAGAGCAGGTGCATACAAATTGAGTACTGTTCACGCTCGTGCGCAGAGGAAATGACAATCACAAATGTCATAATAAAAACCCCAGATAGGAAATGAAACTTGGAGGTGAATGACGAAGCGAGGGGCTGAGATTTTTGGTGATTTTTGAAAAAGGAGTTAGTTGAAATTTGACTCTGGGCTGGGCCGGGCCAGACCACAGTGACTGTGGGTGATGTAAGAACAGTCAGCATAGTAAAAATTGTCTCTCTTTCCTCGTGTCGAAAGACTAAAACTCAAGAAGTGAATAAACGTTTCGTACCTGAACAATGAGAGTCGTCAGTGTTTCCGATTTCTGCATGCATATATATATGTTACACATATACAGGG
>OY757946.1:44836558-44936558 GCA_963585895.1 Sepioteuthis lessoniana | reverse complement strand
GGTACAGTGTCAATTGACGTTTCTTTTATCTCTGTTCTCCGTAGATGCTTGTAGTGCAAAGGCACGATACAAACATTTTGAAAAGATATATCATTATTCAGTCGCTCTAAAGTGTCCTCGTGGCGTAATGGTTAAAGCGATGGACTGCGGAATCGTAGTACGCGAGTTTGTATTCCAGTCGCGCTATTACGTTCACTTTCGGGCAAAAACCCTTGGGAAAGGTATGAACCCCCTTATCCTCCCAGCTATGGGTTAAATAGTACCACTACCGTTCTTCTATGAGAATAGGTTTGGCATTAAATAACCAGCAAAGGTTGATATGCCATTAAACAAAGAAACCAAACCTAAAGTGAACAATCAAGAAAATCCAGTAACCCAACACACACACACACACACAAATATATATCATCATCATCATGTCTTGCCGCCAGCACGGATATCCCTGACCCCCTCTCGCTACTTCTCTCTATCGTTCATCGCCTCTGGCACGTGCTCAGGGCTACATCCGGTATCCTTACAGAGCTACCGTATGTATGTTCGAGCTGGTCGTCCTGATTTTGCTCGGCCATACGTGGGGGTCCATACGAGTACATTACTTATGAGCTCGTCCCTGCTTCTCCAGCAGTGTCCTGCATGTCTGGTCCTTATAACTTGGATAGTTTTCGTGATGGGAGGTAGGTGGCCGTATAGTTGGTGCTTTGTGGGGTGTTGCCTCCAGGACTTGTTTCCTTCTACAAACAACATACGAAACAAGGTCAATTTTTAGGCGGAGTTTAACAGGTTCTGATTTTTCCTTCTCCTAGAGCGGTTTCCATACCAAGTTTAAAAATCTTAATTTGCCAAAGAGTTCACAAATACGTGGACGGAAAATAGTTGGATTTTTAGTTTTTATGAAGGGCATTGGCCCTATGTGAACTGCATAGAATGTCACCATCCATTTATTCTCACACCATTAAATAGTAAGACGGATTTGGTTCATTTACTACGGTATGGCAACCTCACTAAGAGAAGGAAAGCTCTGAATTAAAACCTGTTCAAGTCTGCAAAAATCAACCGGGTGTTGCCACATGCTCATGCAGAGAAGTTTCCGATGGTCCGAGAGACCTGGGTTCAATCTCAGGTCGCATCACACCAAATACTTTAAAAATGGTACTTGATACCTCCTTGCTTAACATTCAGCACTATAAGGTACGTATCAAGGGTAAAGTGCAGTAAGCCAGGGAAAGGAACAGCACCGTCCACTACACCTTGGTGTAGTAGCTATTGAAAAGGAATCTTCGGGTAGCCCTCGACTTCTGTCGCCTACTTTACTTATATATACATATATGGGGGCGTGGAATCAAATAGATATGATGAAATACTTGTTAATACAGTCATTGAAGCAGAAATTTATTTATTCGTTGTGATTGCAATTTATTTAAAAGATAATACGCACGTAAAATGTTGTTTGCATCTAAACTAAATACAAATGACATGACACTTTTTCGTAAGAATTTCTTGGTTGTTTCGGTTTTTTTTTGGTTTTTTTTTTCTACTTCTTTCTTTTTTTTATCTCTTTCTTTTGTATTTTTCCCCTTTTTATTAAATTATTTTCGTTTTGTATCAAAACATTTTCCCTACTTTTATTGGTTTCGTGTCTTTTAGCCATCATTTCTTTCCAGTTATTTCTTCGCTGCATTTTTTTTTTTGTTGCTATCATCATTTCTGTCTTGTCCTTTCGAAGTTCATTTATTCTGTCTTTTTTACACTTTTCTTCTTTTTTTTCTTTCTTATTCTGCTCGCTTTTCTTTCTTCTTGTCGATAATTATTCTCACGTTGATGTCTTCTTCTTCTTCTTCTTCTTCTTCTTCTTCTTCTTCTTCTTCTTCTTCTTCTTCTTCTTCTTCTTCTTCTTCTTCTTCCGTACATAACTTCTACTTCTTCTTCAATGCTTGATTTTTCTTTCTTCATGCGTAACATTCTTCTTCTTCTTCTTCTTCTTCTTCTTCTTCTTCTTCTTCTTCTTCTTCTTCTTCTTCTTCTTCTTCTTCTTCTTCTTCTTCTTCTTCTTCTTCTTCCGTACATAACTTCTACTTCTTCTTCAATGCTTGATTTTTCTTTCTTCATGCGTAACATTCTTCTTCTTCTTCTTCTTCTTCTTCTTCTTCTTCTTCTTCTTCTTCTTCTTCTTCTTCTTCTTCTTCTTCTTCTTCCGTACCTAACTTCTACTTCTTCTTCAATGCTTGATTTTTCTTTCTTCATGCGTAACATTCTTCTTCTTCTTCTTCTTCTTCTTCTTCTTCTTCTTCTTCTTCTTCTTCTTCTTCTTCTTCTTCTTCTTCTTCTTCTTCCGTACCTAACTTCTACTTCTTCTTCAATGCTTGATTTTTCTTTCTTCATGCGTAACATTCTTCTTCTTCTTCTTACGTACATAACTTCTACTTCTTCTTCAATGCTTGATTTTTCTTTCTTCATGCGTAACATTCTTCTTCTTCTTCTTCTTCTTCTTTTTCTTCTTCTTCTTCTTCCGTACATAACTTCTACTTCTTCTTCAATGCTTGATTTTTATTTCTTCATGCGTAACAATCTTCTTCTTCATCTTCTTCTTCTTCTTCCGTACATAACTTCTACTTCTTCTTCAATGCTTGATTTTTCTTTCTTCATGCGTAACATTCTTCTTCTTCTTCTTCTTCTTCTTCTTCTTCTTCTTCTTCTTCTTCTTCCGTACATAACTTCTACTTCTTCTTCAATGCTTGATTTTTCCTTCTTCATGCGTAACATTCTTCTTCTTCATCTTCTTCTTCTTCTTCTTCCGTACATAACTTCTACTTCTTCTTCAATGCTTGATTTTTCTTTCTTCATGCGTAACATTCTTCTTCTTCTTCTTCTTCTTCTTTTTCTTCTTCTTCTTCTTCCGTACATAACTTCTACTTCTTCTTCAATGCTTGATTTTTCTTTCTTCATGCGTAACAATCTTCTTCTTCATCTTCTTCTTCTTCTTCCGTACATAACTTCTACTTCTTCTTCAATGCTTGATTTTTCTTTCTTCATGCGTAACATTATTCTTCTTCTTCTTCTTCTTCTTCTTCTTCTTCTTCTTCTTCTTCTTCTTCTTCTTCTTCTTCTTCTTCTTCTTCTTCTTCCGTACATAACTTCTACTTCTTCTTCAATGCTTGATTTTTCTTTCTTCATGCGTAACATTCTTCTTCTTCTTCTTCTTCTTCTTCTTCTTCTTTCATACGCAACTTCTTTTTCCTTTTTCTTCTTTTTCTCAAGAATCTTCTACTTTTAACGTCTGAGCGTCTATCTATGTTTCCCTTAGTTCCTCCTCCCTGCTATTCCCATTCTTTTCCTTTTTTGCACCTCTTTTCTCTCCCCCCTATCTGTTACTCATTATTCCTGTTCTTCTCACTTCTTTTTTCCTTCACCTGCTTTCTCGATTTTCCCACTTTCTATTCGTTACCTTTTTCTCGTTTCACACAAAATTGATTATAGTCACGTAACGTTTTAACGCGCACCGCGTGCTGCATGGCTTAGAGATTGATTTCCATCTTATTATTCAGAAACATCGCCCCCCACCTCGACAAACGGCCAATAGGATCAATTCAATATATATATATATATATATATATATATATATATATATATACATGTATTCTAGCACTGTCAGCTGGGGCTCTAGAATACACTGACTGCATTTCTACTGAGGGATAAGGCCCCTATCCAACGAGTCTACTGGTCATTACATTAAACTAACAGACGGCGTGGTTCTAACTTTGGAGAATTGGTGAATGTGAAGTATCCCTTTATTGACATTGCCTCCTGGTCAACACTGGCCCTGAGTGGCAGCACCCGTTAAAGCCTATCTACGTGTCAAACTGAACAAACTATGCCAAAAAAGGATTGATATCAAATTCTAGTAATACTTGAAACAAATTTAAATATGTAAAAAAAAGAGCTCAGGTTCGTTTATGAATGTCATCGATATAATGTTTACAAATGATATTCATATTTAATATAAATGTATAAAGAGGATAACCAATAATCGTTGATATGCCATAAAACCAAACCAAACTCAAACAAACCATATGTATCGACAACTCTCTCTCTCTCTCTCTCTCTCTAGCTCTTCGAACGAATTGAGCACTCTGGTATCCGGTAAAGAATAAAATGTAGACTAGACGAACGCTACTATTTAATACCTAATAATTCCCTTGGTACGCTTGTTGGCCGAGCGGTCTGATACTAAGTCTAACGTAAAGTTGGGCGGGTTTTGATCCCAGCTTCAAGTGTCCTACGTGTCTAGCCACACTGAAGAGTTGTGATACAATCAAACATTCTGTCTGTGGATGACAATATATATCTATATATTCATATATATAAATAATTATATGTGGCATGAACCAGTGGCCCAGTAGTAGAGTTTCGGCTTCTGCATACTGTGTTTGTTTGTTCGATCTCCAGTGGTGAAGATCACGTTGTGCACTGCTGATGAGACCTAATAAGGTCGAAACAGCTGTTCCGTGTTCCGTATGTAGGTGTTGGCCAGATTTTCTGGTCATGGTAATTCTAATATATATATATATATATATATATATATATAGCTTGATTGGATTGGTTTATTTTTTAATGACATATCAACCTTCGATGGTAATTTAATGTTAATTCCGTTCCAGTAAAATAACAGAAGTGGTCATCATCATCATCAATTCTAGCAGCTAGCACCAATTTCCATGACTCCCTCTTTCTCTCTCTCTCTCTCTCTCTCTCTCTCTCTCTCTCTCTCTCTCTCTCCGTCTATATCACCAATCACTCCTGGCATGACCTCTAAATTAAGTTTTGTGTCTGCAAAGACCTTTTGTAGGTAAGTTCTTGCTAGTTAGCTGATACTGGTACATGTAGATTCAAAAAATCCATCGGACAAAGACACTTATGAGTGCGTCCTTGTTTCTCCAGCAATGTACTATATATATTGTTCGTCTTCGGGTGGTTTTTGAGATGGCAGATCTATGGACGTACAGCTTCAAGACGCAGACACAACATAAGTACACTGTGTTACATAGCCATAATATACGGATGTGTGAAATAGACATAGGGAATCTAATAACACGAAATTTTACAAAATTGGTTCAGGTACGAAACTTTTTATAACCTTTGAGTTAAAGGTTATTCGACATGAGGAAAGAGAGACACAATCTTTTTGATGCTGACTGCTTTTACATCGTCAGCTCTCAACCCAACCAACGCGCAGCGCCCGTAGCGCACAAAGTCGTCCGGCCTCGCCCAGCTCTGAAAATCAACCTCCTTCTTCCGAGGCGGGAACTCAACTAACTGCTTTTTCTCAAATCTCAACCCACACTCCTGGTGCATGACGTCACCCAAATACCCTGGTCCCAATTCCTATCTGGGATTTTTATTTTGACTTCTGTGAATGACACATCCTCTCCGCGCGCGCGTGAACACTTGCATTATTGTTGCACCTAACTAACCCATGCGCTAAGCGAAAGGTTCCCTGCCTAACTAAACCGAAAGGCAAGATATATAAACGAAATCCCTCGGCAATTATATTACACTCCGCAATTAGCAGTTGAACTCAGCACATCCTATTCCACAAACCGCAACCATTTGAAACAGATATAAAAGGTGAGCAAGCTGGGAGTTTGGGTTGTTCAAACTCTTAGGGAGAAGAAAAAGATAGATTCTATATCCATAGCAACAGTTCTTATTTCAAGGCCGAGTAAAGACCTGTTTGTCAAAAATATCATTTGAGGTAACGAAAAATAATTCTTTTTTAACAATATTTAATGCAGAAATTAAAAGATTGACAATTATGAACCTCCTTCGCCAACCAGAAGGTAACAGTTTCATGCCTGAAAAATATACTATGTGTAGGACGTAATCACCGCAGTATTGTTCATTTAGACTTTTTGAGCTGCCCTCACACATTCAGTACAGACATAAAATAAACAGTTGCAATGTGTGTGTGAATTTCTTTAAAACGTCGGCTCTCATCAATAGGAAAAAGGTTGTGCTTCTCTGTGATTACCACAGAGGTCACTTTTCTTGGAGAATGGGTGAATGCAACTTTTGTATATATATATATATATATATATATATATATTGTCATCCACAGTCAGACTTGTTTCGGTGTATCGCAACTCTTCAGTGTGGCTAGATTTACAAAACGCATCAAGCTGGGATCGAAACCAGCCTAACCTTACATCAGACCGATAACATACCTAACAGCCAGTTGACGATCCGATGGCAGCACGGGAATTTAACGTATATGTATTAACTTGCGTTTGTTTACATTTTACGCTGTCGGATACCGAAGTGCTCAACTCGTTAGATTTAGGAAAAGATAAAACAGATATTCTTACACAGAAATGCAATAGATTTACTACATTAAAAATATGTTTTTGTTTTGAACCAATTCCAAACAATACAGAATTTCCAGTTATGGAAAGCAATTCAGAAAATAAGTACTTTATGAGATTTTTTCAAAAATATTCCCGCGTATTTATTCGATGATCTCTTTTGTATAGATATATATAGAGAATGAAATTGAGAGAGGGAGAGAGAGAAAGCAATGTACATGGGTACAATCAAATATATATATAAAGTTCCGAGTGATGACTTTTTGCTTTGTACGTACATATATGCTTGTATGCATATATACGTATATCAATGTTCTAATGCATTTGTTTATGTATGTATGCAAGTATATATATATATATATATATATATATCTTTAAGAAAAAAACCAAAGATCGGTTAATTCAGGATTATAAATTTATTTCCATCCCGTATTTTCAGTTTCTGGTGTGAACCAAAAACATGAAGAAAAAATTAATACAGGACTTCTTCAGACCCAATGGATAATTAATAAAAATTAAAATTAAAATTAAACCAGAATATACACGTGGGGTGTAGGGGGGGTTAGGAGTTACCTCCTCGTTTTATTGAATTTCCGTTTTATTTTAATTTTTCAAATTTTTTCTGTCAGTTATAATTACGGTAATTTAACTTTTTTATTTATTTGTTTAGTTTATTTTCTTTTCATGTTTTCATGTTATATATATATATATATATATATATATATACAAGGGTCATTAAATAAGTTTCCAGATTTTTGTCCTATAGGAACTTTTATTGATAGTACACACATGAAACTCTAGTCCCCTTCCAAGTAATCTCCACCGGCTGCAATGCACTTGTTGTACCATTCCAACAACATCTAGAAGGCCCTATGGAAGTCATCTTGTGTTAGCTTGTCAATGACCTTCGTCACAGTCTCTTTCATCTCCTCAATTGTCTCATAACGACAGCGTCTGAGGTTTGGGAATAACTAAAAGTTACAGGGAGTCAGGTCTGGACTATAGGGACGGCGAGGAACAGTCTTGAGGCCGATCTTGGTCAAATAGTCTGTGACAGGGATGTTTGGACTGGTGCATTGTCCTGGTGGAAATGTCACTGACCCGATTTGAAGAGAGCTGGCCTCTTCCCTAGGAATCTCTTCCTGAACTCCCTTAAAACCTCAAGATAGTAACCCTAACCCTAACCCTTTGGCCAATCAACTCTGGTCTATTGAGTTCCTTACTCCTCCCACAACTCTCATTATCCGTCACAGACTCCCTTCCTTCCTTGAATCTCTTATTCCACTCAAAAGCTGATGCTCAATTCATGTAAGATGGTCCAAAAGCAGTCCAAAGCATTCCATACGTTTCCGTGGCATTTTCCCCAAGTTTAAAACAGAATTTTATTGCATATCGTTCTTCTAAAGTGTCCTCACGTCCAGATTGCATTTTTGAAATTCACCAGCTGTGACAATCAGGCTTTGGTAGGGTGTATTCCAAATAACAGTGTAGCTGTTCATTTGAACCTGAAATTATAAAAATTGGTCCGTCATCTCATAAGATGTATTGCAATAACATACTAAATTTTCAAGAGTCTACAACAATTTTAAATGCCTTTACCAAAAGGTCTGGAAGCTTATTGAATGCACCACGTATATCAAATACATATGATTGTGCTTGGTTTCGTTTGATTTTATGGCATATCAACCATTTTAGATTATTAAATGCCATATACTCTTTATACATATATATTAAATATATATGATTTGGTTTGGTTGGGTTTTATGGCAGATACAGTCAGCCAACTTATATATATATATATATATATATATGTGTGTGTGTGTGGGTGTGTGCGCGCACGCGCCCACAAATGTCAGAACACATGTCTTTCATAAGGGCGTAATCTCCTCCGGTTGCAATGCACTTGTTGTACCGTTCACACAGCTTCAGGAAGGCCCCCATGTAAGTCTTCTTGCGTGACCGTGTCAATGACCTTCATTACAGGTTCTTTCATCTCCTTAATTGTCTCATAACGACAGTGTCTGAACTTAGGGAATAATCAAAAGTCACAGGGAGGAAGGTCTGGACTATAGGGATGGTGAGGAACTTGATGCCCATCTTGGTCAAATAGTCTGTGACAGGGATGGAGTTGATGACTGGTGCATTGTTCTGCTGGAAATGCCACAGACCCGATTTGAAGAGTGCTGGCCTTTTCCGACGGAATCTCTTCGTGAACTCCCTTTAAAACCTCAACATAGTAACTCTAACCCTAACCTTAACCTTATGGCCAATCAACTCTGATCTATTGACTTCCTTAGTATTCCTACACCTCTCATCACCCCACACAGATTCCCTGCCTTCCTTGAATCTCTTATGCCACTCAAAAACTGATGCTCGATTCATGCAAGATGCTCCAAAAGTAGTCTGAAGCATTCCATACGTTTCTGTGGCATTTTTTCCAAGTTTAATTTTTTTTTCTTTTTTATACATATGAGCCGTAATTCCACATATGGTTTTCTGAAACCTCAAGTCTAACATATAAAAGTCATCTGACGAGACGGAGAGTATAATTGTATTCTCTTGCGAAATAAATGTATAATGACAACTTAACTAAGTTTGAGTTTTCTTTTAATATGGATGTATACATCCATGAATTTATGTATGCAAGCACGGGTGAGCGTATATGTATATATATTTATACATACACATATAAGTATTTAAACAAGTTATTGCATGTTTGACATGAGTTTTATTTCTCCCTGATTGATTGCGAAGAGTTCATGCTTTTCACAAGCATAAACTGTAGGCTTCTCTGCTTTTTTGCTGGGCCACCCTCGGGTGGGCGGTTATTGTATAACGCTAGACCCCTCGGTCCAGTTCAAGCTATAATAAAGCATCCCTGCCCGGACCCATATATATCAGGCTCTCATTGCACTAAGTGAGCCGATGACCAGCAAATCCAGCAGGGTTTGAGCCTTGGTTTGATCCTTGGTTTGATCCCGATCTTCTCTTCCCCTAATCCCCACTTTAATTCAGCCTTCGAGTCATTGACTCTGTCTCAAGTCCTGTCTGGTGGGAGACAGAGACAAATATCGCTTTTCACAAACGCATAAGCGCCGAAAGGAAAGCAGGCCCCCTTGTGTTGTATATATGGAGGTAAAGTGACAATGAAACGTGACTTTTTCATTAGAATATAAGCTTCTTTTTTACGAAACGTCGAAATTGTTTCGGGGGAGAGAGAAAGACAGAGCTGCCAGGATTTACATCCTATCTTCAGATTTAAACTAGGTTACGATACATCTCCAGAGAACTTTGCATCTTCGTGCTTCTTTCACGGGAGATTGATGCAGAGTAGCCTTACAACCCGGAGTCCGCCTCCTAACACAGGGCTACCGCCAAAAACGGCTAGACTCTGTTGATTGACTGCTTTCTCTGCTGATTGGCTGCCTACTCCTTGGGGTTGAAAACTTCCATTGTAATATAATTTCTGGACGTCCACACATCATTTCTTTCGGCCCCAATCCTACACAATTCCTGTGCCATTTCTACTGACCCTTTTTTACCTTAAGGCCTAGATGCACATCCTGCTTTGAATCCCCAAACAATCTGGCCTGTCAAAAGTAAACATGTAACTCTCGTTCAGAATTTGAACTCTGGATATCCATTTCTTTCGATGATATCCGTAACGCTTAGCGCAGCTTATATATATATATATATATATATATATATATATATATATATATATATATATATATATATATATATATATATAAGTAAGGTAAGTAAATTTGGCGACCGTAGTCGAGGGCGACCAAAAGGCTCCCTTTTCAATAGCTACTACACCAAGGTGTAGGTGAAGGCGCTACTCTTTTCCCTTGATTGCTCCACTTTACCTTTGATATGTACCTTATATTGCTGAGTGTTAAGAAAGGAGGTATCAAGTACCACTTTGGTATGATGTGAGCTGGGATTGAACACAGGTCTCCCGGACCATTTGCGGACACTCTACCAACTAGATAGATTGAACGCTTCACGATTTTCGTGTAACCCTTGTTTAGAGGCCATGCTTATCATATCTGTATCATTTCAGTTTTAGTATATGTAAAAAAGTTGTTCTTAAGAAAGAATGAAATGATGGATATATGCGTCTTTTTTAATTTGTTTTTCATAAAAGGTTAAGTGTCCTCTAAGCATATAATAGCTGTATTTTATTATTTCCAGCCGATCAATGTGTAATCCTAACAGATATTATAAGTTATAAATCATTACCAATCTGTACAGCACCGAACTCTATAACAGAGAATATAAATCAAGTCAGATGTGAAAGTCTTACATATCGAAAAAAAAAAATGATCGAAATGCTTTTATTTCTTTTTCTACTATTTAGGGCTTCCGTATCGTCTTTTATTAAATCCAACTTATATTAATAAATGATGTTTATATAATCCACTTCTGAGTGGGCGTTTATTTGTCTTTGATTCAGACTAGTCGGTTGGTGCGGCTGGAGAATACGCTGACTTTATCTTTGTAGAGGGTAAGAACCCATTCCCCAAAGAGTGTCCTGTATGTGATACTTAACAATCTCAAGGTTAAGTTCCACTTTAGAGCTTTGGGAAATGTGGAGTACCCCTTCATTGCCACTACTCCAAGATCCCTTTGACCCGGAGTGGAAGTACCTTTAAGGGGTTCATCTATGTGTCTGGTTTGGTTTGGTTTTATGGCATATCAACCATTCTAGGTTATTTAATACCAAATCCATTTTTATATATCTAACCAGTTCTATTTCAAACAGTACAGTTTAGCATTAGAGCCGTTTTATTTACACACAGTGAAATGTCAAAATAGTTCAGTTTCAAACAGTTCAGTTTATTATTAGTATACAGTTTAGTTCTATTTGAGCCACAGATTGGACTCTATCAGGTGATACCGCTCCGGGGAAATGTGGAACTGGAGGCGAGGGCAATAAAAGGGGTGCTCGACACTCCCAAAAGCTCCAGCATTATTGGAACCTCACAATCTGCTTGTTTAACGTCATATCCAGGATATTTGTAGGGGGAGTCTTACTTCTCTGCAGAGATGCAGTCGGTCGATTCTACAGCCCTAGCCGACTGCGCCGCCCATATATGTGTTAAATAGAGATATTTTATCATTTTCTAAACTTGAAACTATGTATCTAGGCACAAACAAATGATTAATGTTGAATGGAAAAAAAAACGTTTTAAGACTTAATTTTTGAAAGACATTTCACTAGGGGGTGTCCTACTGGTGTAATGATTAAATTGATGGACTCCGGAATCGTTGTAAGCGAGTTCAAACTTCAGTCGCTCTGTTACGTTCACTTTCGGCCAAATACCCTTGGGAAAGGTTTGAATCCTCTTATCCCCCCGGCTATGGGTTAAATAGTACCACTACTGTTTTTCTAGAAGGATGCCTTTGGCATTAAATAACTTATAACGGTTGATATGCCATTAAACAAAGAAACCGAAAACATTTTACTATGTGCAAACAAATGATTGTTAAATTGATTGGTTTGATTTCTTTGTTTAATGGCACATCAACCTGTGTAGGTTATTTAATGCCAAAGCCATTCTCCTAGAAGAACAGTAGTGGTACTATTTAACTCATAGATGGGAGGATAAGGGGGTTTATACCTTTCCCAAGGGTATTTGCCCGAAAGTGAACATAATAGCGTTACTGGAGTACAAACTCGCTTACTACGATTCCTCACTCCAGCGCTTTAACCATTATACTACGAAGACAGTCCCACGAAGATTTAAACTAGTAAATCTAAACAATTAAAAGATAAGATTGTACCTCAGTCTTAGCATATCGACCTTTGTAGGTTATTTAATTCCAAAGCCATTCTCCGAGAGGAACAGTAGTGGTACTATTTAACCCATAGCTGGGAGGATAAGGGGGTTCATACCTTTCCCAAGGGTATTTGCCCGAAAGTGAACGTAATAGCACGACTGAAGTTCAAACTCGCTTGCTACGATTCCGTAATCAAGCGCTTTAACCATTAAACCACGAGGACACCTTCTTGGTAAATTGAATTATCTGTATCACGCAGCAATACGTGGAACCATTTAATTGAGTGAAAACAAATGACAGCTTGAATTAAAGTATAAATATTACGTAGTAATAATTAATTACTTTTAATTTTGGCATATTCTATTCGTGATAAATAGAAATATTTGAAACCATTTCAACATATTAAAACAAATGAGTTTTTGGCTCATTTAGAAATTATTACCTTCAATGTATACGTTTACAAATCATATATATATATATATATATATATATATATATATATATATATATATATATAATATGTGTGTATAAACAGGATTGCTATTGAATAACCAAGGAAGGTTGATGCGCCTTAGAACGCAACCAACCTACTTAATCTTGATTTATTCATACTCCTAGTTTTAGTCATAAAAATTTTATTTATGTGGATTTTATTCATAGTATTCATTTCAATTGTACAGCATGACTAAAAACAGATGATACCCTGCAAAAAACTAATACTGTTGCAGACTACCCAGATGATAGAGGTACTTTTGAAAATAAACCAGCTAAAGCCAAATCTCTATCATACAGTCAGGAGCAGACAGCAAGTGGGCATGATCTCTTCGTGAACTCGGATAAAAAACAAACATTTCATATGTTTTAATCAAGCCACTGATTTTTGTAAACCATTCAGTATATTTCGGAAATGGTCGCCTAAACCACAGCACTAGTTTGATCAATTATCAACAGACTCTCGATATTATACGTGGACGCATCAATATTGGCTGACAATAAAAGACTTTCATTCATCAGCCCTGTGTGGACACGGAACAGGGTTTAGGGGACTTACAAAGAGTAATGGTCTATTAAGGCGGATGTTGGGAGGAAGTCAAGGGAATCCGTGGTGTCGGTTCGCCTTGATGATGATGTTGATGATGACGATCTTGATTTTCGAGAAGAATTTTTCGTTAAAAAAACTATAAATGGTTTAGCTACTTGGGGTTTAGTTTTGTTTTATTTGTTTAATGGAATATCAACCTTCTTGGTTTAATTAATGCCAAAGTCATCTTTGAAGAATAACACCGGTATTATTTTCTTATTACTGATATATATATATATATATATATATATATATATATATATTATGAATACATAGATACGCGGATATATACATAATATCCGTGGAAGTGCCATTGGGGTAATGGCTATTGTCGTTGGAAATGTACACGGTGACCCGTGTTCGAATCCAGGTCGAAGCAGTGTGCATTTCACATAATGCTAATATCTTTGGAAAAAGTATGAATCGAACTAATATCTCTCTAGCTGTGGCTAAATAGTAAGGCAGACTCGGCTCTTTAACCTTTGTATGGCAACCAGTCAAGGAGAAAGAAGACTCAATATTGAAGCCGATAAAGTTCGCTTTGAAATTGATCTCATGGTACATCCTGCTCGAGTGGAAGTCTTGCCAAATTCATACATAAATATTACTCCAAGATTTGCACGCAGTTTCATGGTTTCAAATATTTTTATGTGTTAAAAGTAAGTGGAAAAGTGGATAAATCAAATACTCACATCAGGTTTTGTAGCAATATTTCATTCTTTATTCACAGAAGAACTTCTTCTGACTAGATATTTTTCACTTCTTTTACATTTTAACAATTTGAAGTAATAGATAAAATAAAGGAGAAAATAAAGGTATAAAGGGAGGGGAAAGGTCTAAAGACAAAAATCAGATGATGGAATCTGTAGACCCTTTCCCTCACTTTATACCTTTATTTTCTCCTTTATTTTATCTATTTTCTCAATTGTTAAACAGGTAAACTCAAAAAAAAATTGTCTGAAGAAGTTCTGTGAATAAAGAACGAAATATTACAACTAAAACCATTGCACGTGTTCGATTTATCCACTTTTCCACTTATTTTTATAATCTTGTTAGATTTACCAAAATCTACCATTTCTCTATATTCCTGTGTAACATTAATACATTGATCACACTTTATACGCTGAGAAGTATTTCTATCTAATACCATTTCGAGGGAGACTTATTACGGGCTAAATTGTTGGATTTCAGCCTGGTTTATAAAAGTATAAACTACTTTATTTGAAATCTAGTGATAGTTGTGTGTATTTTAGAGAGGGACAGTTGACTGCTATGGTTGACACCACGTTGGGACTGACACATTCAGAGTCAGTCAGGAAGTGGTAGGGTTTATTTCATATCTTCAGATTTACACCAAATCTTTTTAGCCCATGTTGAGATACATATTTCTGAACCTTTCTTTTTCTTAACACCAGCTGACACTCAAGACGATGCGTCTTGTCTACTCGGCTGACTGCTTCTCTCCTGACTGACCACCAGTCTGCCTAGAGTCGAAACTCTTCCACATTATTAATATTCTGGGCGCCCTCATATATTTTTCAATCACTGATGTGATTTATTTCCGTTGATTCTTGTTTACACAGGTGCAATATCCTGTTTTGAAATCTCTTACTAATCGGTCTGGCAAAGGTCAATTGGTAATAAATTAATCGAGTTCAAATTCCAGCCTAGCTATTATGTTCATTGTATCAACTCCGCTATTCCTGTCCGCTTAGAGTTGGCAAGTGTCTCTTCTGTTATTTTAAAAGGATATCTTTAGTTTCAAATTATCCATGCATGCTGATATGTCATTAAACAAAGAAACCAAACTTGATACATTGCACACAGATGTTCTCAGGTTTTCCTATCAAATACTAAAGTTTTCCCCTGGGCATTAGCACGAAAGAAAATCTAAATGGACACGTTTAGGATTTGAACTCTTTTGGTTTTGTTTTGTTTTATAGCACATCAAACATTGTTGGTTATTAATGCCAGATCCATTTCTATACATATAAACAGAACTATTTCAAGTAATTCGGGTTAGCATAATTACACAGGTTCAATGTCAAAAACAGTTCTATTTCAAACAATTCAGTTTTGGATAGGTACAGAGATTCTATATCAAAAACAATTCTACTTCAAAAAATTCAGTTTAGCATAATTACACTGTTTAAAATATCAAAAACAATTTTATTTCAAACAATTCAGTATAACATAAGTACACAGGTTAAATGTCAAAATCATTTCTATTTCACTCTATTCAATTTAGTCTACAAATCTAAATGGTTTCAATATTACCATGGTTCACAAACATCCGTCATCTATTTACACACAGTTAAATGTCAAAACTATTTTTCTAACAATACAGTTTAGCATAAGTATACAGTTCAGTTCTATTTGATCCATAGATAGGACCCTACCAGGTGCTACCACACCGAGCCAGAGTGGACCTGGGAGGAGTGATGTCAATAAACGGGTGCTTCGTATTCCCTATAGCTTCAGTATTAGTGGAGCTTCGCCATCAGATTGTGTAGTGTCATACCTAGGACACCCGTTGGAGGAGTCTTACCCATCTGCAGAGATGCAGTCGGTGTATTCAGCAACCCTAGACGACTGGGCCAGATTTGAACACGGTTCGCTCACAGGGATGACTATTACACGAAGTACGGCACCAATATCTTTCTAGATTTGAAAACCTTTCTTAACACGATTCTGTATTCATAGTCATGCGAAACTATAAGATTTGTAAATAGCAAATATGGAAGCCTACAATGGAAGCATTAGAATATTTAGTTGCAAAGGTACTAATATGCATTCAGTTACTTTTTTTCTTCTTGCAATTGATTTTGTTTTGTTTTATATTCTCTTCGTGTTTTAAGTAGAACAGTTTGTAAAGGTCGATTCCTCGTTATTTGCTATTGTCCCCATCGAATTTCGATAATGTTGCGCGATGATCTACTGGATGAACAAGTTTAAAATCAAATAAACCGACTCTAATCGCATCCTCTCAAGTGACACTTATTGTCATCGAAATTTCACCCATGTCACTGGAAATTTGTTATTTGCTGTTGTGTGTAGCCTCAAGAGAGTTGTTATTATGGAATAACGATGGGATAAATAATTGCACAGAACGTGGTGTATTATCAATTAAGAAGGTTTCCGATTGCATATATTTTAAACTAGCTGATGTACCCGTCTACTTCAAGAAAGAGCTTGAAACTTGGAAAGTAAAGAACGGTGACCTAAATTGACAAATCAAAACACTCAAGTCCCTCACTATACAATGTATTGATCCAACCCCTCCACCTTGGCCAGATATTTTAAACTAGCTGATGTACCCGTCTACTTAAATGTATTGATCCAATTTCAATGTATTGATCCAACTGATGTACCCGTCTACAATGTATTGATCCCGTCTACTTCAATGTATTGATCCAACTGATGTACCCGTCTATTTCAATGTATTGATCCAACCCCTCCACCTTGGCCAGATATTTTAAACTAGCTGATGTACCCGTCTACTTCAAGAAAGAGCTTGAAACTTGGAAAGTAAAGAACGGTGACCTAAATTGACAAATCAAAACACTCAAGTCCCTCACTATACAATGTATTGATCCAACCCCTCCAACTTGGCCAGATATTTTAAACTAGCTGATGTACCCGTCTACTTCAGTGTATTGATCCAACTTCAATGTATTGATCCAACTGATGTACCCGTCTACAATGTATTGATCGCGTCTACTTCAATGTATTGATCCAACTTCAGTGTATTGATCCAACTTCAATGTATTGATCCAACTGATGTACCCGTCTACTTCAATGTATTGATCCAACCCCTCCACCTTGGCCAGATATTTTAAACGAGCTGATGTACCCGTCTACTTCAAGAAAGAGCTTGAAACTTGGAAAGTAAAGAACGGTGACCTAAATTGACAAATCAAAACACTCAAGGCCCTCACTATACAATGTATTGATCCAACCCCTCCACCTTGGCCAGGGTTTGACACAAGATCAATTTGAAGTGGAAGAAAAGCTGGTTTGAAATCAGAGGGTTTCTTTCTCCTAGACTGGAGACCAACAAGACCTAAAGACACCAATCTGCGCTATTATCTATGTATAACAGGAAGATCTCTGAAAGATGGGTTCATGCCTTTCCTAATTTATTTTATAGCAACTATTTAGCCAACCCCAAGGCTACGAACAGGATGTGACAAGGTTCAGTTTTAAGCGGAGTAAGCTTGTTTGAATTCTGAGTGTTCCTTCTCCAAGATTGGTTGCCTTTCCAAGAACCCAGTTTTCCCTACTATTTTCAAATAGCTGGGGAGAGAACAATACGTTAATGCTGTTACCGAGGAAAGTGAAAGGAGAGTGCTTAATCTTTTTTTTTTTTTTTTTGGTATAAGCTGTTCACAAGATCATCATTTCAATTCATGAACTTTCCCGACAACAGTAGTCACTCACGGTAAAAATTGGCTGAGATCGTCCTCAAATACCCCACCGTCAATTACAAGTCCAACTTTCTGTCAAGAAGATCTATCTTTTTAAATTACCAACACTGGATTCTGTGAAAAAAAGATGGAAATGGCGTCAAGGATTTTAGCATTGTCCTGGATTTGACTTCAGGAAGCCGTTTCAGTTTTCCTAGGCAATAACTGTTGTACGAAGTGCTTTATAGATGAGCTGGTAAGAGAAGGGTGCTCCACTGCGCCAGATATTTTAAAAAACACAACTTGTATCAGGTTCTGATTTCACGGCATTTCCTTCTCGCAAACTGTTTGCCTCACCTGCTATACATGGTGGAGACAGGGAAAAAAACGATACATGTCATGACGAAGGGTAATAGATTGAAGGAAAACGCAATGACTCTCATCCAGTAGTTTATGTGGGTTCACCGATTCCATTTCCGGCAACAATATCTGCTACTTTACGTCAAACACAATTAAAAAATTAAAAAAGGAAAAATCAATTTTTGTCAGAAATTATATAAAAACTGCAAATTAGAAATCAAAATGTGAAAGGTAGAAATGGTACACAACTCATTAAAGGTCTATTTTTGATCATTTTGTTCGATGAATGATCGACTATTCTGTGCGAAGGCGGTTGCCAATTCCATTTCAATTCAGTTAACGTCTATTTTGGAGTAACTTCTTCGATGAATGATTGACAGTTCTCCGTGAAGCCTATCACCGATTACATTTCATCTCAGTAAACATCTATTTTCGAGTACCCTGTTAGATGAATATTCGACAGTTCTTAGTGCAGGTTATCACCGGTTGCATTTCATATCAGTAAACTTCTTTTTTGGAGCACCCTGTTAAATAAAAAGACAATAGTTCTCTGTGAAGGTTATCAACGATTGCATTTCATCTCAGTAAACTTTTTCAGAGCACCCTGTTAAATGAATAGACCATTGTTCTCTGTGAAGGTTATCAACGATTGCATTTCATCTCAGTGAACTTCTTTTTTTGAGAACCCACTTAAATGAATAGACAATAGTTCTCTGTGTGGGTTATCAACGATTGCATTTCATCTCAATAATGATCTATTTTGAAGTGTCCTGTTAGATGAATATTCGACAGTTCTTAGTGCAGGTTATCACCGGTTGCATTTCATCTCAGTAAACTTCTTTTTTGGAGCACCCTGTTACATGAATAGTCAATAGTTCCCTTTGAAGGTTATAAACGATTGCATTTCAACGCAGTAAACATGTATTTTCGAGTGCCCTGTTAGATGAATATTCGACAGTTCTTAGTTCAGGTTATCACCGGTTGCATTTCATCCCAGTAAACTTCTTTTTTGGAGCACCCTGTTAAATAAAAAGACAATAGTTCTCTGTGAAGGTTATCAACGATTGTATTTTATCTCAGTAAACATTTTTAGAGCACCCTGTTAAATGAATAAACCATTGTTCTCTGTGAAGGTTATTAACGATTGCATTTCATCTCTGTAAACATCTATTTTGATGTGCCCTGTTAGATGAATATTCGACAGTTCTCTGTAAAGATTATCACCGGTTACATTTTCCATAACAATACCAGTTAGGTCATCCAGGAAGTAATTTTCATAATTTCTTTATTATCCTTGTAAGTGCATTCTTTGGTATAAATAGCATGATGTTAGCTCTTACTGGTGACAGTCTTTTATCGATGTGGCGTTTCCAGGTTTCAGGGATAGTGATTTTTTAGTTATCTTAATTTTTTGGGGAAGGGGTGTTTGATAATTTACATTCTGATCCGGACCAGGAAACCTTTCTAAAAAATGAACCGATTAATATCTCAATTCTTTTAGAATAGCCTTTTAGACGATCAGTTTTCATCTCCTTAATAGGACCATAATCAGAAGAATTTCGATAAGTGATTGGGGCATTTTTGGTATGCGAGAAAATTAAAAGAGTCAGCAGATAGTCGTCTAGGGATAGAGTTTGATCTATTAATCATAAGTCTATTAAATCCGGGGATGTTCTCGTGGTATAATGTTTAAAGCGATGGACTGCGGAATCGTAGTACGCGAGTTCGTAATCCAGTCGCGCTATTACGTTCACTTTCGGACAAATACCCTTGGGAAAGGTATGAGCCTCCTTATCCTCCCAGCTATGGGTTAAATAGTACGACTACTGTTCTTCTAGGAGAATGGATTCGGCATTAAATAACCTACAAAGGTTGATATGCCATTAAATAAAGAAACCAAACCAAACCTTTAAAATCAATCAATCAATCACTCAATTCTAAAAACAGATTCATTTTTAAATATACAGAATTAAAAAAATTGCTTATATTGCTGAGTGTTAAGCAAGGAGGTATCATGCTCGGGAAAGTTATGAACCACCTTATCCTCCCAGCTATGGGTTAAATAGTACCACTACTGTTCTTCTAGGAGGATGGATTCGGCATTAAATAACCTACAAAGGTTGATATGCCATTAAGCGAAGAAACCAAACCAAACCAATCGATTAAATCGCAAACAAGTTTTCTACATTCATTTTGATTTAAGTCATTGTACTTCCTTCTTTAATCCAAACTTATCCCCTATTTTAGAAGGTGGTCATTACATTACTATCTTTTGAAGTTGTGTAAAAAAGTTATCAAGGTAATATCTTCATATTTAGTGAAGATAATATTTATCGAAATTAAGTTGGGAGGTTTAGTTTTATAGCTTATTTACCCATGAAGGCGATTCAGTCCAAAATCCTCTCAATAAATCTACATTAAAGTATATGATTTTTAAACGCATATTTTGTTGATAAACATAATAAAACTCATTTGTCTGCATGCAGTCAAATGGTTTCAAGTATTTCTATCTAATACTAATAATTCTATCATATGATACCAATAATTCAATTTTTGCATGCAGTTAAAGGTTGTCAAGTATCTCTATTTAACACTTATGATTTTATTCAACATGCCACATTCATTTGAACAAAGTTAAATTGTGTAATATATTGACCTTCGACCCGGCCGTCAATCAAGGTCGATTATATCAGGGTATAACCTTGACTGTGCACGGGTTGAATTGGGTGCAGATGAGACGCTCACAGGAAGCGGGTGGACGGAAAACAATTATATAATCCGGTGCCATAGACAGGTTCAGTTTGTTGGAGCCAGTTAGATGGAGATGAGATGCTGTAGAGAGAACCAGCACCCAGCAGAGAACTATGGGCCCTCAGGATCCCCGATTGAGCAACCCAGCAGAACGAGAAAGAAGTGCTGCCAAGGACAAAGAAACTGGGGATCAATATGTTGCAGTTTGTTCAGTCTTCAACTCACCTCTCACACATAACCCTTTCGCAACCATTTCGAATAAAGTGTGAGAGGTATATCTTTCTAAAGAAGTGTGTTCGCTCGTCATTATTGTTGATTTTGTTTCCGCATGTATATGTGTATGGTTGTATATGTATTACGGCAATGCAACAATTTTTCTAGGTATTGCTATGTAATACTCACAATTCAATTTAACATCATTAGTTTGCTCATTGCCAAATGGTCAAACAGTTCCTACTTACACATACAAACTCACTCACACACACCCACAGATATATATTATGAGTACAATTTTTTAACGAATAGATGGTTGGTAACATTTTAGACCTACCAGGGGTCAAGTATTTCTACACGGTGAAGTGGTTTCAAGTATTAGTATTTAACACTAAAAATTCAAATTATTATTAGTCATACATTGAGTTTTCCTTCTCCTAGACTAGTTGCCTCACCAAGGCTGAAGAACCTACTCTGTCCTACTATTTACCCGTAGCTGGATGGAGAATAATTGGATTCATACCTTTCCCAAGGTATGAATGCAATCATGAGAAATGCAATCAATTTCGTCCAGGATTTGAACTCCTATCGCCGTGTCCTTTTTTTTACGACGATAACCATTACACCACGGGCTCCTCCTTTGGACAATGCTAAAGAAACTTATTGAGATGGAGATCCGTGAAAGGACTGAGACTGTTCAGTACACAAGACTTTTGAGATCGACTCGAATACAACGAGTGCAGAAGAACAAAAACTCCAATTGAAGACCACCTGTAAAGACACGCAGGAAACCGTAGAATCCTTGAAGGCGTACGGGCAAAAAACGGACAGGCGACAACACTATTTGTCGACTTTTCCAAGGCCTTTGATTCCATTCATAGAGGGGAGATGGAAAATATCCTACTAGCATACGTCATACCAGCCATAATGAATCTCTATAGAAACACCAAAGTGAAAGTACGTTCACAAGATGGAGACACATAATACTTTGACATTGTAGCAGGAGTACTACAAGGGGGCACGCTAGCCCCATACCTCTTTATCATCTGTCTTGACTACGTGCTTAGAACATCGATTAATAAAATCAAAGAAAACGGCATCGAGCTGACAAAGAAAGAAGCAGAAGGTACCCCACAAAAACAATTACCGACGCCGATGAGATAGCGATTCTGGCAAATACACCCGACCAAGTTGAAACACAACTGCATAGCTTGGAACGAGCCGCCACTGGCATTGGCCTCCATATCAATGCGCACAAAACAGAATACATGTGCTTTAATCAAACAGGCGACATTTCCACACTAGACGGAACCTCTCTGAACTTAGTAGACAAGTTCACCTACCTAGGAAGCAGTGTTATCAACCGAAAAAGACATCGACATGCTACTTACGAAGGTATGGAAAGCTATCGATAAGCTATCGATCATATAGAAGTCAGACCTGACCAATAAAATGAAACGCAGTTTCTTCCAAGCAGCGGTTGTATCGATACTGCTATATGGATGCACTACTTGGACGCTAACCATACGGCTGGGAAGAAGATAGACAGCAATTACACAAAAATGCTGCAAGCAATATTGAACAAGTAATGGAGGCAACACCCCACAAGGCACCAACTATACGGCCACTTACCTCTCATCACGAAAACTATCCAAGTTATAAGGACCAGACATGCAGGATACTGCTGGAGAAGTAGGGACGAGCTCATAAGTGATATACTCCTATGGACCCCTACTTATGGCCGAGCAAAAGCAGGACGACCAGCTCGAACTTACATACGGTAGCTCTGTAAGGATACGGTATGTAGCCCTGAAGACCTACCAGAAGCGATGAACGATAGGGAGGAGTGGCGAGAGAGGGTCAGGAATATCCATGCTGGCGGCACGACATGGTGATGAAATAGACAAGAGAGAAACTCAGAAAGATATTCCGAAGCTCATAGAATATGCTAAAGAACTTACCTCAGACAGATCATATGTATCAAAATGAAGAAGGAAGAAGACTCGTTAGCATTGAAGACTGGCTAAACGTAACAATAAAAGGATTCAAGGACAATCTTGATAAGAGCAAAGAAAGAACAATCACAACAATCAGTAACAGCAGTGGCAAATAAAACCAGACAAAAAAACAGACAAAGAAAAAAAACAATGTACGGATATTTCAGGCGATAAACAAGCGAATGTGGTTTACTGACTATCCACAATCTTATTTATATAGCATTAAGTCATTTGTTTATTACGAAATACAACCGACCTATCTCCCTGCCTGTCGTTCTTGTGTATCACATTTTCGATCCCCAGTAATTACCAGCCCAACTTCATCATGCAGAAAGAAAAATATATATTTATTATAGATATTTAATCTTATAATTTTCAAATTTAGTAGGGGATATTACTAAAATAAATTTACAAAAACAAATTTTCTAAAATTTTTTATAGACCTGTCAGCTTTTTAGATGAACCCGAGTCCCACGTAGCTCGACACCTACGAGGATCATTAAATAAGTTACGAGACATATTACGTATGGGCACTTTTATTGGTGGTACACACATGAAACTCTAATCCCCTTTGAAATAATTTCCTCCAGTTGCAATGCACTTGTTGTACCGTTCACACAACTTCTAGAAGGCCCCATGGAAGTCCTCTTGTGCGAGCGTGTCAATGACCTTCGTCACAGCCTCATTCATCTCCTCATTGGTCTCATAAGGACAGCTTCTGAGCTGAGGGAATAACCAAATGTCACAGTGAACAAGGCCTGGACTAAAGGGAGGCTACGAACTCGGTTGTTTATTGCCCATCTTGTTCAAATTGTCTGTGACAAGGATGGAGTTGTGGACTGGTGCATTGTCCTGCTGGAAATGCCACTGACCCGATTTGAAGAGTGTTGGCCTCTTCCGACGGAATCTCTTCCTGAACTCCCTTAAAACCTCAACATAGTAACCCTAACCCTAACCCTTTAGCCAATGAACTCTGGTATATTGACTTCGTTACTCTTCCCACACCTCTTATCATCCAGACTCCTTGCCTTCCTTGAATCTCTTATGCCACTCAAAAACTGATGCTCGATTCATGCAAGATGGTCCAAAAGCAGTCTGAAGAATTCCATACGTTTCTGTGGCATTTTTTCCTAGTTTAAAACAGAATTTTATTGCATATCGTTCTTCTAAATTATCCTCGCATCCTGATTGCATTTTTGAAATTCCCTAGCTGTGACAATCAGGCTTTAGTAGGGTGTATTCCAATTGCTGCTGTAGCTGTTCATTTGAAGCTGAAATCATAAAAATTGGTCAGTCATCTCATAAGATGTATAGCAATAACATACTGAATCTTCATGAGTCTATAGCAATTTTAAATGCCTGTTTAAAAAAGTCTGGAAACTTATTGAAGGTTCTACGTATATACACTTAGATCTTTTATGAGAGAGAAACATTTAAGTCTCATAAAGATTACCAGGAGAGTGGGTCACCGAAGTTGGATGTGAAGTGAATGTCGTTTTACAAGGAGATACACAGTTAAACTCAACCCGACTGGATATAGAACTAAAGTTAGAAACCCTTCGTGATATGATTCTTGCTATTCTTGAAAGTTTGGATAAAATCTGAAAGAAAATGGCGGATCACATGCTGGTTAGGAACATATAGCCCGACTGGATATAGAACTAGAGTTGGATACATTTCGAGATATGGTTCTTGCGATGAGTGAAAGTTCGGAAAAAATCTGACAAAAAAATGGCGAAACACATATTTGACAGACAGATACACGGTCGCACGTTGCCTTACAATAATAAGATTGTCATTTTGAATCCAGTAAATATATTAAAACGTATATCTGATTGGTTGAGGGTAAAATATAATTACTTGAAAGAAAATAAATGAGAAAAGTACGTGTTCTCCATAGATTCATTACTCTTTGCATGCCAGTAATACAAACATTTATTTCTGTACAGCTGAAAATTAATTTTGTAAACGGCTTTCCAAACCACTACACTTGCATCCACCCACTACCCCATTTTATATATACATTTATTATTATTTTTATATTTGATAGAAAATGCAATACTCTATAATGATAAAATGTACTTTAGATTTTATTTACACATATACTTTTTTTTATTATTCTTTTTAAGTAAATAAAATACAGAGGTCTATAATGATAAAACATTCTTTAGCTGTTACACATTGGCAGCTCGTGACATTAATTTATAGAGTCACTGATTCAAAAAATAAATAAAAATTATATTAATGTTATGTACAATACACCCTGAATAATACAGTATATATAATCATCATCATGGCGTGCCGTTGGCATGGATTTCCCTAACCCTTCCGCCACTCGTTTCTATCGTCCATTGTTTTCGGCAGGTCTTCCATGCGACAATCTGTATCAGTACAGAGCTGTTGAAGATAAATTGTAGCTGGTTGCCCTACCCTTACTCGTCGGTGTAAAGGGGTCAACCGGAGTACACGGCACATATGAACTCACCCATACCTCTATAGCAGTGTCCCGCACGTCTTATTGGTCTAGTTTGATAGTTTTCGAGATGGGAGGTAGGTGGCCGTACAGCTATTGTTTTGTGGGATACTGCCTCCAGGACTTATTCAAAACAGCTCACAGCATTCTTGTGCAATTACCGCCAAGCTTTCTCTCCATATGCTCAGTCATGTGGTGCATCCATACAGCAGTATTGACACGAGCGCTGCTTGGAAAAAACTGTACTTTGTTTTATCTGATCGGTATGACTCCCATATGACCGAAAATTTATCAATGGCTATTCATGCCGTCCTTAGTTACGTGTTGATGACATGTTTCAGTAGATGAGATGCTACTTCCGAGGTATGTGAACTTGTCCACAAGTTTCAGAGATCTTCCATTTAGTATGTGTTGTATATTGACCTCCGACCCAGCCTGGCTGTCAAAATAACAGGTGCATCCGGTCGAGGAATATCAGAATATAACCTTGACCGTGGACGTGCGATTTGTGACGCCCACAAGAAGAAGGTGGACGTGGAACTATTATATAACTCGGTGAAGATAGGAAGTCACTCAGTTGGAGAACAGACGAGTTGGAGAAAAGATGCGGTAGAGAAAACCAGCACCCAGAGAGGCTGGGCCCCCAGGCCCCCGATTGCGCAGCCCAGGAGAACGGGAAAGAAACGCGATTATGGTCAATAGAGTGGAGGACAACATGTTGCAGTTCTGTTCGGTCTCCAACTCCCTCTCACAGTAAAACCTTTAGTAACCCTTTCGAACCCGTTCAAATAAAGTGAGAGGTATATTTTTCTAAAGAACTGTGTCTTTCGTCTTTCTTGTGTCGTCGTTATAATTTTGCATGCATATGTATATGTGGCTATACAATATGTTTCTTTTTTATCAAAGGTCATGGACTCTATTTTGTCTTCGTTGAAATGGAGGCCTATGCCACCAGCCACACGTTCCAGACTCTACAGCCTCGATTTGGCTTGGTCGCATGTAGTTGCCAGAAGTGCAATGTCATTAGCGTAGTCCGCGTCCGAAATCATTCGTGTGAGATATCTTCTGCATCTTGCATTTGCTAGCGTAAAGCCATTTTCTTTCATTAAACCCATCGACATTATATATATATCATCATCAGCATCATGTCGTACCATCAGCACGGATCTCCCTGACCCTCTCCAGCCACCCCTCTTAATCATCCATCGCTTCCGGTAGTTCTTCAAAGTTACATCATGTATCGGCACAGAGCTGTTGTGTGTTGGTCCTAGCTGGACGCCCTCTCTTTTCTCGACCATGTGAGGGGATCCACAAGAGTACGTCACTTATGAGTTCATCGCTACTTCCCCAGTAGTGTCCTGCGTGACTGTTTCTTCTAACTTGGACAGTTTTTGTGATGGGTGGTAAGTAGCCGTAGAGCTGCTGCTTTGTGGGGTTCTGCCTCCAGAAATTGTTCAATATTGCTCGCAGCATTCTTGAGTAGTTACCGTTAAGCTTTTTCTCCATGCGTTTAGTTAGTGTCTATGTAGTGCATCCCTACAGCAGTATCGACACGACCACATCTTGAAAAAAAACTGCATTTCGTTTTATCGGTCAGGTCTGACTTCCATATAACCGATAGTCTATCGATAGCAGTCCATGTCTTTGCTAGTCGCGTGTCGATGTCAGTCTAGGTTGATGAGACATTGCGTCCTAGGTAGGTGAAGTTGTCTACAAGTTTCAAAGTATTACCGTTTTCTGTGGAGATGTCCCCTCTTTGATTAAAGCACATGTATTCTGTCGTGTGCGTTGACATGGAGGCTTATGCCTGCAGCAGCTGGTTCCAGACTATTTAGCAGGGTTTTAGTTTTGGTGGGTTTATTTGCCAGAAGCACTATGTCATCGGCGTATTCCGCGTCCGTAATTGTTTTGTGGGGTATCTTTTGATTCTTTCCTTCATCAGCTTGAAACCGTTGTCTTTCATTTTATCAGTAGATGTTTTAAGCACGTAGTCTAGATAGATGATGAAGATGTATGGGACTAATGTGTCTCTTTGCAGCAGACCTGCTGCAATGTCGAAGTAGTCTGTGTCTTCATCCGGGGAGCGGACTTTTACTTCGTGTTTCTATTGGGCATCATTATGGGTGCGACGTTTTCTTTGGGTAGGCCTTACGTGAGTAGTATTGGCTCCGTCTTTCCTCTGTGGATGGAGTCAAAGGCCTTGGAGAAGTCAACAAATAATATTGTTGCTTCTAGGTTTTTTGCCCGTACACCTTCCAGAATTCGACGGAGAGTCAAATTTTGTAACGTCGTTGATCTCTTTCTCCGAAAGCCATTCTTCCAAAGTATGTTCCCAATTTTGGGTTCTGTGTGGTTGCGTAGTAGAGCATTGTATATCTTGGCCGCTATGGATGTAAGTGTTATACCTCTGTAGTTCTTGGTTAAGCCGAGGTCATCCTTCTTAGGGAAGGGGAGACTGTATCCCTTTGTCCGTCTATGTATTGTGTTTTGATAATATACAGTATTACATTGTCAGAGCAGTATGTCGTCGAATTGTTTAATCTTCCATATTTCTGGAGGTAATTCATCAAGCCTTGCAGCTTTTCTATTTTTAATTTTTCTTAGTACTGAATCGAATTGTTCTTGCGTAAACAGTCCTAGTTTGATGTCTAATAGTTAACAAATAATTCTCGTGATTAGTTCATGCATAACTTTTGGAGAGTTTCCGAGTAAATTCTCGAAATGTTGTTTCCATAGTTGTATTCGTTCTTGTTGGCTTGTAGCTTTTAGTTTAGCTTCTGCCGTGCTCTTCCTTTTGCTCACTTTATTTAGCGTTTGCCTTGTAATCCTCGATCGTCTATCTTCAACTGAGTCTCTAATCTAATCGATCTGATTTTGTATCTATTCCGTCAGCTCTTTTAGGTATATATTAACAAATTCATTTTGTGCCTTTTTAAGTTCAGGGCATAGTTAATGGTTAGGTTCTTCCTAATAAATAGTGATGCGGTTTTCATGTCTGTATTCTTTTTTCTAACTGCTAATGTCTCCCATGGGACTCTGGGTTTAGCCCTTGGTTTACTTGGTATGCATTATGCTGTTGCTTCTAAGTGGGCGTAGACGAAATTCTCATATTCGTCATTCGGAGTATGTGTTTCTGGTTTCTCTTGTTGTCCATCGAATTTGTTTCTTAGTGTTAATGTATATTCATCTCTAATTATCCTATTGTTTGGCAGGGACCAATCATAATGTACGATGTTTGTTTTTTGGGTCGCATTCCTTATTCGGCTCAGTCGTATCTCTGCTGTGACAATTTGATGGTCGGAGGACACACCCTGGAAAGAGAACTATGCCTCGCTATTCAATGTGCTATAATTCCATTTCTTATTAATAAAGACGTAGTCTATCTGTGCTTTGGTATTATTTGCGTAAGTGTAGGTCCATAGTTTTCCCTTCCTTTTCTGAAATTTAGTATTGAGACATGTTAATCTATTTTCTAGCGTGAAATCTGTTCCCCATTTCTGTTTGACAAGTTGTGTGAGCTGAATTTTTGGTTTGTGTTTTTACCAATTTATGCATTCGTGTCTCCACCAATGACGAGAACGTTGTGTTTCAGGATGCTACGATCAAGGGGGGATAACTCATTATAGAAGGAGATGAGGTCAGTTTCTTAATTAACGTTGGTAGGACTGTAAAAGGAGAGGATTGTTGCACTGGGGTTTCCATTAAAAGTAGCAACCATCATCCTCGGTTGTATTTTTTCAATGCTTTTTAGTGATTTTAGCGCCCGTGGTACTATAAGCATACATACACCTCCTATTGTGGCATTAACTGACTTTTTCCATGCAGATGCAATGGTTAATGTCCATTCATTGCCAGTAGAGTTATATTTAAAATCCTCGTTATGAGTGTACCTGTGTTCCTGTATGCATGTTATGTCTTTGTTTTAATCTATCGCCGAAGCTGTCAGCTCAGGTAGTTGGCCAACTCCATTTAATGGACAGCTATCGGCATAAGAGAATGAGAATTAGAGGACGAATTGGCAATATGAAGACTGCAGAATTGTTGAGATTGGCAAGAATCCTCTGAAGAGTGCTGAAGACCAGATAGTGACTTGCTGTCACTCAGACTCCAGAGACCGCTGCTTGAAAAAAAATGCGTTTCATTTTATCGGTCAGGTCGCGTGTTGATGTGAGTCTCGGTTGGTGAGACACTCCTTCCCAGGAAGGTAAACTTGTCTACTAGTTTCAAAGAATTACCGTTTTGTGTGGAGATGTCACCTCTTTGATTAAAGCATATGTATTCTGTCTTGTGTGCGTTGACATATTGGCTTCCAGACTTTGTATCAGGGTTTTGGCTTGGGCTGGTGTATTATTCTTGCAGCAGCTGGTTCCAGACTATGTAGCAGGGATTTGGCTTTGGTGGGTGTATTTGCCAGAAGCGCTATGTTATCGTCGTAGTCCGTGTCCGCAAATGTTTTTGCAGGGTATCTTCTGCTTCTTTCATTTGTCAGCTTGAAACCGTTATCTTTCATTTTATCAATAGATTTTCTAAAATAATCATATATGTGAACAAATACCTTGACCTAGTAAGGGTACTGAGATGGAATGGAATGTGTAAGTGACAGTTATACCAATCTGTTAGAACCAGGAAAACAGACACAAGGAACTGCAGATACGAGGAAGAATTAACTCTTTTCAGACCACAGCACCCCTGAAAACATCTCAGATAATTATAAGAGTCCTGTAGACTTATGGGTCCATTCAAAAGAAAAAATCTTCAGTAACAGCTGCAGTTAAAAGTCTCCCCAATTTCAGGTTTACAAATGAAGATCTAACCTGCGAGACCCTAAAGTTTAAAAAATGCTGACTAAGCCAAAGATTCGCCAACCAAGCAAGGCTGAATTTCAAGAAATTCTTTTTTTTTCTAAGAGGGAACGAGTAGAAATATGAAGACTGGTTGATCCTGATGAATATATTCAAATACCATATCTGTACACGCACTGAAACACAAAATACCGAAAGCCAAAATACTACAGAACCCACTACCAGAACCTCATGATTAAGAAGGTTACATTACAATACCTAAGGAATCAAGACTAGACAAAAGGCCTAGTTAGAAATCGAAAAGGTCAATAAGTTATAAAATAATGCAACAAAGGGCATAACGGAACTAAACAAACTAATTTCTGCTGGAGCAAAACTAGTCCATGATAAAATAGGTATCCGCCAAAGAAACCCAAACAAGAATATAAAACTTGAATAAAAAATAAAGCTACAAGAAAAATAAACAAACTGCAACGACAAGCGAATTTATAAAAGAACATGAAACACAAACGGACACAATAAAATAAAAAAACTAAAAAAGACAACAGGAGACTAGATTGATAAAACAAATGAAATAAATATATCAACAGATATTGGTGAAAGAAGAGAGGCTCAAAAGATACCCGTACTGTATGAAGCCATTCAAGCAAAATGATACCTTACAAAATAAAGAAAGGAAATTCTATCAGCAAGTAGGTGGTGAATGCACGACGAAAAAACAACCAGGTCAAAAGAATATTATATATATATATATATATATATAAGAAAGAATATAACAGAAATGACAAATTGATAAATCACCTAAAAGAATTACAAGGATTCTAAGAAAGACACGAGGCGGATATCCATATGGGTTCACTTAGAAAAACACTGAAGAAAGTATCGAATTATAAAATATTATGAATCCTGTTTTAAAAAACACGTCCATCCACCACAGATTATCTCAGGGATTGAATAAATACCAAACAGATACAAAATATACACGAATAGATAGCAAAGGGGAAAAGTACGCTGATTTTGAAGGGCCCTTAAAACCATTCTCAGTAACAACAGACAAATAATGTAACATAGTGACCTTGGGCCCAGCCGTCAATCGAGAAGCATCCGATCGAAGATGTTGGGGTATAACCTTGGCTGTGGACGGGTTGAATTGGGTGCAGATGTGACGCCCACAAGAAGCAAGTGTATGTAAAACAATGATATAACCCGATGCGACAGACAGGTTCAGTTAGTTTGGAGTCAGTTAGTTGGAGATAAGATGCTGTATAGAGAACCAGGACCCAGCAGAGGACTATGGGCCCTCAGAACCCCCGATTGAGCAGCCCAGTAGAACGAGAAAGAAGTGCTGCTAAATACAAAAGAACTGGGGTCAATATGTTGCAGTTTGTTAAGTTTCCAACTCACCTCTCACACATAACCCTTTCGCAACCATTTCGAATAAAGTGTGAGAGGGATATTTTTCATAAAGAAGTGTGTTCGTTCGTCATTATTGCGGATTTTGCTTCCTCGTGTATCGGTTTTGTTTGGTTTCTTTGTTTAATGGCATATCAACCTTTGTAGGTTATTTAATGCCAAAGCCATTCTCCTTGAAGAATAGTAGTGGTACTATTTAACCCATAGCTGGGAGGATAAGGGGTTCATACCTTTCCCAAGGGTATTTGTCCAAAAGGGAACGTAATAGCGCGACTGGAGTACGAACTCGCTTACTACGATTCCGCAGTCCATCGCTTTAACCATTACACCATGATGACGCCCCTTAACTTGTACTATTTAACCCATAGCTGGGAGGATAAGGGGGTCCATACCTTTCCGAATGGTATTTGCCCGAAAGTGAATGTAATAGTTTGACAGGAGTACAAAATCGCTTACTACGATTTCACAGTCCATCGCTTTAACCATTACACCACGATGACGCCCCTTAACTTGTACTATTTAACCCATAGCTGGGAGGATAAGGGGGTTCATACCTTTCCCAAGGGTATTTGCCCGAAAGTGAACGTAATAGCGCGACTGGAGTACGAACTCGCTTACTACGATTTCACAGTCCATCGCTTTAACCATTACACTACGAGGACACTCGCTCCGCGTTTATAGTTGTATATGCATCCTGGTTGTAACTATGCAACAATAACATGTTTTCTTATTCGAGGAATGATCATAAGTGCATAGATATAAGAAGAAATATATAATTCGCTTGAATGCGTCTGAATGATTCCAAAACAAGAGAGATTTACAGATAACTTTCAATGTGGTGAAAAAATTTGGCCATGCTATGGATTAAAAAAAAACAAACTATGATATAAATCCCTAGATATAAAGACTGGATAACAGAATGTGCAAAAATGTACAATATCTGCTACAAAGACATCAACTTCATCATAAACGTGATGGAAAACAGTAAAGTAATCGGTTGGTTGGATTTTATAGCATATCAACCTTTGTAGGTTTTTTTTAACGCCAAATCTATTCTTATGCAAATAGTTCCTTTTCAAAAAATTCACTTTTGTTAAGTACACGGTTTAATTGACAAAACATTTCTATTTTAAGCTATTCAGTTTATTCAAACAATTCTATTTCAGCTAATTAATTTAGTGTATGTATAGATTTTGTTTACACAAAGTTAAGTGTCAAAATAGTTCGATATTAAACAATTCAGTTTAGTGAAAGTAGATTTTCAATGTCAGAAACAGTTCCATTTCAAATAATTCAGTTTACTATAAGCACACAATTTAAATGTAAGTACAGTTTAATTGTCAAAAACATTTCTATTTTAAGCTATTCAGGTTAGTCAAACAGTACTAATTCAAACAATTCAGTTTTGCATAAGTATGTCGTTAGTTTTATTTAACCCATAGATAGGGCCCTATCAGATGCTACCATTCCGGGCGAGAGTGAACCTGGGAGCAATGACAGTGTAGGAGTGCTCGGCATTCCCCAAATCTCCAGCATTACTGGAATCTTACCATCAGATTGTTAAGTGTTATATCCAGGAATCTCAGTGGGATCAGGGGCTTACCCCTCTGCCGAGGTGCAGTCGGTATAGTCAACAGCCCCAGTCAAGTGGGCAACAGGAAAGTGGAATTTGCAGCCTGAACAGAAACTATGATGCAACAAATACCCGTAGAAGCATATTTTCGGGAAACTCACTCTCACAAAATCCTCAAGAAGAAGAAAATGAGATTTTAGTTGGGTTTGGTTTTATTGTATATCAACCATTGTAGGTTATTTAATGCTAAATCCATTTATATATATATATATATATACATATATATATAAACAGTTTTATTTTTAAAAAATCAGTTTGACATAAGTGCACAGTTAAGATTTAAAAGAGTTCTATTTCAAATAATTTATCCTAGGGACGAACTCATAAGTGATGTACTCCTATGGACCCCTTCACATGGCCGTGCAAAAGCCGGGCGGCCATCTCGAATCTACATACAGCAGCTCTGTAAAGATACGAGGTGTAGCCCTGGGGACCAACCGGATGCAATGAACGATAGGGAGGGGTGGCGAGAGAGGATCAGGGATATCCGTGCTGATGGCACGAAAAAATGATGAGATGATGATGATAGGATCTTATAAGGTTCTACCACTCCGGGCCAGAGTGAACCTGGGAGTGATGGCAATAAATGTATACTCCGAATTTCACAAAACTCCTGAATGGCTATGAAGGGGTGATCCACATTCCCTAAAGCCCCAGTATGTCTGGAACCACCCCATCAAATTCTTTAGTGTCATATCTAGGACACTCGTTAGGGGAGTGTTACCCCTCTGCAGAGATGCAGTCGGTGTATTCTACAGTCCCAGCCAACTGGACCACAGGACACTCGTTTACGGGGGAAGTGTTGCACCTTTGCCGAGATGCAGCCGGTGTTCTGCAGCCCCAGCCGACTTGCCCAACAAAATGAAGTGAAAAAATATAGACATTATATGGATTGACACCAAAAAAACTATTACATAAAAGGTTTTCTTCAATCAAGAAAGTGCTCATATACTGGTGAGTAGAGCAACATGTGAAAATGAGTCAGTGAGGTGAGACTATACATATTACAGACACAAAAAATATCAGGCTGCAAATATATTAGAAATTAGCAATGTCATAAGCAGGAATTTGCTGAATACACATTGACTGACTATTTTCTTAGGGAAAGATTTTTTGCGTTTCCCTTCATATTGATGCTCTTCGGGAAAGGTGGCTCTTTTCTTCTGGTACAAAATAATGTTATATATATATATATATATATATATATATATATATATATATATATATATATGATTTAATTTATATATAAATTTATATAAATATATATATATAATTAAATATATATATATATATATAATTTAATTATATATAAATTTATATAAATATATATATATATATATATAATTAAATATATATATATATATATTCATATATATATATATATATATATATATGTATATATATCATCATCATGTCGTGCGGCTTGCACGGATATCCCTGACACTCTCTCTCCACGTCTCCCTATCATTCATCGCCTCCGGCAGGTCTTCAAGGTTACATCCCGTATCATCACATAGCTGCTGTATGTATGTTCGAGCTGGTCGTCCTGCTTTTGATTGGCCATATGCGGGGGTCCACAGGAGCACATCACTTACGATCTCGTCCTTGCTTCTCCAGCAGTGTCCAGCATGTCTGGTTCGTCTACGTTGTATAGTTTTCGTGACAGGTGGTATGTGACCGTACAGTTTGCGCGTTGTGGGGTGTTGCTGCCAATATATACTACTGGCTCCACGTGGCTGAAGGGTTAGAGGCTTGGATTGGCGTTTGAGTCCACTGGGTTTCTATCCCAGCTACGGGATGCTAATATGTCAAGCCACACTGGTGAGTTCTGATAGAACGAAACAGATCTGTCTTTGGATGACTATATATATATATATATAAGCATGTATGCATGCATGTACGTATGTTTTTATACATGGTATGGAATAATTTTCAAAACAAATTTTTTTTAATGTCTGATTAGTCCATTTTTATTTTTAAAAAAGCGATAAATCTAAATTTTCATGATTAAGCTCTCTTATTCAAGCCCATTTTTTTTTAAAATTAAATTCCAGCCAAATGTGAGTGTCCAAAAAACAAAACGACGAAGAATCTATGATTTACGTATGAATCTATGATTTACGTAAGGCTGAAACCAAGCGAAAGTTTCTTTGTCTACTATTGACAAAGCAAAATGAATATTTCTTGTTGAAAAAGAGCTTTTCAAAGAAAAAGTCGATTAGGGGATAGAATAAACAACGAAAATAAAGCTTTTTAACTGCTTCCGCTACGATGATTAATAAGGACCCCAGAATCTCTATAAGAAAGCAGGGTAATAAATTGAGAGTCCACAAGAAAACTGTGTTAACAGCAATTTAAGTAGATTTAAGTCCAGACCTTAACCCCCTTGATTACGCTATATGGGGCGTTTTAGAAAACAAAACAAATGCATCTTCCCATCCAAATATTGGTTTAAGACTGACATTGTGGAGGAATGGAATAAAATGAGTGAAGAATTTATTTTAAAGTCATGCGAATCATTTCGAAGACGTGTTGATACAATAATTGAAAAAAAAAACAAACAAAAAAAAACGGCGGCCATATTGAGTAAATTTACTGTTTTGTGTTTATCTTCTTATTTTGTTGTTTTTTTTTTAAATCAAAATAAATCTTATTTTATAATAGAGTCGTTTATCATTATAGTAGTGTTTTATAACCATTATGATAATAATAATAGACTCTGTCGTTTCGGATAAAACAGGTTTATTTCTTTTTGCCTTTCGTCCTTGGTGACACGAGGATAGAAATACAAATCTTAAAACCCTATGTTAACCATACTATACTGACGCACCTCCGTACGTCACATCTTGTAGTGTCTAAGATCTTAATTCATGTCTGTCAATCGAGATCCAAACTGATTTGATCTCTTCAGATCCGAAAAATTCAAACGCCCGCTCCAACTGTCTTTTTCAAAATCCTCAAATTCTCAGGTCATATCTTCCAGGCATGACGTCATCCACACACTAAATTCTCTCCAACTACCCTTCCAGCCCTAGTTCATGTCTGTTAGTTTATTATGACAGATGATGATGATCATGTCATATAACATCTTAATTAGAGACACTGAATTGTTCAAAGCCTTACCAAACTAAATAATAAAAATATAATTTAGGAAAAATAATTAGTATAATTAACGATTAACTTAATTATATAACAGTAGAATATTCCTGTACTTCTGCGCCTAAATATATTTTTTTTCAACCATTCATCCTAGATGCATCAAGGTAGGTCCTCAGTGATGCACTGTCTTTATCGCCGATTTCGGGTTTTTGCATCATATCAGCTCCGACAGCAACCCCGACATGACTCTGGAAGAACCAAGCCGCCTCCTTGATCGCAACGTGCTACGCGCCGTATCTCTGCCAAAGCAATAAAAACGTAAGGCTGGACTTCGGCCGTTCTTATAAACATATGTTCTTCAGTAACAGCCAATGAAAAACAGGGCATTTCACACTCCTCTACTATATATAATACCATCTTTACCTCATCCGGTTTCGGTTGATTACTTCCGGATTCGATACCGAGGTAAGATGGTATTTTTCATACTCGTCCACGACCATGATTTACACTTTAATAAGACCTACACATATCCCACCCCAAATCTATCCTATACTAATACTTCAAAACTAACATGAAATAAGCCCCTAATCTAACTATTCAGTCAGTCTTTAACTCTTACCTTATACCCTTATTCGAAGCCAGAAAAAAAAAAACTCCCATTTATTTTGACTCACGAAATCATTTGCTACAGATTAACTCATACTTATTTGCCTAGATCTCCCTCCCTGTTTGTCAATAATCTATTCTCATATTACCTATCTAATGCATATTTCTAAAAAGAAAAAAAGGTGGGGGTGTCCTCGTGGTGTAATGGTTAAAGAATGGACTGTGGAATCGTAGTACGCGAGTTCGTGCTCCAGTCGCGCTATTACGTTCACTTTCGGGCAAATACCCTTGGGAAAAGTATGAAACCCCTTATCCTTCTAGCTATGGGTTAGATAGTACCACTACTGTTCTTCTAGGAGAATGGCTTTGGCATTAAATAACCTAAAAAGAGTTGATATGCCATTAAACAAAGAAAGAAACCAATAAAAAAACCAAACAAAAACGCTACTCAATTCAACTCCTTACATTCCAACTTATTACTATTACGAATCTATCTCCTACTCCCCGCTTCCTTCCATATATATATAACTGATAATAGAATGTCTAAAAATGGGGTATATATCCGCACAAAGTCAGTGGCTTCAGAGGCAATAATCCACAGAGGTATATTCTTGGAAGACTCACTCTCACCGCTTCTTCTTTTAATGGCAATGATCCCACTTAGAAATATACATAAGAAGTGAAAATTCACAAAATCAAAAGCAAACATTAATCATTCTATGTATATGGATGAGATGAAGGTATCTTCCAAAAATGAAAAAATAAAGACAGACCTTGATAAAAACAAAAAAAAAATGACATCCATAATATTGCATAGAAATTTTCGATGGAAAAATATGCAATGCTGAAAATGAAAAAAAAAAAAAAAAAAAAAAACAGACGGAGACAAACTGCAAAATAAGGAAATAATGAAAATTACAAGTACTTGGGAATATTCAAAGCAGACACCATCAAAGAAGCAAAGACGTAGAAAAATATAAGAGAGGTTTCCTCAGAAAACCAAGAAAGCTGTACGAAATTAAGCTCTACAGCAGAAATCTCTCCAAAAGTATAAAAACATGGACCGCCCCCCTTGTAAGATACTCTGGATCTAATGGACGCGGACTAAGTCAGACAAATGGACCAAAGGACAAAGAAATCGTGTCCTGAATATGACACTAAACTATCTGATGGTTAGGTTCCAGTAATGCTGGAGCTTTGGGGAATACAAAGCACCCCTTTATTGCTATTGCTTCCCATATCCACTCTGGCCAGTTGTGGTAGCACCTGATAGGGCCTTATTTATGGGTTAAATAGAACTAAAAGCATACTTATGCTAAACTGAAGGGTTAGGTTAAACTGAATAGCTTGAAAAAGAATTGTTTTTGACAAAAAACTGTACTTACATTCAAACTGCGTGCTTATGCTAAGCTTAATTATTTGAAATTGAACCGTTGTTGAATTGTTGGAAATAGAACTGTTTTGACAAAAACTATACTTATACTAAACTGAATTGTTTGAATTAGAACTGTTTGGCTAAACTAAATAGACTGAAATAGAAAAGTTTTTGACAGTTAAACTGTGTTCATGCTAAATTGAATTGTTTGAAATAGAACTGATTATTTACATAAAAATGGATTTGACGTTAAATAACCTACAAGAGTTGATATGCCATAAAATCCAACCAAACAACTAACCAACTAAGAACTTGGGGACTACACTTTATACTTGAGCGATGAAACGAACAGGTTGTATTGTTACATACTAACCCTCGAACGTGCCGTTAATCAAGAGATGCACCTGTGTAAATAAGCGGGAGCAGTTGGGCTTCAAACAAAAATATAACCAGGAAACAGACGGCTTGAGTCTGTTGGAGATAGGATGCCAGCGGAGTGAGAACCAGCTCCAGACAGAGGGATTGGGCCCTCAGTGATCCACGGATGAGCAACCCAGCCAGAATGCGAAAGAAGTGCTACTCTGGTAAGGAAGAATATGTAGCAGTCACCAACACACTTCTCACATACAACCAGCATCCACCCTTTCGAGAATAAAGTTTGAGAGGTATACTTTTATAAAGAAGTGTGTTCGTTCGTTCATTGAAGTCGTCATTATTGCTCCCTATGTTTCCGCATATATTTGTATATGTATACGTGCAATTGTATTATGAATATACAACAGTATAAACCTAGAAAAAAGGAGGAAGAGGACTCGTCATGGATGAAGTTTGCGCAGAAGCATCAATAAAAGAACTTAAGGAAATGGACAGGGCGACACGAGTTCAAATCCTTGACGAGAATGATTTCATTTTACATAGCACTAATACCCTTGGGAAAGGTCTGAATCCAATTATTCTCCTTCTGCTAAGGGCAAATAGTAGAGCAAACTGGGTTGTTCAGCCTTGGTGGGGCAACTAGTCTAGGAGAAAGAAAACTCTGAATTCAAACCTGTTAAACTCCGCTTAAAAATTGACCTTGTGTCATATCCTGCCTGAGCGGAGGGGTTGGGTAAATAGGATATATACTTTTATATCTTTATATATAATTTTTTCGGTATTCATAGGACTCACGTTACTTTTAATAACTCCGCTAATAATATAGTTGTGTTCTTTTTTATTTCAGATTTGAATATATATATATATATATATATAAAGAGAAAAAAAAGACTACTTCCAGCAATCTGTAACAACATGACAACAATGAGAAAAACAACAAAAACAAAAACTAGAAAATAAAAATGGGCAAAAAAGCAATTCTACATTTATTTGAAGCGACAAACAGGCTAGAAGACCAGGTCATGGCTATAAAAGAGAAACCTCAAGAGAGAAACTAAAACTCTTTTAACAGCAACAGAAAAATCGCCATAAGGACCAATTATATAAAGTTGGTTTTGTTTGGTTTTATGTCATATCAACCATAGTAGGTTATTTAATGCCAATCCATTTTCATACATATAAACTGTTCTATTTAATATAATTCAATTTAGCATGATTACAGATTTCAATTGGCAAAAACATTTCTATTTCAAGCTATTCAGTTTAGTCAAAAAGTTTTAATTCAATCAATTCAGTTTCATATAAGTATAGTTTTTGTTTACACACAGTTAAATCTTAAAACAGTTCTCTTTCAAATAATTAAGTTTAGCGTTGTATAGATTCAATGTAAAAAAAAAAAAACAGTTCAATTTCGAACTATTCAGTTTAGCTGGGCTTTATATCTGAGAGATGACAGAGACAGACTCTACGTGTCATTAAGAGAAGGAGAAAGACGAAATGCCCGAATTGAAAATAGCGTCGATACATCAATACACGGACGGGAAGAATACATATAAAAGGAAAAAAAAAACTAATTACACGACCAGAATCAGTACAGGTAAATTAAAATGTGAAGAAAAATAACTACATGGATATTTCGAGTAACATTATTAACGAGAAGATCTAGACATGGCTAAAAAAGAGAAACTGAATCTCTTCTAATAGCAGTACAAAACAACACCAAGAGAATCAACTATTTTAATGCAAAAATAGATAAGACGCAACAAAATAGCAAATGTACATGATGTGGGGATAAGATAAAACCATTAATCAAATAATAAGCGAGAGCAACAGGTACATAATGCTAGACCCGATTGGGTAGGAAGAGTAATCCTGGTAATTGAGCAAAAAATGAAATTTGACCCTGATATCCAATGGTAGATGCACAACCCAGAAACCGTCCTGGAATTCGCAGGGATTTCAATATACAAACAGATTACCTAATTGTGGCCAAACGACCAGACCTAGTGCTGATTATCAAAAAAGAAGTCAATGTATCGAACAGAGGGCTTTGTAGTCTCGGTTAACCAGAATGAAAATCAAAGAAAACGAAAAGAGAGACAAGTTCTTAGACCGTGTCAGAGAACTAAAATCTATGGAACATGAAAGTGACAGTGATACCATTAGTAAACCGTGTACTTCGAACGATCCTCAAAGGCTTGGCAAGGGGTCTAGAAGAGCTGGGAATCGGACGACGAGCTGATAACATCTAAACTACTACATTACTAAGATTGATTTCTGAGAAGTGTCATGTAGACCAGAGGAGGTGCCCGTGGTGTAATTGTTATCGTCGTAGGAAATGAACACGGCGACCCGAGTTCAAATCCTGGACTTGACTGATTGCATTTCACATAGCACTAATACCCTTGGGAAAGGTATGAATCCAATTATTCTCCCTCCAGCTATGGGTAAATAGTAGGACAGACTAGGTTCTTCAGCCTTGGGTAGGCAACTAGTCTAGGAGAAGGAAAACTCTGAATTCAAACCTGTTAAACTCCGCTTAAAAATTGACCTTGTGTCATATCCTGCCCGAGCGGAGGGGTTGGGTAAATAGGATGTAGACCAGAGGAGAATTGCTGTCACTCAGACTTCAGTGAAAGACCATCTGCGAATGCTTGTAGAGAAAACTCACAATGAATAATAATAATAATGGACAATTACTGAACGCCGTAGAAGACCACTGTGTTTAACGGCCAAACATTAATTCTATGGGTCCTCAACTGAATTATTCAGGCAGAATTTACATATCTTTCTCCCCTTTTTTTCTAGTTTATTTACAAACGTGCTGACACGCTGCGAAGGAGAATACATTATACAGGGCATTAATTCCCTCCATACATTGCAACGTATATATATATATATAGAGAGAGAGAGAGAGAAAGAGAGAGGGGGGAAGGGTCAAAAGAAAAAGAGAAAGACAGAGAGAGGAAGAAAAATATGGAACTAGAGAGGCTGGATCAGAGAGACAGTGAGACAGAGAGATATAGGAGTAGATGTATTAGCAGGGTTCACACTATCAGCAAATCCTGTCCAATATCCGAAGAGTGTTCATTCCTTGATCCAACTAAATTAAACAACATTGGAACTTGTAGCTGTCTCTGCGTCAAAGCAAGGAATTGCCTTTTTTTTTTTTTCAACGTTACAGCGATACGTTTGAATTATCGATTAGCAAAGTAATCCAGCATTGCCTTCCTCGCAGGTTTAAGTCGTATGATTTCTGTCGAATGTTGATTTTGAAATACTTGGTCTGTTGAGATTTTTTTAAAGTGTTTTTCAAGTACTTTTTCTCAAGCCTTTTTCGTCGTTGTGGCAGACCTTTGGCATAAAAAGAATCTGGCCCAGGTGATCGCAAATCAAAATTCAATGTAACTGGAAATGTATTAAACTGTATTCAAATGAAGTAGAAAATAATAAATTCTGACAAATGACGACTTTTTTTTATCAGCTTGTCATGTTGATCAAGTAAACTTTGATTCAAGGTCCAGTCGGCTGGGGCTTTAGAATACACCGACTGCATCTCTGCAGAGGGGTAAGACTCTCATAACGAATGTTCTATTTATGACACTAAACAATCTGATGGTATGGCTCCAGTAATGGATCTTTGGAGAATACGGTGTTCCTTCATTTTCATCGCTCTCAGATCCACTCAGGCCCAGATGGTAACTCCCGATAGGATCCTATTTATGGATTAAATAGTAATTTACTGAGTTTTTTACTTAGATTTGGTACAAGGCCGAATGAATGGGTTACCCAATGAGACTCGAACTCACTCTTGCCGGTTTGCAAGTCAAGTTTGCTAACCATTATACTATCCGAGGTGCCCTATTTATGGGTCAAATAGAACGATTTGAAATTTAAACTTATGTAAAACTGGACTGCTTGAGAGAGTACTTAGGTTTACATTAGATTTCCTCGTTTGATGGCATAGCAACCTTTGTAAGTTATTTAATGCCAAATCCATTCTCATAGAAGAAGAATAGTGGTACTATTTAACCCATAGCTGGGAGGATGCAGTGTATGTAATAGCACGACTGGAGTTCGAACTCGCTTACTGCGATTTCGCAGTCCATCCCTTTAACCATTACACCACGAGGACATGCCGTATTGAAATTGTGCTTTTTTTACATTTAACAGAGATTAAACAAATGATTGACGTTTAATTGAATTGTTAGTGATATATGGCAATACTTAAAAGCATTAAACTGTATGCAAAAAATGATTAATTGTAAATAGAATTGTTCGTATTTGAGAGAAATACTCACTTTAACTATGTGAAAAAAATGAGGCCAGAGTCTTTTCCAAATGTTCTCCACAAAATGTGTTTAGAAATCGTAAATTCGATGTATAAGCATAAAAAGGATTTGGCATAAAATAACCAACAATGGTCGATATACCATAAATAATTTGAAAAAAAAAAGTAGCATCAGGCGTAGGTCTTCTCTCTTTTCAATCTGTAATAAATTATATTTCTTTGTGTGGAAATCGTTTGCTACAGTAGTCTTTTAATAAGTTTAGCTTAGTTTGGAACAAAGCCAGAATTATGAGGCACCCAGGGGAAATCACTCTCACTTGAAATAATCATCTCGCCTAAATAGTCAAAAGAATACAATCAGAGCTGCTCATATATTCTTCACTTGTCATTTAATAAAATTTGCTGAGTTTGGAACAAACCTTAAATATGCGGCACGCAGTAAGAATCAATCTCACCAGCAATTTTTCTCTGGCCTAAGTTGTTGATCTTTCTAAATCAAAGGTGCCCATATCATCTACAGTAATCCTTTAATAAGCCTGGGTTTGTTTGGAACAAAGCCAGAAAGATGGGGGACACAATGAGAATCAATCTCACACGCAATGGTCCCCTTGCCTCATTATTAACCATCAGATGTTTCCTTATTTTAAAAACCTATTAATCCTGTCTTTTTAATCTGTAATAAAGTCTCCGTCGGGTAGTGGTTAACTTCTGTACTGCGGCCTCGATGTCAGCAAGTTTGAATTCAAGTCGAACTAATACGTTGGGTCGGATGGCATATCAACCTTTGTAGGTTATTTAATGTCAAATCCATTTTTAAGCAAATTGTCAGTGTTATTTCAAACAATTCAGCTTAGTATGAGTACACAGTTTATATGTCAAAAACATTTCTAATTCAGGGAAAGTTATGAACCACTTTTATGCACTCAACCAAGGATTAAGTAGTGTTACTAATGGTTTTCTACAGGGATGGCTTTGGCATTACATAACCCACGAAGGTTGATATACTATTGAATAAAGAAACCAAACCAAACCCTATCAGAAAAAAAATTGGTTTCTTTTTGAGTATGTAATGGTTTATATAGAGTATATTTTTGTCAAGAACGGATTTTACCAACGGTAACTCCCAATTTCGAAACCTTTTGAGTAACGAACAAATTGAGAAATGATAGAGAATTAGAGTCAAAAAAAGGAAAGATTTAACGAGACGATGAAAAAGAGGTTTGAGAAACGATCTTGTTGTCAACAGCGTTTGGTCTTGGCTATCGACAGGTTTTATTTGAAGCAGAGAGGAGAGCGTAGAAACATACGGCGAAGGGTAGTAGTTCTAAAAAAGCTTATGACCTATTTTGTAACCTGTTGTAAATTTAGCAATTATATACACAAGGCTCATTAAATATGTTTCCAGATTTTTTTCGTATGGGCACTCTTATTGATAGTACACACATGAAACTCTAGTCCCCTTCGAAGTTGTCTCCTCCGGCTGCAATGAACTTGTTGTACCGTTCCAACTACTTCGTCTTTGTCTCTCCCCTATTTACAGCCAATTTCGACCCTTTCATGTGAAGAAGAAGAAGAAGAAGAAGAAGAAGAAGAAGAAGAAGAAGAAGAAGAAGAAGAAGAAGAAGAAGAAGAAGAAGAAGAAAACAGAGACTGAGAGAGAGAAAGAGACAGAGAGGTATATATATTTATAAAGAATTATGCTATGGTCTCAATTCTTTCATTATGGTGTCTTCATTCCTTCAGTATCATATACAAAATCAGGGTATGATAGTTTATACCCCTGGCAAAAATTTCAGAATTATCACAATTCGAAGATGTTCATTAAGATTTTCTATATAGCAGTAAATTAACTAATTAGAGACAAGACGACAAACATTATTATTTGATTGCTAAATATTCTGGTTTCACAGAATGTACATTAAACACTCCACGGCGGATTGTCTTCTTGAATGAATTTTAAGATCCTTCGAGTTTGGTTCTCCTTTCAGTTCTCTGTCAGACCCTTTTTCCTTTCAATTAAGTATCCCCAAATGCTTGTAAAAGTCTGCAAGAAGAGAATTTTACCTGTAGACTAATTTGCATATGTTGGCTTCAGCATGTAATATTACGGACGGGCGCTGTCGTCAATCAGCGAAGGTGTCACGAGACTAGTGCGTGCGGGCAGATTGACATGCAAAGTTAGACGTGATTTTAAAATAATCACAGATGTATTATCACGTGTTTCACTAATGACATCGAACATTCGAGGATCTTCAATTTGTTCCTCAAAATCTCGAAATAAGAAAACGAAGTAATGAGATTTTGGCAGAGTTGAAGGCAGTTTTCAAAACGGGTGCCTTAAAGGTTCCGGAGGCCCCGACCCGTCCTACCCCAGTCTGCTACGACCTATCTGCTATGAAAGTCGTGTGTCAAACTGCAAGCTCTCACCCACACCCCGTCACCAACAAGAGGAAGGGATAAGAAGGACGCAACAAAAGTGAACTTTTCGAGTTGCAGTGAATAAAAACGACTGCTATATTTTCTCCCCTTACCTTCGAGTTTGAGTATTTCTTTTTCTGCGGACTTCTTTCTTTACAGCACAAAACGTTGGTCCTATGGTACAAGCAGATATTTGTTTTCGTTATGTAAATAACAAGATTACTTTATATTTTTTCTGAACAATGAGTTATTCCTCAGTATTTTCCTCAGTGGAATTTGGTTTCATTTTTAATTGCATGTCAACCGTTATGGGTTATTTAATGCAGAAGTCACCCTAAGAAAAGAACAGTAAGAATATTATCTAATTCATTGGTAGGGAATAAACCCTCTTGACTGTATTATTCGACAAGGTTGGCTTTGGCTGTAAAAAACCCATAATGGTTGGCATGCCATGAAACAAAGCAACGAAACCAGTTTCCTAATTCATTTTCCATCTCTGCGCATTCTTTAGACATTTGATATTACAGAAACTCACCGCCCCCCTCTCCCCCTCTCTCTCATTCTCTCTCTGTTTATGTCTCCCCAGTCGCGTTACCAATAAAAACAAATGAGTTCGATTCTCATCATGTGCTCCATTCATACAGCCTTGTGCCCCATCTAAACAAAATTAGAATAATTAGTTCCTTTAAAAATAAGTGAATCTGCACGGCTATTTAACCCAGTAATATAAAAGTAAGCAAAGTCGGCGACCGGAGTCGAGGGTGACCAGACGGCTCCCTTTTTAAGGTCTAGGGAAGGGTGCTACTCCTTTCTCTGGATTGCTCCACTACCCTTAATCTGTACCTTATAATGCTTAGTGCTAAGCAAGGAGGCATCAAGTACCATTTTTTGAGTCTTCGGTATGACTCAATCTGGAATTGAACCCAGGTTTCACGAGCCATTGGCGAACACTCAGAAATATAGACACTGTAATATGACCCAAGAATAATTGCTATGAAAGATCAGGCTAATATTCAATGAAACAGAATGAAGATTATCGGTTTAATTAACGGTTAAAATACTTTCACGGCCTCAGAAATGAAAGGGGGTGACTGAAATAACAAATGTCTTATATTTCAGGCAAGTTGTGTTTTAGTCTTTTCCTTCCCATTCGGCTGGTCAGTGATTACTGACATTGCAGTGGTTTGTGACTATTCTACAAACACTGTATCCTATATGCAGCTGGGGTTGCAACAATCTTTTACTCATTTATTCATCTCTTACAAGCAGGGATGGACTTTCACCTTTGATGCCTTTTAACAAAATTTGGGTTCGGTTTCTTTATTTAATGGCATATCAACTCTTTTAAGGTTATTTAATGCCAAAGCCATTCTACTAGAAGAAAAGTAGTGGTACTATTTAACTCATAGTTGGGAGGATAAGGGGTTTCATACCTTTCACAAGGGTATTTGCGCGAAAGTGAACGTAATAGTTCGACTCGAATACGAACTCGCGTACTACGATTCAGCAATCCATCGCTTTAACCATTACACCACGAGGACACCTCCACAAAATTCGGTTAAAACGTTTTTCTAATTAATGTTAATGAAAAAGAAAAAAATAGTAAAAGAAATATATATTTTGAAATGACGCCTTAAGTATTGGTTCGTTTTTGATTTATGGCATATCAACCATTGTGGGTTATTTAATGACAAATCTGCTTTATTTGTAAACATAAATCAACAAAGGATGTGTCCGTGGTGTAATGGTTTTCGTCGTAGGAAATGGACACGACGACACTAGTTCACGTTAGGAGGTGCCCGTGGTGTAATGGTTATCGTCGTAGGAAATTGACACAACGACACGAGTTCAAATCCTGGACGAGACTGATTGCATTTCACATAGCTCTAATACCCTTGGGAAAGGTATTGTTATGAAATAGCCGAGGGATTTCGGTTCATGCATTTGAGTTTAGTTAGGCTGAGAACCTTTCGGCTCAGCACATGGGTTGGTTGGGTGTAAGATTGAAGCAGGTGTTAACGCGGGTGCGCACGAGCGGATGGGGGTGTCACTCAGATGTCATAACAGTCCGAGACGATACTGGGTGACAAGGTGCGGGTGACGTCACGCACCGGAAGCACGCGGAAGTTTGTGTGAGAATTTGAAGAAAATAAGAGTCGGGTTTTAGACGCCAAACGAGAAGGATCAATTTTGGAGCTCGCAGGCGCGAGGCGAACTTGCGCCCTATGGGGGGCCGCTCGAGTTGGGGGCCAAATGAATAAGACAGCATAGAAGATTGTGTCTCTCCTCCTTACGTCGAAACCTTTAACTCAAACTTAATAAAAAGGTTTCGTACCTGAACAAGAAGTCGTTACGTGTTTTCGAATATTGAGATTCCTATGTTCTTTATATGTTCTATCGTTAATGAACATTACATGTCTATTTCGCACATGGCCATATTCGTGTATATGGCTACGCAACATAGACATAGTTGGTGCCAGAACTTGGGCATATCGTTCATGATATGGTTTACGATTGGGTTACCATGGTTCCACGAAGACGATCAGAGAAGCGGCTAAGAACACGGAGGAATCTATTTCGGAGCGGCATGTTCAGGCGATCGAGGGAGAGAGAGAGAAAGCACAAGGCCCCAGAAAATAAGAAACAAGGAAAAGAGACCAAAAACACGAAGAACAAATTCGGCACTCCCCAGAAAGAAAAAGGAAAATGTCCAGCACCGAAAAAAAAAAGAAGAACACCGCAACCCCAAAAGAAAAAAAAAAAAAGGAAGGCGTGAAAAGAAAAGAAAAAAAAGAAGTTACACAACTCAACTCCAAGAAAAAAAAGGCATGAAGAAAAGAAAAAGAATAAGAAGGTATTTGCTCATTTACGTCTGTCATAGTTTAATTTATGAATAGAGTTTGAATGGTTGTGGAGGATAGATTTGGAAATAATTCTAAAATTTAAAAAAAAAAAAGAAAAATCGTTGGTAGCATAGAAAATTATGATTACTACTGTATGTGACTTTGTACCGTGGTGGGAGGAGAGAAAGAAAGAGTAACAGAGAAATAAGCTCGCAGTGACAGAGAAGAAAGAAAGGTGGTCGCTGTGGGGACAGAGGATTGTGTCGCGCTCATGATTGACAGCAATAGTAAACAATATTTTGTAAAGAAATTTTATAGTAATAACGTATTTTTATGAATGGATTTTACGATAGACGGGGTCATTGTAGGGGAAGTTTGTAGTAAATAACGTTTTTATGAATGAAAACTTGTAACTTGTTGGTGGTCAAGGCTAATAATATTCGGAGATTAGAATTTTGATTCGAGACCTTGGAGATTATGCTCATCGGTGGGATAGCCGGAAGAATTTCGCATATCTGTAGTTAGGACCTTTGGGAGAGGTTTCGATGTTGGAGAATCGATGTTTTGGGTGCTGAAGAAATCAGACCAGGTTTTTGTTTAAGTTGTCGAATCCGAAAAAGTCGGATGTACGGTGGAATGCTTTGGAGGTTTCGTTGTCCGTATCGACTGGAAAATTTTCTCAGATATCTCGCCAGAGAGGCAGATCAACGAAGAGATGGATGTTTATTGTGTCTGACAGGGCAGACGGTTATTTTGTGAGTTCCCCCTGGAGTGGGACTGTGAGGTTTTGTTGAGGAAGATGTTCGGAAAAACATGGGTTTGGAGATTAGTTATTTAAGATATGCGCAGAGTTTTGGTGGTCTCATTGGATGTGTTTGGAAAATTCGATGACTCGATTTTGTGTCGAGGGAGAAATTTTATTGAGTGAGCTGATAAAGGTTTGGGTGGTTTAGATAAGAACACCCGGTATTTCAAGGGCGAAAGAAAGAAAGAAGATAAAAAAGAAGGGAACTCGTATGCTGTTGAAAAGATGTAAGATAGACCGGTTGACGGTGGTCAAAAGTTGGAAAAAACGTGGAAACATGTATCTTGGTTTGATTACGAGCTATGCTTGGTTGTGGAAGGTTAAAATGTGTACATTATTTAATGACAGATATTACGTAAGAAGGAGATATAAAGTTAGCAGTAATAAGTACGGACGTAGAAGGAAGGCAAAAATGCAAAATACAAAATGAGCAATTGACCTGAGATTAAAAAAAAAAAAAATTAAATATGAAAATAAGAGAACAAATTAAAGACTGAAAAAATATACGTGCCGAACGAGTGACTGTTGAAAAAAAAAAAAAAAAAAAAGAAAAAAAGAGAAAAAAGAATCAGAAAATGTGGTCGGAAAAATAAAATGAAAAAAAAACAAAAAACGATGGACAATACGAACACTTTTTATTTTTATTTCAGTGACTTTTGAGTTTGTGACTGACGCATGCTTTATTTGTATTATTTTGTTGAAATTGTATTGCTGAAGATTTTGTTGCTCAGTTCGACATAGGGGGGAGCGGCACAATAGTTTAAGAAAATAATTTGTCATCATTGATGACAAATGATTTTATTGTGGTTGGATAGGTATGTTATGAAATAGCCGAGAAATTTCGGTTCATGCCTTTGAGTTTAGTTAGGCTGAGAACCTTTCTGCTCAGCACATGGGTTGGTTGGGTGTAAGATTGAAGCAGGTGTTAACGCGGGTGCGCGCGAGCGGATGGAGGTGTCACTCAGATGTCATAACAGTCCGAGACGATACTGGGTGACAAGGTGCGGGTGACGTCACGCACCGGAAGCACGCGGAAGTTTGTGTGAGAATTTGAAGAAAATAAGAGTCGGGTTTTAGACGCCAAACGAGAAGGATCAATTTTGGAGCTCGCAGGCGCGAGGCGAACTTGCGCCCTATGGGGGGCCGCTCGAGTTGGGGGCCAAATGAATAAGACAGCATAGAAGATTGTGTCTCTCCTCCTTACGTCGAAACCTTTAACTCAACCTTAATAAAAAGTTTTAGTACCTGAACAAGAAGTCGTTACGTGTTTTCGAATATTGAGATTCCTATGTTCTTTATATGTTCTATCGTTAATGAACATTACATGTCTATTTCGCACATGGCCATATTCGTGTATATGGCTACGCAACAGTATGAATCCAATTATTTTCCCTCCGGCTATGGGTAAATAGTAGGACGGACTGGGTTCTACAGCCTTGGTGAGGCAACTAGTCTACGAGAAGGAACACTCTGAATTGAAACCTGTTAAACTCCGCTTAAAAATTGAATTTTTGTCATATCCTGCCCGAGTGGAGGGGTGGGTAAATATGATAAATCAACAAAGTTAAATGGTTCCAAGTATCGCTATGTACTTCTAATAATTCAATTAAACATCAAACTTTTGTGTACACATTGTTAAATGATCAAAGAGTTCTGCCGTATAAAATTCAATTTAGCGTAAGTCATTTGTTTGTACTGGGTTTAAATGTCAAACAGTTCTTTTTGACGCATTGGTAAGACTTTATCTGATGTAACCGTTCTGGCCAGGGTACGGCAATGGCAATGGCATTGAAACGGTATTCTGCATTCAGGTTTACTGAAGATTCACTCACAGATTTTTTAGTGTCATATCCAGAACACTCGTTGTGTGGTGGTCTTACTATTGTATACACACAACCATAGCCATAATACAACTTCACGTATACAAATATACAAATATACACGGGAACATAATCAACTGCTAATGACGACTTCAATAAACGAACGAATACACTTTATTATAAAAATATATCTCTCACACTTTATTCTAGAAAAGGTAGATGTTTGTTGTGTGTGAGAGATGAGATAGGGACACGGATAGACTGCTATATTGACCCAAGTTCTTCTCGTGACCATAGCAGCATTTCTTCCTCATCTTAGCTGGGGTTGCTCAACCATGGGTCACTGAGGGCCCAAAGCCCTCTGTCTGACACTGGCTCTTACTTCAGCATCTTGTCTCCAACTGACTCAAAATGTATGGGCACCTGGTTATATTATTGTCTAAAGTTCACCGGCTGCCGCTGTTCTTCCGCTTATTTACACAGGTGCACATCTTGATTGATTGACGGCTCCGTCGAGGATCAATATATAACATTACCACTCTTTACAGAGATGAAGTCGATGTTAAGTGTGAGTGTGGCTCTAAGTGTGAGTGTGGCATTAAGCTATTGCTAATTAATCTTATAGGTAAGTCCAGCACTGCTTGAAAGGGATTTAACGTTCTCTGGTGATTAATAGATTGATTTTAATGGCATTTCGACCACCAAGCTATTGATATAACGGTATGACTACTCTGCTCCCGTAAGGATAGTTTTGGCAGTTAATTATCCACGAAGTTTTTATATGCCCAAAACAAAAATAAAAACAACATTTCCACAGTAGACGGAACCTCTCTGAAACTGGTAGACAAATTCACCTACCTAGGAAGCAGTGTCTCATCAACCGAAAAAGACATCGACACGCAGCTAACGAAGGCATGGAGAGCTATCAATAAGCTTTCGATCGTATGGAAATCAGACCTGACCGATAAAATGAAACGCAGTTTTTTCCAGGCAGCGGTTGTGTCGATACTGCTGTATGGATGCACTTCTTGGACGCCGACAAAATGGCTGGAGAAAAGGCTAGACGGCAATTACACTAGAATGTTGTGAGCAATATTGAACAAGTCCTGGCGGCAACACCCCACAAGGCACCAACTATTCGGCCATCTGCCTTCCATCACGAAAACTATCCAAGTTAAACGAACCAGACATGCAGGACACTGCTGGAGAAGCTGGGACGAGCTCATAAGTGATGTACTCCTATGGATCCCACATATTGCCGGGAAAAAAGCAGGACGACCAGCTCGAACATACATACAGCAACTATGTGAGGATACGAGATATAGCCCCGAAGATCTGCCGGCCGCGATGAACGATAGGGAGAAGTGGCGAGAGACGGTCAGGGATATCCATGCTAGCGGTACGACATGATGATGATGATGATGATTGGTTTGACGCAACTGCAGTTCGAATTCATGATGATGGTACTATCAATCTCTCTGCTTGCCCAGTCAGCTGGGATTGTAGAATACACCGACTGCTTCTTTCCAGGGGGGTAAGAATCCTCCCCAACGAGTGTCCTATATATGACACTAAACAATCTGATGATCAGCTTCCAGTAATGCAGGAGCTTTGGGAAATGCAGAGTACCCATTCGTTACCCTCGCTCCAGGTTCACTCTGGCCCGGAGTGGTAGTATCTGATAAGGGTCCTATCTATGGGTTAAACAGAACTAAACCATGATTTCTTGACTTTACTGTATTTTCATTTAAACTGCGTATTTATGCTACACTGAATTGTGTAAAATAGCAATGTTTTCACATTTAAACTGTGTACCTATGCTAAACTGAATTGCTCGAAATAGAACTGTTTTGACGTCTAAACTGTGTACTTAAGGCAACAAAATTAACTCAAATAAAACTGTTTTGACATTTTATTCTGTGTATTGCCCAGTCGGCTGGGGCTGTAAAATACACCGACTGTACCTCTACCGAGCGATGAGACCCCCCATCAACGAGTGTCCTGGATATGACACTAAACAATCTGATGGGTAGGTTCCAGAAATGCTGGAGCTGTGGGGAATGCGGAGCATCCCTTCATTACCATTGCTCCCAGGTTCAATTTGGCCCAGAATGGTAGCAACTGAGAGGGCCCTATATTTGGGTTAGATAGAACTGCATACTTGTGATAAACTGAATTGTTTGAATTAGAACTGTTTGACTAAATTGGATAGCTTGAGATGGATATGTTTTTGACAATTAAACTGTACTTACATTTCAACTAAGTGCTTACGCTAAACTGAATAATTTGAAATGGAACTGTTTTTGACATTGGAACTGTTCTTACATAAACTGAATTGCTTAATATAGAACTGTTTTTGACATTTAAGTGTGTGTAAACAAAATCTGTACTGATACTAAATCAATTTAACTGAATTAGAACTGTTTGAATAAACTGAATAATCTGAAATAGAATTTTTTTTGACATATAAACTGTGCACTCATTCTAAACTGTGTAATTGTTTGAAATAAAACTGACTATTTGCATAATAATGCTTTTGGCATTAAATAACCTACAAAGGTTGTTATGCCAAAAAAACAACTCTCCGCCACAAGAGAATCCTCATCATCCATGGTTCATTTAATACTTAATTTAAATAAATCTATTTTTTATGGCATATAAATCTTCTTGGGTTATTTAGTGCCAAATCTATCTTTCTAGAAAGACATTAATGATACTATTTAATCCATAGATGGAAAGATTAATAGGTTCTTACCTTTCCCGAGGGTATTTGTCTGAAAGTGAACGTAATAGAACGCCTGGAGTTTGAACTCGCTGACTACAATTCCATATTCCATCTCTTTAACCATTACACCACGAGGACATCCCCTTTAATTTAAATAGCCAATCTAGCTTGTTTAGAGTATATTCAAGGTTTACATTTTTCCTTTCACCTTCCGGTGTATACATCTACCCTTTTAGTAGAATAAAACCTGTCATGAACGATCGGATTAAGTATCAATCGTCACAAATTGACAAACGGGTCACCTAAACCCAGACCTAGAGTTAATTAACGAGAAGAAAAAAAAGAACTTGTATTTTGCTGGTCGGGCGGATTACAGCCTGAAAAAAAAAAGAGAGAAAGCAAATAGATTGACAAATACTTAGACTTTGCCAGGAAACAAAGAGAAAAAAAACTCGGATAAAGATTGTAGTAGGCGCCCTTGAAATGCTCCACTGAGTCGTGGAAAGGAGATTGGAAGAATTAAAAATCAGAGAAAAAATCGAGACCATCCAGCTCACGTCATTGTTTAGATCAGCTCGAATAATAAGAAGAGTCTTGGAGACACGTGGAAACATGCTGAGAATCAGCCCCCTAGTGAAAAGGTACTAGTTTGAGATAGTGCCAAAAACATACTAATTATAATGAGTAAGTAAAGTTGGTGACCTTAGTCGAAGGTGACCCGAAGGCTCCATTTTCAATAGCTACTACACCGAGGTGTAGGGGAGGGGGCTACTCAATTCCCTCTACTCAATTGCTCCACTTGAACCTTGCTTTATAATGCTGAGTGATAAGCAAGGCAGCATCAAATACCATTTTTGAGTCTTTGGTATGACTCGACCTGCGATTGAACCACAGTCTCCCGGGCCATTGCGGAATATTCTACTCTTTAGGCCAAAGACATTATTAAATAAGATATAATTGAGTATACAATTTAACAAATATCTAAATCAATAATATATATATATATATGTATATATATAATTTAAGATATATAATTTAAGCTAAGTATTATTATATCCTTAACTAAGGTTATTAAAGAATGTTGTACTTCCCTAAATTATTATTAAATCTGGAGTTTTAAGTTGAAGTGTATTAAGAATTTAAAAATTAGAAAAAACTAATTTGCTATATTTCCAACCGGTAATAAAACCAAAAAACCGGAAGTGGGCGAAATAGGGAGGAAACTCTTCACCCCTCTTCTACCCTCTCCAACCCTTCCTGTGTCTATTCTGAATTATTTTATCCATTAGATATGAAGAAGTCCTGTTATATATGGTGTTATTGATTCATATCAATACCCATAACAGGATGGAAATAAATTTATAATCCTAATGTGACCGGTTTTTGTTTTTTCTTAAAGAAATTATTGCTCTGTGATGTCAGTTACATTGAGCTCTTTACCAGGAAAATTTAAATGTTCATAGTTGAATGACTTTTTGTCTTGACGGAATTATTCCCAACTCCAGTTTAACTGGACCGAATGATATCTATCTATCTATCTATCTATCTATTTATCTATCTACCGATAATCCACACATGTCTCCCAAGGTCAACTGATTGCGGAATTTAACAGGCATGAAATCAGTGTTACTTTTTTCAGACCGGTTCCGATACCAAGATTAAAGAACCCAACTGCCCGATTATTTACTAATATCTGGATATAGAATAGCTGGGTCTATACCTTTCTAAAAAGTATCTGCTCTGTGAGAAAAGCAAAAAGCCACATTCAGGATTTGAACTGGTGTCCCTGTACACATATCCTCTGATCGTAAACATTACATCATTAACGCTTTTGAATCAATATGATATGACCACGTATATAAATTAGACGTTTATTCCCAGAATGTTCCACAAAATAAATCACACTCCCCCGAGTCCTCTCACAATATTTTACAAGCATAGTACCCGTTAATAATTAAAATGTATTTTTATTGTGTTCGAATTGTTGCATTTGTCTTTAGATAATAAAGTCGATAACGACATGGAACTTAGACCGAGATTGTAAATCGACTGAAGGGTTTCAGAGTCTGCTTCTACCTCACAATACAGAAGATACATATGATAATCGCTCAGGGTAACTAGTTTAAAAAATTAGCCGATTGAATTTGAATGACGTAGAACGCTAACTGGAATTTCCTGTGATGTTAACATCTCGTCATAAATTCAGATAAAATCTTGTGAATTAACGATTCATTTACATCGGAATTTCACGGAAATTCATTATAATGGCATGTCATCGCGTTTGTTAATTTAAACCTTAGATCATTGAATTAAAATTTCGTCCCCGGAAAGGTGGGAATACAACAAAGTTCTGTACAAAGAAACTACAACTTCATCTGACATTACCACGAAGTGACAAAAACCTAACAAAATCTGGGAAGACACTGGTGAGGGGCTTTGGCTGAACAGTATAATGATTATTTATCCCAGAAAACACAACTAAATCCAGAGACATCATCTCGTGTAGGCTTTGTCGGTTGAGGAAATCTTTTTTTAGCTTGGGGAAATAATAATAATAATAATAATATCGCAAGAAAAGATCCATCACCTAATGTACATGGATGACATCAAACTATTTGCAAAAAATGAAAAAGAACTGAAAACTCTAATATACACAGTTAGAATATACAGTCAGGATATAGGAATGGAATTTAGCATAGAAAAATGTGCCATACTTGTAATGAAAAGTGGCAAACAACATATGACTGACGGAATGGAATTACCAAATCAAGACAAGATAAGAACGCTCAAGGAAAAGGAAACCATTAAATACCTGGGAGTCTTGAAGGCTGAGACCATAAAACTTGTGGAAATGAAAGACAAAATTCAAAAAGAATATCTCAGGAGAAATAGAAAACTACAGGAGACAAAACTCTCAAGCCGAAACCTTATCAAAGAAGTAAATCCGTGGGCTGTACCCCTTATTAGATACTCAGGACCCTTTCTCAAGTGGACCAGAGAGGACCTTAAGTAAATGGACCAAAGAATTAGGAAACTAATGACCATGCACAAGGCATTACATCACAGAGACGTCGTTGCCAGACTATATGTATTATGAAAAGATGACGGAAGAGGACTTGCCAGCATCGAAGATAGCGTTGACGCATCGATACAACAACTCGAAGACTACATAGAAAAACACGAACGAGGACTGATAACAGCCATCAGAAACAATACTGACAACACGGTGGACAGCAGAAAGACAATAACCAGGAAACAAAAATGGGAAGGAAAACAACACTATGGGCGTTTTAAACGACTAATAAACAATATCTCACTCGACAAAACCTGGATATGGCTAAGAAAAAAAAACTTTAAGAGAGAAACAGAATCTCTCCTTATAGCAGCACAAAACAACCCCATAAGAACGAATCATATCTAAACGAGGATAGATAAGACTCAACAAAATAGCAAATGTAGGCTATGTGGTGACATAAACGAAACGATCAATCATATAATATGCGAATGCAGCAAATTAGCACAGAAAGAGTACAAGACTAGACACACCTGGGTGGACAAGGTGGTCCACTGGGAAATGAGCAAGAAATTTAAATTTGGCCATAAGGATAAATAGTATATGCACAACCCAGCACCTGTCCAAGAAAATGATACACATAAACTCCAATGGAACTTTGACATACACATGGATCACCTCATCTCGGCCAGAAGACCAGACCTTATAATCAACAACAACAAAAAAAAGAGAATGTGCAAAATTGACGACTTTGCTATCGCGGCTGACCACATAATAAAACTGAAAGAATGTGAAAAGAAGGATAAGTCCCTCGACCTTGCTAGAGAATTGAAAAGGCTGTGGAACGTGAGGGTGACGATTGTACCAATTGTGATTAGTGCTTTTCCCACAACAACTAAAGGATTACTAAAGGAACTGGAGGACTTGGAAGTTGGCGGACGATTTGAGACTATCCAAACGACAGCATTATTGAAAACGGCCAGAATACTGAGAAGAGTCCTGGAGACTTGAGGAGACTTGCTGTCACTCAAACTCCAATGGAATACCGTCAGCTAACGCTGATGTGAAAACTATAATAATATCAATTATTATTATTATTATAATTATTATTATTATTGTGCAAGAAAACCTGCCAAATAGTTGTTTCCCAGCGGACCACAGTGAAAAATCAAAGAAAACGAAAAGATAGACAAGTACTTAGACCTTGCCTGAGAACTAAAAAAGCTATGGAGCATGAAGGATTTGATGTTAGCAATTGTAATTGGTGCGCTCTCAACAATTCCCAAAGGCTCTATAAAAGGGTGGGAAGACTTAAAGATCATACAGTCTATAGCATCATAAGATCGGCTAGAATTCTGAGCAGAGTCCAGAATATTGCTGTCACTCAGACCCCAGTGAAATACTATAATCTAACAATGGTTTAAAAAACTCTCAAGGAATAATAATAATGATAATAAACATCTCGCTAAGAAAAGTAAATTTTAAGACAGAAACAGAATCTCACCTAATGGCAGCACAAAACAGCGACATAAAAACCGACCATATCAAAGCGAGGATAGATAAGACACAAAAAAATAGCAAATGTAGGTTATGTGGTGGCAGAGATGAAATGATCAATCACATAATAAGCGAATGCAGCAAATTGGCACAGAAGGAATACAAGGCTAGACATGACTGGGTGGGTAAGGTGATTTACTGGAAAATGTACAAGAAATTCAAATTTGACCATGCCAACAAATAGTATATGCACAACCCAGCACCTGTCCAAGAAAATGATACACACAAACTCCTGTGGGACTTTGATATACAAACGGATCACCTAATCTCGGCCAGAAGACCAGATCTTATAATAATGAGCAAAAAAAGAGAATCTGCAAAATTGTCGACTTTGCTGCCCCGGCTGACCACAGAATAAAACTAAAAGAATGTGAAATAAGTACCTTGACCTTGCTAGTGAATAGAAAAAACTATGGAACATGAAGGTGACAATTATACCAAGTGTGATTGGTGCCTTTGGCACGGTAACTAAAGGATATTAAAGGGCCTGGAAGATTTGGAAGTTGGCAACCGAGTGGAGACCATCCAAACAACAGCATTTTTGTAAACTGACAGAATACTGAGAAGAGTCCCGGAGACTTGAGGAGACTTGCTGTCACTCAGTCTCCAGTTAAGTACCATCAACTTACGCTGATGTGAAAACTCTAATGAGTAAATAGTAATAATAATAATGACTTGGATGTTGGCAGACGAGTGGAGACCATCCAAATAACAGGATTGTTAAGAACGGCCAGAACACTGAGAAGAGTCTGTGAGACTCGAGGAGACTTGTTGTCACTCAAACTCCGGAGAAAGACCGTCAGCTAACGTTGATATGAAAAACTGTAAAGAAGTAATAATAATAATAATAAAAATAGGAGAGTCCTGAAGATTTTATGAGACTTGCTGTCACTCAAAAGCCAGTGAAAAACCATCAGCTAACGCTGATGTAAAAAAGAAAAAAAACTCTCAAAAAGTAAATTATAATGACAATGATTTTGCAGCCGCAGCGGAACACAGAATGAAACTCAAAGGACATGAAAAGAGAGTGAAGTTGCCAGAACTAGCCAGAGAACTAAGTAAGCAGTGAAACATTGTAACTGGCCCACTTAAAACGTGGAAAGGTGAGTGGAAGTGTTCGAAATCAGAGGACGAATCTAGACCATCCAGATTACAGCATAATTGAGAACAACCAGAATACTGAGAAGAGTCCTGGAGACTTGAGTAGAGAAGCTGTCACTCAAACTACAAAGAAATTCCAGCAGTTAAGACTGATGGGAAAACTTGCAAAAAAAAAAAATTACAATAATCATCATCATCATGTCGTGCCACTAGCACGGATATCCCTGACCCTCTCCTGCCACTTCTCCCTATCATTCATCGTTTTGGCAGGTCTTCAGGGATACATCCCGTATCCTCACATAGCTGCTGTATGTATGTTTGAGCTGGTCGTCCTGTTTTTGCTTGGCCGTATGCGGGGGTCCATAGGAGTACATCACTGATGAGTTCGTCCTTGCTTCTCCAGCAGTGTCCTGCGTGTCTGGTTCGTCTAACGATAATAATAATCGAGGTTTTTCGCACCAGCGTTAGCTAATGATTTCTCACTAGAGTTTGTGTGAGACCAACTCTCCAAGACTCGTCTTAGTATTCTAGCTGATCTAAATAATACTGTAGTTTAGATGATCTCCATTTGTCCTCTTATTTCCATGTCTTCCAGACCTTTTAACAATCTTTTGGGAATGTTCCAAGTGCATCAGTTACTATTGGTATCACAGTCAAGACAGAGATAAAAAAGTTAATCGCATAATTAACGAATGCAAGAAACAGTTCCAATGACCCTACCCTTGTGAAAATACTGATAAATGATTGTTTGGTTTTATGGCATATCAACCTTTGTAGGTTATTTAACGCCAAATCAGTTTTTATACAAATAGTCAGTTCTATTTCAAGCAATCCTGTCTAGCATTGGTACACGGTTTAATTTTCAAAAACATTTCTATTTCAAGCTATTCAGTTTATTCAAACAATTCTAATTCAGCTAATTCCGTTCAACATAAGTATAGATTTTGTTTACTCACAATTAAATGTCAAAACAGTTCTATATTAAACTATTCATTTTCGTGTAAGGACAGCTTCAATGTCAGAAACCATTCCATTTCAAACAATTCAGTTCAAATGTAAGCATTGTTTATTTGTCAAAAACATTTCTATTTCAACCTATTCAGTTTAGTCAATCAGATCTAATTCAAACAATTCAGTTTAGCATAAGCGTGCAATTTAGTTCTATTTAACCCATAGATAGGGCCCTATGTATTCTAGGCCAGATTGGGTTTGGAAGCCATGGCAACAAAGGATTGATGCGCATTCTCGAAAGCTCCAGCATCATTGGAACCTCACCATCAGATTGTTTAGTGTTATATCCAGGACTTTCATTGGGGGTTCTTACGCCTCTGATGTTGGTGTATTCTGCAGCCCCAGCCGACTGGGCCAGCTGATAGATAGTATATGTTCAAACCAAAAACTCATCATAATCCTATTTACCCAACCCCTCCGCTCGGGCAGGATATGACACAAGGTCAATTTTTAAAGGGAATTTAAAAGGTTTGAATTCAGAATTTCCCTTCTCCTAGACGAGTTGCCTCACCAAGGCTGAAGAACTCAGTCTGTCCTACTATTTACCCATTGCTGGAGGGAAAATAATTGGATTCATACCTTTCCCAAGAGTATTAGTGCTACGTGAAATGCAATCAGTCTCGTCCAGGATTTGAACTCGTGTCGTCGTGTCCTTTTCCTACGACGATAACCATTACATCACGGGCACCTCCATAAAAAAAAAAAAACTCGTCATAATAAACATGAATCATAAACCTTCTGGGACTTAGAGATACAAACGGGTTTTAACATGACTTTCAGAAGAAGAAAACCGAGTATTCATTGCTATCTAGTGGATTTGGTCCGGCCAGTAGGTTACTAAGTGAAAATGAAGGAAGACTTACAGTGGCACAAATACTAGGATATATCCAAATTACTAAAAAAGCTGTTGAATGAGAAGTTGACAGTGATCCGTTTGTAATTTAGCACCCTTAGAAAGCTCAGCAAAGGCATGAGAAAGAGGCGTGAAGAATTATATATCATCGCTGATAATATCAAGTATATATATATATATATAGTCATCCACAGACAGATCTGTTTCGTTCTATCAGAACTCATCAGTCTGGCTAGACTTACTAGATTCTCGTAGCTGGGATCGAAAACCGGTTGACTCAAATGCCAATCCAAGACTCTACCCTTCAGCCACGAGGAAACCAGCAGCAGCGAAGTAAATTTTAAACGGTTATAAATCATCATTACTATTTGTTACGGCCACCGGCCACGGTAGGATTATAGTGCAAGAACTACTATGTGGACCGGAAGTGGGGGAAGGCGATTGGCGAGTCTTCGAGTCCTAGTAACAGGGGAAGAAGCAGCCGAGAAGGGGCAAAGGTGTTGACCCGGATAAGGAGAAGACATGCCATGGGTCGAGACAGGGAGGGCGCTTTACCGCCAAAAAGAAACGAAACCCAAAAAGTTTCGAGCTTCGTCAAGGAAGAGAAAGGTCGCCTTTTCACGGGGTCCAGTGAAAAGGGAAATCCTAGTCCCAAATTGGCATATAGAAGCATTTAGCTCCGTTGGGTAAGAACCTGAGGGTCAACGTAAAAGAAAAGGGAAACAAAAATTGGTGTCTTGCAACTCGTTGATAGGAGATTAACGAATATAAGAAAAAAAAGAAAAAATTAACAAAAGAAAGGAAAGATAAAAAAAAAAAAGGTTAGTCAAAATTTTTATCAAGAATAATATACGTAACCTAAATAAAGGTCCGTATCAAGACTATTCCAAAGAAACATTTTTGAGGCTGTTCATCAGCAGCTAGTTTCGGAGGAAAACCTATTTGGTTAAAATTTGTACATCCATAAAGACGAAGAGGAGAGACTCTTGTTCTTCGGTGAAAGAAGAAAAAAAAAATACTTTGTCTTATTGGAAGAACTTAGTCAGATACTGTTGGGAGCGACTTCTCCTCCACATTTCTGTATATTTTTTTGTTGTATTCGTTTTGTTCTTTGTTTGTCTGTTGTCACAGTTGTGCTTTCTTTTAAATGAAAAAATATATGAATGATACGTATATAAAGAAAAGGAAAAAAACGACTCCGCGTTATATTGTTTGTCTGGTTCAGAATTCCCCACGTATCCATTCATATCACGTTGACCTCTTTAACCTTCAAACCCTCATTCGTCCGTGGTCTTAGTAACTCACACATAGGACTCTGTCCATATCCCGAAAAATTAAAAATACGGGTGGAAACCCGTTACATATTGTTTACATACATCCGTTTAACGGCTACCGAGAGCTCAATCAATATATGAAGGGCCTTGCATATACGCTAATAGCAACGCGATTACTTCATTCGCTAGAGAGCTCAACCCTACGGGGGTAGGGGAACATATACATATAGTCATCCACATTATATACGAATACCTAGTTTGTGTATTAAGCACTCTTACATTGAAATTAAAGTATTCTGTCGGGGTATTTCTTTTGAGTTAGCATTGCGATGTTGGTTGATTATTTTCAAGCACTAAGAATGTTTTGAATCTTTTTATTTCTATGGAATTTTTTCCCAAATATAAATTTATATTATATATATATATATTTTTTTTTTAATTGAATCATCTTAGTTTTTTGACACCGTCAACGAAGCAGTATGTCTGTGGATGTCAATATATATATATTACCCCTATCCCTGTGGGGTTGAGCTCTCTAGCAAAGAAAGTAATGTTTGCCACTCGCGTAAAGCAAGGCTCTTCAAATGAATTGAGCTCTCGGTAGCCGTTAAGCGGATATATGTAAACAAAAACAAATGTGGTACATAAGCGTTTAAATTTCCTTCGCTTGCGCTGGTTTCTTCGTGGCTGAACGGTCGAAGCTTGGATTGGCATTACAGTCAGCCTGGTTTCGATCCAAGCTTCGGGAATCCAGCCTGTCTAGCCACACCGATGAGTTCTGATAGAACAAAACAGTCTATATGTGGATGAAAAAAGATATATATATGTACACTCTTCACAATGGTGACTTATACTGCGTGCTACTTTCGTTAAGAAAAGCAAGATCCATCTCTTTCTCCTTCCAGCTATGATTATGCCATATTGTGCCACGTAACCATAGTAGGACCACCGATCTAAGAGGATAAGAATTCAAAGCCAGAACTTGTGATGTGCTTTTTTCTCTCGCCGAGAAAACCTGGAAGAATCCAGAAAATGTAACCTTAATAAATACTTGTTCTAGAGCTCTGGGGAGTGCCACTTCATTGCATTCACTTCGAGATGAACTCTGACCTGGACTGGTAGTGCCTATTAGGGTCCCATTCATAAAGAGGATTTGGCATTAAATAACCTTCAATGGTTGATATGCCGTAAAACCCAATCAAACCAATTCATATATATTTAATATACTAATAAAGAGGATTTGCATTAAATAACCTACAATGGTTGATATCTCATAAAATTGAACCATACCAAACCAAAGCAAACCAAACCAAATCAATCCTTCTTCAGTGTTCTTTTTTTCGTTTTTCATTTTCTTCTTTTTTCTTTCCATTCGCCTATAATTTCTTTTATTTTGTTCTTTTTTTCTTTACTGCATGTTTTTCGACTTTCATACCTTTCTTCTTTTTCCTTCCTTCCTTCATTCATTCATTTTGCGTATTCTTTACTGATTTATTCGTCTCTTTTTTCTTTTTTATTTTCTTGTATAATTTTCTTCCTTTCTTTTTCATTTAATAGTTTTACTCATTTCCTTCCTTATTCATTTAATTCAATCAAGCTTTCATTCACCATATTCACTGTTCTCTTTTTCACGCCAGCTTTATTTATTTCTTCAATTAACTTCATTCATATTCCTTCATTTTTCTTCTTTTCGAAATTTTCATTACTTCATTTAATTATTTATTTCCTGTTTCCTTCTTTATTTTCTTTATTCAATCCAGCTTTCTATTAAAACACTCATTTTTTTTTTCTCTCCAGTTTTCTTTTTTTTTTCTTTCAACTTCATTCACAGTGCTTATTTTTTCATTCTTCTTTAAATCTTTTTTTTTATTTCGTTTAACTTTTTTGTCCTTTTTTTTTTTTCGGTGACTTTGACGAGATGAAGACTTTTTTTATCTTAATCTATGTCCTTTAAAAATACCTTATATCATTAAAGTACAGTAATTTTTCTTTCTTTTTTAAAATTTGATTTGAGCAACCAGGCTGAAGTAACGATCGCTAGGTGGAGCTAGCTGAAGGATATTCCCTCTATTGTTTCTAACCGGAAGAAATATGATTGGTTGTTGGTCGAGCCAGAGGTTTATGGGGCATGTAACGCGTGTGATGTCGATTCGTATTAGCACGAAATCAACAAAACTTGTTAGAAGTGTCCATTATTAAGCAGAGGGATAGAATCTGAATTGCGCGTAGGTGGTTGGCAAGGGAGATAATTCAGTGATGTTAAGACGAGTAACAAAAGAAGACAAAAGAATGCGAGGTTTTTTGCCGATGTAAAAAAAACAAAACAAAGAAACAAAAAATACTCGGTAAAAGTTAATGAAGAAAAGTCAATGTGGGAAATGCAAAGCGCGAAAGAACAACAACAACAAAAAACAGAAAGAAAGAAGATATTATTTGGATAAAAAGAAATAATAGAAGGAAATTGTAAGGGTTAGAAATAAAAAGGTAAGAAAATAAATGAAGATACATTTAAAGAAGAAGACGAAAAATATGCATGAAGCGGGAAAGAGATAGATAGATAGATGAGAACAGAATTACAAAGATAGATGTTAATCGAATGAGGTAGATTGATGTCAACAGAATTATATATATATATATATATATATATATATATATATATATATATATAGATAGATAGATAGATAGAGAGAGAGAGAGAGAGAGAGAGAGAGAGAGAGAGAGAGAGAGAGAAGGAGATCAAACTAAATGAATTCACCGAAAAATAATAAATTACTGTGAAAGAAAGAAAGAAACAAAGAAACAAAGAAAGAAAATTCTGTAGAAAAATATTTATTGTGAGGAATGAAAAAAAAAGCGCAAAATAAATAAACAAATAAATAATAAATTGAAGGAAAAGTAAAAAAGGAATAACTGAAGGAGAAATACGTAGAAATATTAAATGGCAATTTGGAAGGAAAAGAAAAATGAAATGAATACACTGAAAAGAAAGAAAGAAAGAAAGAAAGAGAGAGAGAGAGAGAGAGAGAGAGAGAGAGAGAGAGAGAGAGAGAGAGAGAGAGAGAGATTGTATGTAAAGAAAAAAGAAAGAACTTTTAAGCTGAAGGGGAAAGAAGAAAAAAAATTAAAAAAAGAAATAAATAGATGGAAACATCAAAAAGAAAGAACGAAAGAATAAATGAAAGAAAGAAAGAAAGAAAAAAAGAGAAAGAAAGAGAGAGAGAATGTATGTAAAGAAAAGGTAGAAATAAATAAATGGAAAAATCAAAAAGAAAGAAAGAAAGAAAGAAAAAAGAAAAGAAAGAGAGAGAGAGAGAGAGAGAGAGAGAGAGAGAGAGAGAAAATGTATGTAAAGAAAAAAAAAGAACTATTAAGCTGAAGGGGAAAGCAAAAAAAAAGAAAAAGTAGAAATAAATAAATGGAAAAATTAAAAAGAAAGAAAGAAAGAAAGAGAGAGAGAGAGAATGTAAAGAAAAAAGAAAGAACTATTAAACTGAAGGGGAAAGAAGAAAACAGAAAAAGTAGAAATAAAAAGATGGAAACATCGAAAAGAAAGAAAGAAAGAAAGAAAGAAAGAAAGAGAGAGAGAGAAAGTGAGAGAGAGAGAGAGAAAATCTATGTAAAGAAAAAAGAAAGAACTATTAAGCTGAAGGGGAAAGAAGAAAACAGAAAAAGTAGAAATAAATAGATGGAAACATCACAAAGAAAGAAAGAAAGAAAGAAAGAGAGAGAGAGAGAGAAAGTGAGAGAGAGAGAGAGAGGGAAAATCTATGTAAAGAAAAAAGAAAGAACTAATAAGCTGAAAGGGAAAGAGGAAAACAGAAAAAGTAGAAATAAATAAATGGAAACATCAAAAAGAAAGAAAGAAAGAAAGAGAGAGAGAGAGAGAGAAAGTGAGAGAGAGAGAGAAAATCTATGTAAAGAAAAAAGAAAGAACTATTAAGCTGAAAGGGAAAGAGGAAAACAGAAAAAGTAGAAATAAATAGATGGAAACATCAAAAAGAAAGAAAGAAAGAAAGAGAGAGAGAGAGAGAGAGAGAGAAAGTGAGAGAGAGAGAGAAAATCTATGTAAAGAAAAAAGAAAGAACTATTAAGCTGAAAGGGAAAGAGGAAAACAGAAAAAGTAGAAATAAATAAATGGAAACATCAAAAAGAAAGAAAGAAAGAAAGAGAGAGAGAGAGAAAGTGAGAGAGAGAGAGAAAATCTATGTAAAGAAAAAAGAAAGAACTATTAAGCTGAAAGGGAAAGAGGAAAACAGAAAAAGTAGAAATAAATAAATGGAAACATCAAAAAGAAAGAAAGAAAGAAAGAGAGAGAGAGAGAGAAAGTGAGAGAGAGAGAGAAAATCTATGTAAAGAAAAAAGAAAGAACTATTAAGCTGAAAGGGAAAGAGGAAAACAGAAAAAGTAGAAATAAATAAATGGAAACATCAAAAAGAAAGAAAGAAAGAAAGAGAGAGAGAGAGAGAAAGTGAGAGAGAGAGAGAGAGAGAAAATCTATGTAAAGAAAAAAGAAAGAACTATTAAGCTGAAGGGGAAAGAAGAAAACAGAAAAAGTAGAAATAAATAGATGGAAACATCACAAAGAAAGAAAGAAAGAGAGAGAGAGAGAGAGAGAAAGTGAGAGAGAGAGAGAGAAAATCGATGTAAAGAAAAAAGAAAGAACTATTAAGCTGAAAGGGAAAGAGGAAAACAGAAAAAGTAGAAATAAATAAATGAAAACATCAAAAAGAAAGAAAGAAAGAAAGAAAGAAAGTGAACAAAACGTACGGAAATTAAACCCACACTAAAAAAAAATGTAAAAAAAGGTAAAAAACATAAAGAGATGTATGATTGTAACGGGAATAATGAAGAATAAAAAAGAAAAAGTTACATTTCAACAGTAAAGGAAGGAAGGAAGGAAGAAATAGGAAAGAATAAAAGGAATCAAGCAAGTAAGGAAGTTTGTTTTTTTTAATGAAGAAGAATATGGTTTGGTTTGTTTGGTTTTATGGCATATCAACCTTGGTAGGTTATTTAACGCCAAATCCATTTTTATGTAAATAATCTGTTCTATTGAAAACAGTTCAGTTTAGCATAAGTACACGGTTTAATTGTCAAAAACATTTCCATTTCAAAGTATTTAAGTTGTTATATGTAATACTTCAGTTAAGTGGAAATACAGTTTTAATGTCGAAAAACAGTTCAATTTGAAATAATTCAGTTAAGCATAAGCACACAGTTTAAGTGTAAGTACGGTTTAATTGTCAAAAACGTTTCTATTTCAAGCTATTCAGTTTACTCAATTCATTTTAGCATAAGTATGCTGTTAATTCTATTTAACCCATAGATAGGGCCCTATCAGGTGCTACCACTCCGGGCCAGAATGGACCTGGGAGCGATGGCAATGAAGGGGTACTCCGCATTCCCCAAAGCTCCAGCATTGCTGGAATCTCACCATCAGATTGTTTGGTGTCATATCCAGGACACTCGTTGTGGGGGGGGGTCTTACCCCTCTGCAGAGAAGCAGTCGGTGTATTTTACAGCCCCAGCCGACTGGGCAATAAAGAAGAAGATCTTTAAAGAAAAAAGGAGAACGTAAAAAAGAAAATACGGTTCAATTAAAAATGTTCGTTTCTTTTCTTAAATAAAAGATATTTTTTATTTAATTTAAAAGAATGCTTACGTAGTTGCATGGGGTTGTAGAACACACCGATTGCTTCTCTGCATAAGGCTAAGCCCCCTACCCCTCCAAAGATTCCCTGGGTATGACAATAAACAATCTGCTGGTGAGTCTTTTAGCTTCGGGGAATTTGGAGTACCCCTTCATTGTCATCACTCCCAGGTCCACTCTGACCCGGACTGGTAGCATCTAATAAGGTTCTATCTATGGGTTAAATAGAACTATTTGACCATTAAACTCTGCCCCAGCAAATGACAGGCAAAATGGAATTGTTAGAAATGGAATTGTTTTATAGTTAACCGTGTGCAAACAAATGACTGATGTTTAATTGAATTGTTAGTGATACATAGAAATACCTGAAACCATGAAATTGTCAAAAAATGAAAGAAAAATGTTCAACAGAATGATTAGTGTTAAATAGCAATAGTTGTCACAAATTCACTGTTTGTTAGTAAAAAAAAACAAAAAAAAACAATGAATATTGAATAGAATTATTAGTGCTAGATTGAAATTATCAAAGCCATTTCACTGTATCATCATCATCATCATCATCATAACGTGCCGCCAGCACGGATATCCCTGACTGTCTCTCGCCACTTCTCCCAATCGTTCATCGCCTCTGGCAGGTTTTCAGGGCTACATCCCGTATCCTGTAGAATACTCCGACTGCTTCTCTGCCGAGGAGTAAAACCCCATCAGCGAGTGTCCTGGATATGACACTAAACAATCTGATGGTGAAGTTCCAGTAATGCTATCACTTTGAGGAGGTTTGATTACCCTTTAATTGCCATCGGTCACAGGTTCAATCTGTCTTGGAGTCGTAGCATCTGATAGGGTCCGATATATGGGTCAAATAGCGCTAAACTGTGTATTTATTTATGCTAAACGGAGTTATTTGAAATAAAACTGTTTTGATATTAAAAATGCATACTAATGCTAAACAGAATTGTTAGCAATAGAACTGTTTTTGATATTTACACGATGTGCTTATGCTAAACTGAACTGTTTGAAATAGAACTGTTTATGCATAAAAATGGATGTAGCATTAATGACATACCATGGTTGATGTACCATAAAACAAAACAAAACAAAACAAATCGAATATATATATATATATATATATATATGTGTGTGTGTGTGTGTGTGTGTGTGTGTGTGTGTGTGTGTGTGTGTATCTTATTCCTCAGCATGTCTAGTCATCTTACTTGGATGGTATTTGATATGTGAGTCAGAGGGACGTTCAACTGCTGGTTTGTGGAGAGCTACTTCCGGAGTGGGTTCCAAAAAGCACAACACATTCTTATGTAATTGGCTTGCTTGAAAATTAGGACTTCAAGAGTTGAAAATCGGAGGAGGACGAGCAAAGACAATCCGAACTACCACATTGGTCAGAATACTGTGAAGAGTCCTTGGGACCTCAAGAGTCTTGTTGTCACACCGACCAAAAATAAATACCATCAGCTAACATAAGCATTAAAGTCAAACAAGAATGTTTAGTTTGGCTTGGATTTTGGCCTATCAACCATTGTAGGTTATTGAATGCCAAATCCATTTTTATACATAAAAACAATTCTATTTCAAACAATTCAGTTTTGTTTCCACACAGTTAAATGTCAAAAACTGTTCTATTTTAAACAACTCAATTTAGCCTGTGTACACAGATTTGTTGTATTTGACCCATAGATAGAACTTTATCAGGTACTACTACTCCGGTACAGAGTGGACCTTGATCAGTCGAATGGGGCTGTAGAATACACCGATTACTTCTTCGTAGAAGGATAAGACCCACATCCAACGAGTCTTTTGGGTATGACCATAAACATGTGGTTTCAGTAATGCTGGAGCTTTGGAGTATAGAAAGTATCCCTTAAATGCCACTGCTCCATATTCCAATCTGACCCGGAATGGAAGCAACTTATAGGGTCCTATCTATGGGCCAAATAGAACTAAACTGCGTACTTATGCTAAAATGAACTGCTTGAAATATGATTGTTTTTACGTAAACTGCGGGCTTATGCTAAACAGAATTGTTTTAATAGAACTGTTTTTGACATTGAAAGAGTACTACGCTAAACCAAATTGCTCGAAAAAGAACTGTTTTGACATTTAACCCTGTGTAAACAAAAATAAACTTTTACTACAGCAAATTGTTTGAGTTAGAACTGCTTAACTAAACTAAATTGCTTGAAATAGATTTGTTTGACAATCTGCGTAATGCTAAACTGAATTGTTTTGAAATAGAACTGTTTATTTGTATAAAAATCGATTTGACTTAAATAACCTACAAAGTTTGACATGCCATAAAACCCAAACAAAAAACATAAATTGATTTACTCGAAATAACAAACTACCCAGTTTCTACCACCTCATCAAAACACATAAAACTGACACAACACTCCAGATCAGACCCGCCATTTCCAGCTTCGATGGACCTCTTTATAAAATACCATGGAGTCTCGCACAAATATTGAAAAATTCCCACCTTTTCAAGACACGTCAAAAAATTCTGATGAACTCATTCACAGACAAACAAATCTAAATACAGAACAACTTAATAAATTACGTATTCAGCTAATACCATCAGCTAACATTAGCGTTCATGTAAAACAAGAATGTTTAGTTTGGCTTGGATTTTGGCCAATCAATTATTGTAGGTTTTTCAATTCCAAATCCATTTTTATATAAAAACAATTCTATTTCAAACAATTCAGTTTTGTTTCCATACAGTTAAATGTCAAAACCTGTTCTATGTCAAACAACTCAGTTTAGCATGAATACACAGATTTGTTGTATTTGACTCATAGATAGTACCTTATCAGGTACTACCACTAGGGGACTGAGTGGACCAGTCGGCTGGGGCTGTTGAATACACCGACTACTTTTCTGTAGAGGGGTAAGTCCCACACCCAACGAGTCTCCTAGATATGATTCAGCTAAGATGTAATCTCCCTCTACACCACAGTACCTGCACACCCAGCAATCGATATCAGATCAGAAGATATAATAACCAAGAACCTACATTGACACAAATTAATAGTAACAGACATACACCAACTATTATCCATTATATTAGACAATACATACTTAACTTACAACGGAAATACCTACAAACTAACATCAGGACTACCCATGGGATCCAGTATATCAGGCATACTAGCCATTTCATATATGGGCAAACTAGAACGTCGAGCACTATCCATCTGCCCATGATGCATATTCTTCAGAAGATATATAGAAGATATACTTATGTTAAAATCATCCAAAGAAGAAGCTACCGCCATATATGAGAAGTTCCAAAACATAGACATATTCAGTTTAAGATAGATCATCCCGATAACACTGGTCCCCTGTTACTCGTAAAATTAAAAATGCAATATCACCAACTGGTAAAATTTACACTATTTTCTATAAAAAAACCCACCACTAAAAACCTCTTCGTGCATTTCAAATCAGCACTTCCACTCAGTGCCAAATCAAATTACATTAGAAATGAAATTAAACGAATCCACTATTGATGCAGTTTGTAAAAGACAAAATTACACATACTACTCACTTTATAAACACCCTCAGACACAATGATTATCCAACATCAATCACACGGCATTTAAATAATAAGAAATCTCGGAAACCACATAGATCCTCTAACACCTGTTTCCTGAAACTCTCACATTTAAGTGATAATATTACCTAAGAAATACGTACGGCTATTTACAGGGAAGAGCTTGATATACAACTGGCCCACTCTGGACCGTCATTACGCCAATACCTAACGAAGAAAAATAACAATACAATCACAACATGCACTCGAGCCAACTGCCCAATAAGAGATCCAAATATATGCCAAACAACTTACACTATCGTTTATTTTGCTTGAAATGCCATAATTTTTCTATAGGAAGTACAATCAAATCACTCTACAACAGAATTAAAGAACACTTTAACACACGTGCATCCTCATTCCATAAACATTTAAATAAATACAAAGATAATGATGATAATTTATCCATTAAAATAAAAGCAGCAGTACGGAATGTTGGTAATCTCAGAATTGAGTAAGCTTTATCAAGAGACGTGGGGATGGAAGGGCTACCAAAGGGAGAATTCTTTCCTTGGTTTTCGTTTGTACATTTTTCGGGATTTTCCTCCCATCCCCATCATATATATTCATTATAAATAAATCATAAACTGTAAATAAAGTCATACACCACTTTCGGGGTTTTTAAGTAGGTCTTTTTCCATAGAGTAAATGTGGTATTTTGGTGACTGCAGCGCACATGGCGATGGATGAATGGTTATATATTGTACTGTTGAATGGGTCGGCAAATGTGGCTAGCTAGGTTCCCTTAGAATTCATAGTTAAAGCAAGACCACTCCCTTTCACCTCCCCCAAAACCTTAAGGCCTTGTGCCTTCATTGTATTTATTTTTACAATGAAATAAAAGGAAGCTTTATTAATAGCTAAGTTACAACCTTAGATTAACAGAAGGTTACAATTAAATACCAAATATCTCATTAATTAACGTGCACATTTTAAATACATATTAAATTTTTGAAATAAATAAAATAAAAACAAAAAATAAAAACAAAATAAAACTAAATTAGATTACATCAAATTGATTAGGAAAACTGAAGTCACGTCTATTCCTCATAGCGTTTAAACACCTCACGTAACACTATGATTACAGTACCCAACATAGCGTTCTAACAACCCACGTGGCACCATGTTTACAACGTTCAACAAAAAATTGAGCCTCTAACATCGTGTTCATTTATTTAAAAAAAGTCTCTGACGATGCAGTTTTACTTCGAAATTAATTAGACACAAAAAATTATTATTTTTCAGTGGAATAGCCCTATAAATTAATTCAATACTATAAAATAAGATAATTTGTGCAATGTTTCAAGCAAATTATAAAATACTTTTATAAACTGATTGTTTGAAATAGAACTGCTTTGACATTTAAATTGTGTACTCATGCAAAACTGAATTGTTTGAAATGGAACTCTTTTCGTATGCAAAACTGAATTGTTTGAAATAGAACTGTTTTGACATTTAACTGTGCACAAACAAAAACTATACCGAATCGTTTTACATAGAACTATTTTACTTAACTGAATAGCTTGAAATAGAAATGTTTTTGACAATCAAAACTAGTATTTATGCTAAACTGAATTGCCTGAAAAAAAACTGTTTATTCGTATAAAATGGATTTGGCATTAAATAATCTGCAAAGTTTGATATGCCATAAAACCAAACAATCATTTATCAGCATTTTCACAAGGGTAGGGTCATTGGAACAGTTTCTTGCATTCACTAATTATGCGATTAACTTTTTCATCTCTGTCTTGACTGTGATACCAATAGTAACTGATGCACTTGGAACATCCCCAAAAGATTCTTAAAAAGCCTGAAAGACATGGAAACAGAACAGAGGAGACCTTTGAACGATAGCAATAAAGAGGCACTTCGCATTCCCCAAAGCTCTAGCCTCACAATTATATTGTTTAAAGTCATCTAGAGGACACTCGTTGGGGAATGTTACCCTCTGCAGAGACGCAGTCAATATATTCTGCAGAAAATATGTACATAGAAAATGTAGGCTATGTGGTAACAGAGACAAAACGATCAATCACATAATAAGCGAATGCAGCAAATTAGCACAGAAAGGGTGCAAGACTAAACATGATTAGGTGGGCAAGGATATCCACTGGGAAATGTGTAGGAAATTTAAATTTGACCATACGAAGAAACGGTATATGCACAACCAAGCATCTATCCTAGAAAATGATACACATAAACTCCGATGCGACTTTAACATACACACAGATCACTTAATCTCGACCAGAAGACCAGACCTTATAATAATCAAGAAAAAAAGAGAATTTGCAAAATAGTCGACTTTGCTGTCCCGGCTGACCACAGAATAAAACTGAAAGAATGTGAAAAGAAGGATACGTAGCTTGACCTTGCAAGAGAATTGAAAAAGCTATGGAACATGAGGATGACGATTGCACCACTTGTGATTGGTACTTTTTGCACAGTAACTGATGGATTATTAAAGGGCCTGGAGGACTTGGAAGTTAGCGGACGAGTTGAGACTATCCAAATAACAGCATTATTGAAAATGGCTAGAATACCGAGAAGAGTCCTGGAAACTTTGAGAAGACTTTCTGTCTCTCAAACTCCTGTGAAAAAACCATCAGCTAAGACTGATATGAAAAACTCTAAAGGAGTAAATAATAAGTGAACATGAATGAAAGCGAAAGGTAAATAAATACTTGCCAGAATACAGAAAATTCTGTAGAGCATGGGGTTAAAGTTAATACAAGTCGTGGTTTGTGTGAACGAATGATTCCTTGGAGACTTGAAAATACATTGGAGGAACTAGAAAATATGTCGCATAACCAAAACCATCCGGACTTCAGCATTGCTGAGATTGGCTAGAATACTGAGAAGAGTCCTGGTGACCTGAGGAAATTTACTTTCACTTAGACTCATTTGAAAGACCATCAGCCAAAGCTGGTGTATAAAATTAGCAAGAAATGAAATAATAATAATAATAATAATAATAATAATAAGTTGTGATAAAAATGAAACGATCAATCACATAATGAGCGAATACAGTAAATCAGCATAGAAAGAGTGTGAGACTAGACACGACAGGGTGGGCACAGTGATCTACTGGGAATTGCGCGAAGAGTTGAAATTTGACCATACAAACAAATGGTATACAAACAACCCGAATCTACCCAGCAGCCCGAGGCACACCAGCCCCTCCAGGATTTTTAGATACAAGCAGATCACCAAATCTCACCCAGACGACCAGACCTATTAATAATCAACAAGAAAAGAGAACGTACCGTATTGTGAACTTTGCTTTTCTGGCTGAGAAATAGAGTAAGATTGAAAGATGGCGAAAAAAAAGATAAGTACCTGGACTTGGCTTGAGAATTTAAAACACTTGGAAACATGAAAATGACGGTGGTACCAATCGTAATTGGCGTCCTTTAGATGGTTCCCAAAGAGTTGGGAAAATAGACGTTAGGAATTTGAAAATACATGAAGAATAAAGACCATACATACCACAGAATTATTGAAATCGTTTAGAATACTTTCTTCTATTCCTTCCATTCAACAGAAGATAAACTGGAATATTTTACAAATTAGAATGTGTCTAATCTTCCAGCATTGTCTTTTCTCTTTCCGTCTTTCTTTCATTATTTCTTTTTATCTTTTTAGTCTTTTGTCTGGCTCTCTTTCTTTCTCGGTAAATATACAAACACACACACACACACACACACACACATATGCAAAAGCTGTTCTAACCAATTGGGCACTGCGGTATCCAATGACGTAATATATAAATAAACAGTTCAATACAAAAGGCGTAAATAATCCCAAGCTAACGTAGGTCGCTGAAATGACTGAACGGTAAAATTTTCAGTCTAACATAAAGTTAAGCGGGTTTCGATCCCACCTTAAAGTGTCCAACCTGTCTAGCCACACAGAATAGTTGTGATACAACGTCTCTGTTTGTGGATGACTACACACACGTATATATATATATATATTAAGTTTGTTGCTTTCTCTATACATCATCTCTCTCATTCTTTATTTTTTCCTGTTTTCCTTCCTTCGTTCAAGCAGATGAGAAAAGCGTCTGATGTACAGCGTAATAACTTCTACCCTATCCCTTCGCTTTCTTTATTTTTCTTTGATACCCTATTTTATGTTCTTCCTTTTCATTCTTCACAATCAAAATCTTCTGGTTCATTATTAAACTGGGACAGTGATATGTCATATTCGAACACACTTATTTTATTAAGATTATAGATAACGAACTTCTTGAGCAGAGTTAAGGTGGAGGTAACAGTTACACCATTTATAATTGGAACCCTTGGAACAAAGCTCAAAACGGTTGTAGTTCTCCTTAAGGAGCCATCCATGGGTCAGGGATAATTATCATTAATATCATTATTCCTTGCCGGTTTTTCACACCATTGTTAGGTTATGGTCTTTCACTGGAGTCCGAGTGACTGCAGGTCTCCTCAAGTCTCCAGGACTCTTCTCAGTATTCTGACTGATGAAAGCATTGCTATAGTATTAATGGTCTCTGCTCATTCTCCGATTATAGTACTGCCCTTTCCGGAGACTTTGGGTATCGTTCCGCGCGCACAAATTACAATTGGTATTAGAGTCACCTTCATGTTCCATAGCTTTTTCAGTTCTCTGGCAAGATTCAAGCACTTGTCTCTCTTTTGTATTTTTTTTAAATTTTCACTCTTTCGACCGCCGGGACGACAATGTCCAAGAGTCGACAGGTGCCCCCCCTTCTTTTTTGTTTAAAATGACAAGGCCTGGTCTTCTGGACGGTATAAAGTGATGTGTTTGTATCTAAAAATTCCTGAGAATTTTATAGGTCTAATTCTCCAGAACGAATTATTTTGAGAGAGTTTGTTTTTTTTAACCAGCGTTAGCTGATGGTCTTTCACTGGAGTCTGAGTGACAGCAAGTCTCCTCAAGTCTCCTCAAGTCTCCAAGACCCACCTAAGTATTTTGGCCGACCTCAGTAGTGCAGTAGTTTGTATGGTCTCCACTCGTCCTCTTATTTCCAAGTTCTCCAGTCCCTGTACCTGTCATTTGGTGAATATACCGAGTGTGCGTATTACAATTAGTATCACCGTCATTTTCATGTTCTAAAGTTGTTGTTTTTTTTTTCAGTTCCCTTATCTCTCTTTTCGCCTTGCTTCAGTTTTACTCTATGGTCTGCGGGGATGGCAAAATTCTCAAAACGGCAAGTTTTTTGTTTGTTTATTAATATTATTATTATTATTATTGCAGTTGAAAAGAAATTGATAAGATTATTTAGATGTGCTCAAAAATATATCACAATACTCGAAAATCTTCAAATATTTGCTAACGAATGGTCAATATTAAGTAGAATTAAAAAGTATTAATAGCAATAATTGATACCCTTAAAGTTAGAAGGAATTCCCCTATGTGCGGTGGCTAAAGTGCTGGACAGTAATATTTTAGTTAGCAAGTTCGAGATGAGGTTTGCAGTTACGTTCACTTTTGAATTATCATCATCATCATACCGTGCTGCTCACACAGATTTCCCTAACTCTCTCCCCCCCACTCTCTCTCTCTCTCTCTCTCAGTATGCGTCTCAATCATCCATCGCTTCCGGTATTTCTTCCAGGCTACATGCTGTGTCCGTACTGAACTGTCCGTGTGAATAGGTCCATTGGAGAAAGTCGCTCATGAGTTCGTCCTTCTTCTTCGAGCAATGTCCTGCATGTCTTGTTCGTCTAATTTGGATGGTCTTCGAGATGGGTGGTTGGTGGCTGTACAGCCACTTTCTAACATATACCCTTGTGAAATGAACTAATATACCCCTCAACGCAACGGTTTAAATAGTATCACTGCTGTTTTTCAACAAGGATGACATTGACATTAAATAACCCATGAAGGTTGTTATGCCAGTTAAAACTAAAAACACAACCCAAACCATTCAAATGTGCGCAAACTAATGCGTAACGGTACGGGATCGTAAATATCATGTGGGTAACACTCCAATTATGGATCCCCACACATGGCTGCGCAAAAGCAGGGCGTCCAGCTCGAACGTACATTCAGCAGCTATGTGAGGATACAGGGTGTTGTCCTGAAGACCTACCTAGAGCGATGAACGATAGGGAGAAGTGGCGAGAGAGGATCAGGGATATCCGTGCTACCAGCACGATATGATGATGAGGATGAACACTCCAATAAATAAAATAAGCATTACCTTACGTGACCCAAAATGAATCGATGTTACCTTTTGCCAAATACAAAGCGGCACTTTTTTTTTCTTTAGATACGAAGATCTATTACAGGTCTGCAACATTTATATCGACCTCAACGAATACGAGAGAAATAGATTACAAGATATTAGTTATTACTGAGAAACGCAAAGAGTCTCATTTGTGAGAGACGAATGATCATAACACCGACTTCTCTTCTCTTATCCCGACCAAACCCTGCTCCCAAGTCGTGGCATGTGCTCGCATATGACCTTCCAATTTGTTCTACACTTCACTTCAAAGATTTTACCCTAGCTGACAATTTTTTACTACACAAAACAATTTACTAATATCATCCTTGATTTTATTATAAATGTGCTTTGGGTCATTTTTAAAAAAATCACCTCAAAATATTCCCTTAAAAATCACACATATGTACATGAGCAGGGTTTGGCAATAAATAACTATCAATTGTTTGTGTGCCATTAAAACAAGTAACCTAACGTAACCAATTCCGAAAACCTGGATAAGAGAACGAGGGAACAAGAAATACAAGAAAGATTTACTCGACTGGCCCGCATTTAAAAAAACACATATTAAAAACTATATATATATATATATATAGATAGATAGATAGATAGATAATGAATGTATATTAGATTTATATATTTAATGCCATGGAAGTTTATCTGCGACCTTCGGTTTCATGAAGTTTTAAATACAACAATCATCAGGTTGATAACGTTTCGTTATCTGCCAGATGATTGTTGTTTGTTAAACAAACGAAACGTTATCTGCCAGATGATTGTTGAAATTGTAGGAAATGAACACGGCGATACGAGTTCAAATCCTGGACGATACTGATTAACATTTCACATAGCACTAATACCCTTGGGAAAGGTATGAATCCAATTATTCTCCCTCCAGCTATGGGTAAATAGTAGGACAGACTAGGTTCTTCAGTCTTGGTTAGGCAACTAGTCTAGGAGAAGGAAAACTCTGAATTCAAACCTGTTAAACTCCGCTTAAAAATTGACCTTGTGTCATATCCTGCCCGAGCGGAGGGGTTGGTAAATAGTATCTGCCTGATGATTGTTGCTTGTAAAATTTCATGAAACCTAAGGTCGCAGACAAACTTCCACTGCGTTAAATATATAAATCTAATATACATCGATTATTATTATTATTATTATTATTATAGCTCTATCTCAGATATTGAGCTCTCTCAAATTATACCGCACTTGGTTTGCCACAAACCCACAAAGTGAATTAGTGACAACAAACAATGTTACGATATATATATATATATATCTAGAGAGAGAGAGAGAGAGAGAGAGAGAGAGAGAAAGAAAGAGAGAGAGAGAGAGAGAGAGAGAATAGATAAAACACATACATATATACATTGAATAGGTATAAATATGTTCTTACACACATATTTAACTCAAAGATTAAATCTCATCTGATTTACAAGTATATTTCAAACCCACTCACAATCAAAGTGAATAAACAAATAAAAACCAACGAACATACGAGGGTAAATTTAATCGGATTTTGTCTGAACGATGGCTTTTAACAAAATGAATAAAACACGTCACTGCGCATGTAGGCTCAGCGAAACCATTCAGTTGAAATGTATAAATAAATTCAATGTTAAAAAAGTCCTTTTTCAACTAATCATGAACTTTCCCCAATGGATTTTTTGGAGGCGATTCGATCCTAAACTTTGCTCTATCAGAGTCAAAAGTAAAAAAAGAACAACAAAAAAACAGTCGACACCGTGACCGCTATTTGAGAGAATCGTCACACGTCACATATTGGACAAGATCAAAGACCGCTGACCACTTACCAATCCAATCGACAGACCGCACAATCAAGTCCTTGGCATTTCCACCAAAAGACCAAGACTGTTCATAGCCTACCAACCCACGCCCCCACTCACCTCCTGACGCTTATCTGGTGGGAAAAGAGAGCCTGTATCTCTTCTTTTATTTAAAAGTAAACGAAATTAAATCCAATCCTCTCTTCCGTTTGTTGCATATTGATCCTTGACCAAACCGTCAATTAGAGATGAGTATGAACAGGGCGAACCTGTGTATATAAGTAGAAGCAGTCACGTGATTGATTGGAAGTCATGGGCTTTATGAAATAGTAGATGAAGATGCCTGCGCGAGAGTAGAGTGAGTTGGAGTTAGTGTAAGTCTTGAGTCTTGAGTCGGAACCAGCTTTCAGTCACTGAGAGCGTCCGATGGGACAGAGGCCCACGGAGGCCCCTGGTTGAGTTCCCCTACCGAGAAGCAACAGTGTTTCATAGGCTTTAAAAATAACACACCGTTGTATGGTAAAGAGAGTCTCTCTCTCTCTCTCTATATATATATATATTGGAGTCTGTCTTTGTCTCCCTCTGTTTTTCTCACACATCACAGAAGCTTCACCCACTTTCGAGAACAAAGTGAGAGGATTTTCATCATTAAGGGTTTTCGGACTATTGTCTTAATCTTCAGCGTTATTTCCACATTTTTCCTCCGGCCTTCTTCAGGTGAACATACACGAAACTTCTAACTATATCCTTTATTTGATCCACGGCGGTCAACGCCACAGTAGGAGGGGTAGGATTACTTATAGGACCTAGAGCATTAAAACCGCTAAATAGCATTGAGAAAATACAACCTCGAATGATGGCAGCTACTTTTAACGGCAACCCCAGAGCAACAATAATCTCCTGCTACAGCCCTACCAATGTTAGTGAAGAAACTGAACTAGTCACCTTCTACGATGAGCTATCCTCATTAGTGCGTAGCATCCCGAAACACAACATGTTAGTCATTGGCGGAGACATGAATGCCCAAATCGGGAAAAACGGAAACAACAAATACAGCCTCCACAACACGTCAAATAGTAATGGGCAATATCTAACAGATTTCATGATAGAAAATAGATTAGCATGCCTCAATACAAACTACCAAAAAAGGAAGGGCAAACTATGGACATACACGTACGCAAACAATACTAAAGCTCAGATAGACTACGTCCTTATAAACAAAAATGGAAAAATAGTGCAATGAATTGCGAGGCATACTCCTCTTTTGAGGGTGTGTCCAACGATCACCGAATAGTCACGGCGAAAATACAGTTAAGCCTACGAAAAAACGCCAAACGAACAGCGACCACCAAACACTACGACTGGGCCCTATTGAACAACAGAGATATAAGAGATAACTACGTATTAGAATTAAGAAACAGATTCGAAACACTACAAGAAAAGACGGAAAAAAGTACACCAAATGAAGAATATGAAAATTTCGTCAATGCACACCTAGAGGCAGCAGCGAAATACATTCCAACAAAACTCAAAACTAAATATAGACTCCCATGGGAAACTTTAGCGGTGAGAGACAAACGTGCACTAGTGAAAACAGCCTCCAAAATCTATCGAAAAAACCCAACAAACACAAATGCCTTAAAACTAAAAACGGCACAATATCAATTAGCAGGCATATATATAAAGGAACAGACAGAATACATTCAAAATCAGATAGATAAGATTAGAGACTTGGTGGAAGATAGACAATCTAGGATAGCCTGGCAAACAATAAACGAAGTGAGTAGAAAAAAGAACACAGCCAAAGCAAAACTGAAAGCGGCAAACCAACAAGAAAGAATAAAACTGTGGAAACAGCACTTCGAAAAGTTACTAGGAAACCCACCGCAAATAACACATGAACCAATCACCAGAATAATTAGCAAACAATTAGACATTAAACTAGGACCGTTAACACAAGAAGAACTCGACTCGGTTCTCAGAAAAATTAAAAATAGGAAAGCTGCAGGGCTGGACGAAATTCCCCCGGAAGTATGGAAGACCAGACAATTCCACGACATACTGCTCCGACACTGCAACACAGTATACAATCAAAATCCGATAGATAGATGGATAAAGGGATGCATAGTCCCCTTCCATAAAAAGGGGGACCTCGGATTAGCCAAAAACTACCGAGGAATAACACTTACATCCATAGCAGCCAAAATCTACAATGCCCTACTACGAAACCGCATAGAACCCAAAATCGACAACATACTTAGAAAAAACCAAAACGGCTTCCGAAGAAATAGATCCACGACCTCACAAATATTAACCATCCGTAGAATCCTTGAAGGTGTACGGGCAAAAAACCTACAAGCGACATTAATATTTGCTGACTTTACCAAGGCTTTCGATTCCATTCACAGAAGAAAGATGGAACAAATCCTACCACCGTACGGCATACCTAAAGAAACCGTAGCGGCAATAAGGATTCCCTATAGAAACACTAAAGTAAAAGTACGATCACCAGATGGAGACACAGAATACTTTGACATTGTAGCAGGAGTACTACAAGGGGACACACTGGCCCCGTACCTCTTTATCATTTGTCTAGACTACGTACTTAGAACAGCGATTGACAAAATCAGAGAGAATGGCTTCGAACTGACGAAGAAAAGAAGCAGAAGATACCCCGCAACAACAATTACCGACGCTGACTACGCCGATGACATAGCGATACTGGCAAATACACCTGACCAAGCCGAAACACTACTGCATATTTTGGAACGAGCAGTAACAAGCATAGGCCTCTATGTTAATGCACACAAAACGGAATATATGTGCTATAATCAAACGGGGGACATCTCCACTCGAGAAGGAACCTCTCTTAAACTAGTAGACAAATTCACATACCTAGGAGGCAACGTCGAATCAACCGAAAAGGACATCGAAACCAGGTTAACGAAAGCATGGATAGCTATCAATAGACTTTCGATTATATGGAAATCAGACTTAACCGATAAAATGAAACGCAGTTTCTTCCAGGCAGCGGTCACACCGATACTGCTATATGGCTGCACTACATGGACGCTAACAAGACGGCAGGAGAAGAAGCTAGACGGCAATTACACAAGAATGCTGCGTGCAATCTTGAACAAGTCCTGTATGGCCACCTGCCCCTATCACGAAAACTATTCAAGTTAGACGAACCAGACATGCAGGACACTGCTGGAGAAGCAGGGACGAACTCATAAGAGATGTACTCTTATGGACCCCTACACATGGCCGTGCAAAAGCAGGACGACCAGCACGAACATACATTCAGGAGCTATGTGAGGATACGGGATGCTGTTCTGAAGACCTACCTAGGGCGATGAACGATAGGGAGGAGTGCCGAGAGAGGGTCAGGGGTATCCGTGCTACCAGCGCGATGTGATGATGTTACTCACCTGCAATCAGAATTGAACCTGCAACCTCCAGATGATTGTTTCCTTAGAAACTTAGTGAACCAACACCTATAACCTTTACGCTGTGTCCTGCTGGACAGTTTAGAGTGAAATTTTGGGACTTTTAAACTTAATCTTCTTCCATCCAAGTGTATTTCCTCATTACAGTTATAAAACATATTGTTTCTTACAACCATACGCTTGTCTATTACAAAAAGAAATAAAGAGAAAAGAAACAACAACCACCAAGTGTATACATCGGGTATCCTCGTGGAGTAATGGTTAAAGCGCTGGACAGACAGTCAAAAAGGAATACTATGTTGAAGTTTTAAGGGAGTTCAGGAAGAGATTCAAGAAGAGGCCAGCACTCATCAAATCGGGTCACTGGCATTTCCAGTTGGACAATACACCAGTACACAACTCCATCCTTGTCACGGACTATTTGTCCAAGATGGGCATCAGGACAGTTCCTCACCCTCCCTATAGTCCAGACCTTGCTCTCTGTGACTTTTGGTTATTCCCTAAGCTCAGAGGCTGTCGTTATGAGACAATTGAGGAGATGAAAGAGGCTGTGACGAAGGTTATTGACACGCTTAGGTAAGAGGACCTCCACGTGGCCTTCCAGAAGTTGTTAGAACGGTACAACAAGTGCATTGCAGTTGGAGGAGATTACTTCGAAGGGGACTAGATTTTCATGTGTGTACTATCAATAAAAGTGCCCATACGAAAAAATTCTGGAAACTTATTAAATGATCATCGTATATATATGTGTGTGTGTGTGTGTGTGTGTGAGTATATGGGTGTGTGTGTGTGTGTGTGTGTGATTTGTAAACAACAGTTTGTAGGTAACATATTAAATGAGCTAGATATTATTTTGCCCACTCGATTGGGTCTATAGAATAAATCGGCTGCACTTCTGCAGAGGAGAACGACTTCCCCCACCCAACGAGCGTCCTAGATATGACACTAAACGATCTGACGGTGATATTGCAGTAATGATGGAGTTTTAAGGAATGCAGAGTAATTCTTTATTGCCATCACTCCCTGGTCCACTCTGGCCAGTAGTGGTAGCATCACATAGGGCACTATCTATGGGTCAACTAGAGCTAAACTATGTACTTATGGAAAACGGAATTGCTTGATATAGAACAGTTTTGTCATTTAACTGTGTGCAAACAGAAATATACTTATACTAAACCGAATTGATCGAATTAGAACTGTTTGACTGAACTGAATTTCTTGAAATAGAATATATTTTTAACAAATGAACTGTGTACTCATGCTAAACTAGTTATTTGTAAAAAAATGCATTCGGCATTAAATAACCTACAAAGGTTGATATGCCATAAAACCCAAACAACCAACGAACAATTATATTTTCGCTTGCATATAGTTAAATGGTTTCATGTTTAGAAAATGATTCCATATTTCTTGGGGGTGTAATGGTCGAGACTGATTGCATTTCATATAGTACTAATACCCTTGGGAAAGGTGTGAATCCAATTATTTTCCCTCCAGCTATAGGTAAATAGCAAAGCAAACTGGGTTCTTCAGCCTTGATGAGGCAACTAGTCTAGGAGAAGGAAAACTCTGAATTCAAACCTGTTAGACTCCGCTTAAAAATTGACCTTGTGTCATATCCTGTTCGAGCGGAGGGGTTGGCCAATATGGTGAGGGTTAAAATTCTAAAGACTGCCGAATCGTAGTACGTGAGTTCCAACTCCATTCGCGCTATTACGTTCACTTTCAGACAAATACACTTGGGAAAGGCATGAACCCCATTACCTTCCTATATATTGGTTAAATAGTAACACTATTGTCTTTCTGAAAAATGATGGATTTGGCATTAAATAACCCGAGAAGGTTTATATGCCATTAAATAACGAACCTATTTCTTATGTATGCACAAAGGTAAATGACTAAAATTATATTTCTAACATTTCAATTTAGCATATCTAATTTATCTGCTCACAATTTAAATGTCAAACAGCTCTATATAAGTGTGCGAAAATTATTGGTATTTGATTGGAATACTTGATTTCCTATAACTATATGTTATAAGAAAATCTTCTGAAACAACAATAAAAATATGGACGTACAAGAAATGTACTCCCCTAATATCTAGGTATAATCATTTCGAAACGATGAGACTTGGAATGTATAATTTTGATTTTGATTTTTCAATAATTGAGGGAACCAATAATTGAAAAGTTTAAATCAAATTGTTTGTTTTTTTAAGTAAATTACTTTAAAAATTGAAAATATCAAGAATAATTAATACCACTGAATTTTACGCTTCGAATTCATCTCATGAGGCTTCTTGCGAAACTTTTTTGCGATTCTTCTCACATTGATAGGCGTGCAAAAACAATGATGTCATTATTCATATAAGATCGTCATAAATTCTTGAACGCCGTGTTTGTTTAACAGTCAAACTTTTAAAAAGATTTTCAAATTTAAATTATTCCTATACTGAGATAAACAGGATACACTTGAGGATGGTTAGAGTATACTCCGGCCGAAACGTTGTGTTTTAACATATCTAAAAAAAAAAGATGGGGAGAACAGTCCGAAAAAAACCAAATGAAAATCAAACTCAAGACGATTTGGCATGTCTTTAAAATCAATCAATCAATCAATCAATCGAATCGATCAATCAATCCAGCAGTTGAACAGCACAACATTTTAAACTAAAAAAAAAATTCAATTAATTAATTATTCTGAAATACTTAATGAATTCCTTATAGATCAAAGATACTATTCAATTAATTAGTGGAAAATTCTGCGAAACGTTAGGCAAAGTTAATGTTTTCTTGGACATTTGATTAGATTTGTTGAAGAACTATGTTATTATTAATACCTTGTTGCACTGGCATTATTGGTAATTATTTGAAGAAATCTGATCTGGCACACTTTGAACCCGACAATCGAGGAATTCATCAAAAAACTTATTCTAAGCTACTGAGACGGCTTTAAATTCATGCAATGTAGTAAGTTACACAGTAGATTCAAAAACCTTCTTTTTTTTTTCACAAACATCCTGCCTTTTGTTCAATGATGTTCAGATCGGGACTGTTGAACGACCAGATTAAAAGGTCTATAAGATCATGAGACGGAAGAAAGATATATACTTTGATGTGGATGAAAATTTATTGTATTTTACTTTGCCGACACGTGTTTCGACACACTTGATGGGAAAGTAAAATTCAATAAATTTTCATCCACACCAAAATATAAATCTTTCTTTTGTATATCTTTTCAACATATTTTTCTGATTCCTTTCATTTTTTCTCTATCAACCTCACTCAAACACACATACACACACACACACACACACACACACACACACACACACACACACACACATATATATATATATATATACATGTGTGTGTGTGTGAATGTATGTGAATAAAACTAATCAGACAGAATATATGTTGAAAAAAGCAAACGGACGAAAGATATATATTTGTTTGAATTGGTTATATATCTTTATAATTTATTTATTATATTTCTGCCAACGCGTTTCCACTTCAAATTTTCTCGCATACAAAAGCATTCTTTTAAGAAATCGTTTCAAGTATGGGAACAAAAATAAAACAATCATAATAAAGAAAAATTTATGCACGTCCAGAGTCATCATCAGGGATAATGTTTTACGAAAAACGGTGACTCAGGAAAAATACATTCGACAACTGATTACTGCATGAAGTAGAATCATTTTATGGTTCACAATTTTAAATGTCTAGAAAAAAGGCTACTGTTATAAATGGATGGTGAAATCATTCAGCATCATTTTTGCTAGAAGGTGGTATTTTATTTTAAAAAATTGTCTTCGTAAATTGGTGTCAAAATGTGTTATAGAAAAGACTTTCATTATATAGGACTTACACTACTATAATTTAAAATGGGCGGTATGCCACTTGTTACCAAAACAAAGATGGCGGACGCACGCAAATATTCATTCTCGGGAAACCATAGGCCAGGAAAACCACGTGATCAGTGTTTAAAACTATGTCCCTATTTGAATTTCGTCCCGCGTTTTTTGGAGCCGATTCCAAAACACGTATTTACTATAAATACTTCGTCTTCAAAACACTCTTCCTCTTTTTTCACATTTTCACTTGCAGGGCTAACACACTCTCTACAGTATGACTTCCAGAGAGAGTACTATCACTCTCTCATATTCACCAACAGCCGTCAAACGCCACAAAATGTATAGGCCATGCAAACATTCCTTTCCTCAGTATACCTTGTCTGTGAGACTTTTTCCAGCCTCGAAAACAGCAATTGCGTCGTGTCACAAAGAAACGGACATTTAGAAATACGTAGTCAATATGAATAGGACAGTTTTATTGTTTAACCTTTTCTGTAGTTTTAGTTGTGTTACTAACACACACACACACACACATACGTACACTCAGGACTATTTTACGAATAATAATAGAACCATAGTAATATTTTAAATGTATCATTGCATGTTTTGTTATAAATATTAATTTGTTTTGTTTATCGCCTCGTTTTGAATGTTCCTTTTGTCTGCGCCGTTTCATATCGTTTATACAACTTTACTACATTTGTATCCATGTGCCTACTTTACCTTTTTCCATATCAACCAAACATAACATACCACTAAGCAAAACATATACTTAAGTATAACATAAATTTTGGGGGACCAAAAATGTCTACAAAATTACAGTCACCACTGCAATTATTCTGCGTTTATCTTGTAATATAATGGCCGAGGGATTTCGTTTTATATATCTTGCCATTCGGTTTAGTTTGGCTGAGAACCTTTCGCTTAGCGTATGGGTTAGTTAGAGGTGCAACATTAAAGAAAGTGTTCACACGTGCGCGGGGAGGATGCGTCATTCACAGATGTCAAAATAAAGCCCCAGATGGGAAAATGGGACCAGAAGGTGTGAATGACGTCACGCAAGGGAAGCTTCGTGCTGAGATTTGAGAAAAAGCAGTGAGTTGAGATTTTGCTTCCGAAGAAGAAGGTTGACTTTCGGAGCTCACCGAGATCTTGTGGCGGGTCCTGCACATGGTGGCGGGAGGGGCAGATGGAAAAGTCAGCATAGAAAGATTGTGTATATCTCTCCTTATGTCGAAAAACCTTTTAACACAAAGTAATAAAAGGTTTCGTACCTGAACTAAGAAGTCGTAAGTGTTTTTTGTGTTTCGGGATTCCTACGTTATCTATATATGAGTTATGAACATTCTATGTACATTTCACGTATTCATGTATGGGTATGTGACAATCTCAGCAGTGAATGAAAGCAAATAAAATAGAGACATGAAAGCCAAATGTGTAATATAATGGCCAAGGGATTTCGTTTTATGCCTTTGGGTTTAGTTAGGCTGAGAACCTTTCGGGTCAGTGCATGGGTTACTTAGGTCCAACATTAATACAGGTGTTCACGTGCGTGCACGCGGAGCGGACGTGTTACTCAGAGATGTCACCATAGCCCAAGTGGGAAACGTGATTACAGAGTGCGGGTGACGTCACGCACCGGAAGCGGCCGGAGGATTTGGGGGGATTTTGAAAAAGTTAGTTGAGTCCTGCGTCGGGAGAAGACGGTTGGCTTTCGCTTTCTCGCCGAAGCCAGGCCAGTGGCTTTTTTGGCGGGTGCCGCAAGAGATGGAGTGGGGGGCAGATGGAAAAGCCAGAATTGAAAGAATGTGTATCTCTTTCCTTATGTCGAAGAACCTTTAAACTCAAAGGTAATAAAAAGTTTCGTACCTGAACTAAGAAGTCGTAAGTGTTTTTCGTGTTTCGAGATTTCCTATGTTCTATGTATATATATATATATATATATGTATATATGAACATTATATGTCCATTTCCGTATCTGGCTATGGTACAAATGTGTTTGGTTGTACGAAACAAAAGAGTTGGTTGTGTTTTTGGATTTAAAGTCTTTTTTATGATATTAAATTCTTATATTCAAGTTCCTAGCAGTTTCCTCAATATATAATTTGTTGCGTTCAAGACAACAGATTTTATATAGCCCTGCGTCGGAGAAAGGATTTGATCGGCCAAAATCAAGGCGATATGAAAATCTCTTCATCAGATATTGCCTAGTAAGTTCATGACAGTTCTCGAAATGTTCAAAGACATCACCACCCGAAACCCTTTAGCCATACTCTAATAACATCAGATGACAGCAGTCGTGAAGTAACCAGGTCTATCTTTAAGGACGTAGGAAGGTACCCGTGGTGTAATGGTTATCGTCGTGGGAAATGGACACGGCGACACGAGTTCAAATCCAGGACAAGACTGATTGCATTTCACATAGCACTAATAATGGGAAAGGTATGAACCCAATTATTCTCCCCCCAGCTATAGGTAAATACTAGGGCAGACTAACTTCTTCAGCCTTAGTGAGGCAACTAGTCTAGGAGAAGGAAAACCTTGAATTCAAACCTGTTAAACTCCGCTTAAAAATTGACTTGTGTCATATCCTGCCCGTGCGGAGGGGTTGGTAAATATGTTTAAGGACTGGGTAAACTTTGCGGATTTGCTCAAGCAGAAACTATTCACGATTACTGAGTCTTATGACTTAGTTGCCGTGGTAGTTGATTGTATTACCTATTTTATTATCTGATTTGGTTGGACCGCAAGTTTTTCAGTTGACTGTTAAGTTAACTAAAATCTTTGAGCGGAAATCTAAGTCAAATTGGAGAGTTCAAGAGAGTACACTAGTGACAAACACAGAAAGGCCAAATGTTAACAAAATGTTCATGTGTTGTCGTCAATTTGATTAAAAACAGTAAATTTGGGGACACGTATGTGATGACGCAATAACTCAGCGAGGTGTCATCATAAGACCGATATCCTGAATTTATATATTTAAAAATTAGCGATTTTTGAAAAGGTTGTCACTTAGAAGTTAAAAGTAAGCGTTTAGAGACGTCTGTCGGGGCACGGGTGTCCCTTTGTGTCGCTGTTCAAAGACACTTATAGATTTTATCTCTCTCGTTCTACTGTAGTGAGTCTGAAAATCGAACAGTATATATGGATAATACGTTCCAATAAATGATTGACAATTGTTGATGGAGAATTCTTCTTCTCTTTGAGTTGCCAAGACCTGGAAACTTTGATCCAACGAATCACCCCAACTGTAAGAAGTTCTGTGTGAATCGTGTCATTCCTTATCTGTGGATCTTTCAAACACGGCGTGGGCACAGAGAGGATTGATAAATAAACAATCTAGAAACGCATTTGGCGCTGTTACCAGGATGCGACCAATCATTATAATTACATTTGGTACCACAAATATCGTACAAAACGGTATTATATTTGGCGTTGGTGATCGTGACCAAGATATTGTTAGAGAGGTGCCGTGCAAGGATATTGTTACATTTAGTGCCGTACCCAAACGATAGCGTTACAAATGGTGACCGAACCCAGAACATAGTACCTCATTTGGTGCCAGACCAATCGATAGTACCAAATTTAGTATCTGCAAAAAGCATAGTATTACAATCTTGGACGGTGTTGACAAGATAAAGAGTCTGAGTCTATATGAATAAGACCCCATCTTTTCGTACACAGACTCAAGGCAGACACCAGACTTGCTATATTGTTATACCCCGTGGTGTAATGGTTATCGTCGTAGGAAGTGGACACGGCGACACGAGTTCAAATCCTGGACGAGACTGATTGCATTTCACATTGCACTAATACCCTTGGGAAAGGTATGAATCCAATTATTCTCCCTCCAGCTATGGGTAAATAGTAGGGTAGACTAGGTTCTTCAGCCTTGGTGAGGCAACTAGTCTAGGAGAAGGAAAAATCTGAATTCACACCTGTCAAACTCCGCTTAAAAATTGACCTTGTGTCATATCCTGCCCGAGCGGAGGGGTCGGTAAATATGATATTGTTATACCCCCACCCTCATGACTAAATCGGAAACACATGCACCACTGTAGTTTTTACCGCCATTCTCTGTGTAACTGCGAGCGTTAACTTTTGAAAATAAAGTTGTACAGGCAAAAATTAATCGTCCAAGATATTCTTTGAGGAGTTGTCCGCGTGGTGTAATGGTTAAAGCGCTGGACTGCGGAATCGTTGTAAGCGAGTTCGAATTCCAGTCTCCCTATTACGTTCACTTTCGGACAAATACCCTTGGGAAAGGTATGAAGCCCATTACCCTCCCAGCTATGGGTTAAATAGTACCACTACTATTCCGCAAGAAGAATGGTCTTTGGCATTAAATAGCCTACGAAGGTTTATATGCCATTAAACAAAGAAACCAAACAAAAGAGATATTCTTTCACACAACGTGTTTTTTCAAGAGGATATCGGCGATTCCATTCTATTCTGCATCCAATCACAGCCATCACCTATACGTCTAAGCTGGCTTAAGCTACAACGCTAAAATACATCGATAAACGATGCCGCCAGTAAGGGTTAACACGTACTATTATTTCTAACAAAGTATGCTCTATTGTGGAATTAAAAATAAATTTTTCTACCGATCAAGCATGTGAAAAAAAAGCATAAAGCTTGAAAGACATATTAAGATAATCTCGTGTTTTGAAACACTTTCGCGGCAAATAATATCTTTGTGGCTTTCGCGTAAGGTTACTTGTTTAGAGTGGATCTTTTAAAGACATTAATCAGTCGTTTGTTCGGGCAAAGATATTTCCCTCCCTAAATAAGGTAAGTACAAGCAACTCCCTTTTATTTCTAGAGTTTGCGCTCAAGTATAAAAATGAATAATAGCGTGTCCTATGCAATTACAACGGCGTAATCGTTACCCTGGTGCGTGATTCGCTTAGCTTGATGCAAATGTTCCAGCGTTTTTTCTCTCAAAATCTTTTGTTTGGATATATTCATAGCATAATAATTTAGTTACGAAAGGGCTTTTTCTTTGATTTTTAAAAAAATTCTTTCTCTATTACAATTCAGATACATTTAAGTAAGTTTTCTTTAAAATTTACGTAAGAAGAACGTTCCGAAAGTATCACCTCCGAGTTTTTTTTTTCCACGTGAACTACAACAGATTCATTTGACTGCATTGCACTAATCGATTGAGCAAAGTTTGTTCAAATACAATAAAAAATGATATACATTTTAACTCTATAACCTTTTCGACCTTTAAGCTCACTAAAGAATTCACGATATATATATATATATATATATATATATTAAATGAGTAGGTTCACGAAGAGATTTCTTTTTTTTTATTTACTTTTTTTTTTCTTACATACGTGTAGGTTTCCAGGTTGTTGCTTTCGTCAGAGAATATGTATGGGACAAGGCCTTGTTAATGGGATATTCAATGAGGCTTGAAATCACTCTTGTTTTTTGTTTGAATACCTTTATTGAATACCTCATTTACAAGGCCTCGTGTCATACATGTTCACCGAGGAAAGCATCAAGCTGAAAACATACACGAATGTAAGAACAAAATATATAAATAGATTCTAAAAAACTACAAATCTCTTCGTCGACCAACTCATTTTAAAATATGTTATTCTCTCTTTAGACCTAAAACAATATATATATATATATATATATATATATATATATATATATATATATATATATATATAAGAAGCTGCATCCCCTGGTCTAAGCTGGTCTAAGCTATGAATTAAATATGAAAATATTAACCATTAAAGAGGTAAATATTAAAGATCAAATACGTAAATATTCAAACATAAAATTAATATAACCACTAACTAAGGGAGTTAACTAAATTTGTATCCTCTTTAATACGATATAAAGTATAAGCTCAGTAACTTACGACATCTGATTTATGGTAATAATTAAATCAAATATAGTCTCAAAATACATTAGATTAGATTATTATGCTAGTTAATTGCAAGGATAATGGAAATAACAACATATGTAGTCTCGAAAATTAGAGGTACAATCGTAATCTCAGTACACTCCTTTAAAGTAATAATTAGACCTCATATAGTCTCATGATTGGTTGCTTGTTTGGGTTTTACGGCATATCAACCTTTGTAGGTTATTTAACGACAAATCCATTTTTATACAAATAATTAGTTGTATTTCAAACAATTCAGTTTAGCATGAGTAAACATTTTGTCAAAAAACATTTCTATTAAGTGATTTATATCAAGTCATACAGCTTAGTTTTTGTCCACACACAGTTAAATGTCAAAACAGTCGAATTTCAAATTATTCAGTTTAGCATATGTACGCAGTTTAGTTTTATTTGACCCATAGATAGGACCCTATTGGGTGCTCCGGAGCCTGTTCTGGACTTCGGTCCGAAGCGTGGCTCTGCAAAAGGAACAATGGCAGACTTGGGGCCTTTTAGGCTCCTAGTTTCGACTAGGCTACCCTCAGGTGGGCGAGCTGCACTTTTGTCTCCTTTGTAACCCATGTATGGCACTATACCTCGCGTCTAGTTTAAGCCGTAAACTGACATACGTGCCCGGACCCACATTTGGGTTCGAGAAACTGCTTGCCTCATCAGGCTCACATTGCACCAAGTGAGCCGATCAGCAGCATTGACCAGCAGGGTTCGAGTCTCGGCTCGTTTCCGACCTCCCCTCCCTTTTATCCTCACTTTAATAAGCCTTCGGGCTTTTGACCTTGTGTCAAGTCGTGTCTGTTGGGAGGCAGCGACAAATATCAGGACCCTATTGGGTGCTACCACTCCAGGCCAGAGTGGACCTAGGAGCAATGGATATAAGGAGTTCTCCGCATTTTTTTTTAAAGCTACAGCATTACTGAAACCTCACCATCCGATTGTTTAGTATCATATCCTGGACACTCATGAGGAGTCGTACCCCTCTGCAGAGATGGAGTCGGTTTATTCTACATATCAAGCCGACTGGGCAATCAATATATGATATTAAGAAAAATATTATATTAAATTGGTAAACTTTTAAACTGATAAATTGAAAGACTAATGAAAATCTAAAATTCTAAATTATGATAAAATAGGAGTGTTTGAAATAAAACTTTGACAATAAATTTTGGTTTAAGAACGGAGATTATATTTGATAAGGTTCTTTTTTAATTTATCACCGGCTGTTACGGTGGGATTTTGACGAGGTTATTGTTTTATTGGTTTATTTTGGCTTTTATTATTTTTTTTCTTTTTAAAATTTAAATATAGATTTTTAAATGTTAATTTAATAAAAAAAAGTTTTTTCTCATGAAAAGCTATGTTTATTATTTCCATTTAAACAAAACGGTAATCTGAAGAGACAGTTTGTAATAAATGAATTGTCGAAATAAATTTATAATGGCAAGTATCTGTTCATTTTTCTTTGGTATTATATATATATAAACACCCAACGTGGCACCATGATCACAACACCCAACATCGCGTTCTAACACCCAACATGACACCATGTTTATAACATTAAAAGAATATGAACCTCCAGCATTGTGTTCATTTATAAAAAAAATCTCCGACATCGTGTTCTATTATAAAAAAATGTCTCTGACGATTCAATTCTATAAAATAAAATAATTTGTGCAATGCTTCTAGAAAATTACAAAATACATATATATATATATATATATATATATTTGTGTGTGTGTGTGTGAAATACTGGAAAGTTGATGAACAGAAACATAGACAACGGATTCAATTGTATATTTCGTATTTATTTCCCTAAAGACTTCTTCCGAATGTAGGCGATTTCGTAGCAGTCAGCATTGGAGGAAATAGATTAAAAAGTGGGAGGGGCAGAAAGACAGAAAAAGAAAAGAAAGAGAAAAGAAAAAGAAATAAGATAGAAATAAGAATCTGAGAGTTGAAGGAGTGTAACGACGGCAGATCAATATTGGCTTCACATTTATACATTATTAAGGTAACACCCCAAAAACTCTGCTGTACGACCACCTACCACCCATCACGAAAACTATCCAAGTTAAACGAACAAAACATGTGGGACGTTGCTAGAGAAGTAAGCACGAACACATAAGCGATATACTCCTGTGAACCCCTTCACATGAACGAACCAAGGTAGGACAGGACCACCAGCAAGAAATTATATGAAATAACTTTTTAACAATACAGGATGTAACCTGAAAGAATTCCCGGAGGAGATGAATGATAGAGATGAGTCGCGAGAGAAGGTCATGGGGATCCGTTCTAGCTGGACGACATGATATATATATATATATATATATATATATATATATATATATATATTACCCCTACTCTACTTCTATGAGGATGACTTTGGCATTAAATAACCCACCAAAGTTGATCTACCAATAAAAAAACCGATCAAAGAATCCTAATCATATATCAATTCTGCCGCATCTACAGAAAGCAATGAAAAAATAAACAAACGTAAAACATTGCCTGTCATTTTAATGCTCATTTGACGTTCGTAGGCGATTTGAAATTCCTCATCAAATCCCGGAGAGGGGGGGTTCTCCCCAGGCTGCACTGCTTTTGTCAAAAAGAGCTAAGGCTGAGTTTATTTCTCGGTGCCCCTCAAGAAAAATACCCAGGAAACAAAACATTTTTTTATGAATGATTATAAACGAGTTTCGATTCATATCCCCACTTATTTCAACCATAGTTGGTAGGATAAGAGGGTTCATTGCCTTTCCAAGAATAATAATCAGAAAGTGAACGTAATAGCGCGACAGAAGTTTGAACTCACTTATTCCAACGTCTCTGTCCGGCATTTTAACCACTGTTCCACAGAGACTCTTTCGCTATTTTTTCATGTCTTTATTTGTCAGACGATAGTTTCATAGAATGCATCCAAATATGAAATCAATGAAAAACTCGTAGCAACATTATTACATATATTGACATAGTATCGCGTCAGGTTACAGTGACAGGGCGCTGAATAAATGTCGAACTCACTGGTATCCTCACTTGATCTGACATAAATCTTCAATATTTTCTCAGTGAGTAAGGATTGAACTCTGTTGCAAGTTTACTAATTCTAAAACAAAACCACAACAATAGGGTGTTTAGTGAGGTTATACCTCTACTACGGGTGGCTTAGGGAGGATCAAACTCCAAAGTATGTATCTACCCAACCCCTCTGTAACGGGCAGGATGTGACAAAAAGTCATTTTTTTTCAGCTTAGTGAGATTCAATTTAGAGTTATTCTTCTTCTAGACTGGTTAACTAAAGAACACTGTCTGCCTACTTTTTCTGACCTAAGCCACGGTAATTAAGCACTCAGTGAGGATTAAACTCATTTGTTAGCTCACTTATTCTGGCACAAGGCCAAAGTATCTAAGCACCCAATGATGATTGGTTAACTGAACTTGTTCATTTAGCCACAAGACTAGTGTATTTGGGCATTCAGTGAGAATCAAGCTCACCATTTAACTTATTATTCTGGCTTAGGAACAAACATCAACGCACTCAGAGAGGACTAAATTCACTGTTAAATTTAACACGAAGCTGCAGTAATCGATCACTTTATGATTATCGCAAATAGCACTGAACCAGACCTGACCGATAAGATAAAAAGCAGTTTTTTCCAAGCAGCGGTTGTGTCAATACTGCTATATGGATGGGCTACATTGACACTAACTAAATGTATGGAGAAAAGTCTTGGAGGCAGCACCCCACAAAGCAGCAGCTGTACGGCCACCTACCACTCATCACAAAAACTATCTAAGTCAGACGAACCAGATATGCGGGACACTGCCGAAGAAGTGTGGACGAACTAATAAGCGACATACTCCTGTGGACCCTTTCACATGAACGAGCAAAGATAGGACGACAAGTTAAAACTTACACACAACAGCTTTGTGTCGATACAGGATGTTGCCTTTAAGACCCACCGGGAGCGATGGACGATAGAGACGGGTCGCGGAGAGGGTCAGGGATATCCGTGCTGAGGGCGCGACATGATGATGATGATGATAAGGATATAAGATTGAATTATATAGAGAGATTCTGGATTAAGTTTACGTTCAGTATCTTAATATCACAATTTCGAAGTTCCAATTAAATATTTTCATGAGGATAAAAGGATCTCTCTGGTGCATGAGAAAGCCCAATAAGATATTAAATGCAGACAATGAACAATAGGGGATGTGTTGACTCCAAACATAGGGTCAAGATGTTCACCATTCAACATCCACTTGGACTTACCCGAAAGCAAAGGCAGTGTAACTCGTGTATTTCATCGAATATAAACAGAGAATTACCCTGTCCTTAAAAAAACCCTACCAGAGTTGTAATTTCTAAATATAACTCTTTCCTATTTTGCTGCCAAAATTTAGCAGGTCTTCATACCACCTATCTGCCTACTGCTATTAGAGGTCTAGTAGTTAAAGAGAACAGGCCTAAGAAATTTTCCAGGTACTATAGCCGCTGCACGAAAATATCAGTCAAAAAATTCACAATTGTTTTTCCTCCACAAAAAAAAAAAAAAAAAAATTAGAGCTGCCACTCAAGTAAGGAATTGAAAAAAAAGCCACAAGTATAAGGTATTCCTTTTTAATACAAATAATTTGAAAATAGATCAATAAAATGTATCCCTAACACGTATTATCACTCCGGGTCAAGGTGGACCTGGGATTAATAGCAAGATATACTTAATACTTCTCAGAGTTCAAGAATTTGAGGCTCACCACTAGATGCAGTATAGGATTATACTCGAGACACCTTCTTTGGAGTGAGGGGTCTTATCTTTTACCGGTGATACAGTCAGCATATTTTTAAGCCTATATGGCGTAAAAGAAAGAATCCTAAAAACATTTATGTTCACTGAACTTATAGCAAAATGAATCCACATAAAGACATATTTTGTCGAAAACAAATGTTTATTGTCAAAAAAAGTACATCAGAATACAACGTCTGTTTAACACAACCTCCTGTTATTTGTTTTACTGTTTGTAGTTTTATCTATTATTCACTTTAGTATACACCCGTTTATTTTAGATGCCCTGAAGTCTTCTCGGGTACGATATCAAGAATCATTTTGTTACAAACTCGTTAGCCTAATTTGCTGAATTTACGCTTCCTTCGTAAAAGTAGCAATAGTTTTAGAAAAAAGATTTATCCTGGTTGTTAACGAATGGGAAATACCTTCGTGAGAGAATCAGCTACGTCAGCCAAAGAGAGTTCGACTAATGAAAATTGCCAAGGTCGGATGATTAGATTTGGCTTAAATAGAATGTCCAATGATACTCTGATCACTGGCGCTGAACTGCACAAAGAAAGAATTGAATCAGAGTCCTTTTCGCTAGATTCAACTGGTTAATATACATGATAGGCGTGTCCTTCGGTCGTCAAGGAAAGTTTTGGGAAAAGCCTTTCTCCGGCATTGAACTCGATATAACAAGTATTTTAACAAAGACACAAAATGCTTCTAAACGCTAGATTTTGAGTTAAAATCAAGTGTATTACTTAAAAACAAACTTTTTTTTCTGAAAAATTCCATTTACAATGATATGCACATTCGTTTTTATGAAGGAAAATATTTGCCGATCAGTTGTTTTGGAATAATTACTCGTCGGAATTGTGCTCCATATTTCAATTTTGACCCAATGAGTGTCTCTCCCAGGACGTAATGGATATTTACGTCCTTGAATTTGAGACAAATGATCTAGAGTACTGAGTTTTCAGAGTGTTCTGGTGTATAGCCACATAATACATATTCAACTATATACGGAAACATCTTCAACACAATAAAGACGAGCGGACACAGTCCTTTAGAAAAATATACCTCTTACTTTATTGTGTGAGAGGTGAGTTGGAGACTGAACAGAACTGCAACATATTGACCCTTACTCTTCTGGCTATAGCAGTATTTCTTTCCTGTTCTCCTGGGCTGCTCAACCGGGGGCCTGGAGGCCAAGCCTCTGCTGGGACATGGTTCTCCTTCTGGCATCTTCTCTCCAACTGATCTGAACTTCCTGTCGCCGGGGTTATATAATAATTTGACGTCCACCTACTTTCCGCGAGCGTCACAAATCGCACTCAATTTAAACCCTCGACAGTCAAGGTCACCCCCTAATATCTTCGACCGGATGCACCTGTTATTTACACAGATGCATTTCTTATTTTGACAGTTTGGCTTGGTCGGAGGTCAATATGCAACATAAGTTGCTTTCTTTCTTTGTTTAATGGCATATCAACCTTTGGAGGTTATTTAATGCCAAAGCCATTCTCCTAGAAGAATGGCACTATTTAACCCATACCTGGGAGGATAAAGGGGTTCATAACTTTCCCAAGGGGATTTGCCCGAAAGTTAACGTAATAGCACGAATGGAGTACGAACTCGCTTACTACGATCCCACAGTCCATCGCTTTAACCATTACACCACGGGGATACCCCTTCTTCATAACTGACGATATCATTCGGCATTGATAACTGTTCCCTTAAGCATATTTGATTAAACATTCTTAAATTAGTTTTTGATTCGTTTGATTGGGTTTGATGGCACATCAACCATTGTTGGTTATTTTATGCTAAATCAATTTTATACATAAAACAGATCTATTTCAAACAACTCAATTTAGCATAAGTACACAATTTCAATGTAAAAAAAAAGTTCTTTTTCAAAAAATCAGTTTAGCTTAAGTTCACAGTTTCAGTGTCAAAACAGTCCCATTTTAAGCCATTCAGTTTAGCCTAAGTACACAGTTTAGTTCTATTTGACCCGTAGATAGGAACCTATCAGGTGCTACAACTCCAGATCCCAGTGGACCTGGGAGCAATAGCAATGAAGGGGTACTCCGCATTCCTTAAAACTCCAGCATTACTGGAGCCTTCCCAAGAGATTATTTTGTGTCCTATCCAGGATACTAGTTGGGAAATGTCTTACCCATCTGCAGAGTACACAGTTTAGTTCTATTTGACCCATAGAAAATACCCTATCAGATGCTACCACTCTAGATTAGAATGGACCTAGAAGCAATGGCAATGAAG